>JAJAGP010000474.1:0-322500 GCA_025084515.1 Ancistrus triradiatus | reverse complement strand
AAAGTTAGTCGAAGGGTATGAGATTAGGTAGAGGTATAGGGATTAGGTGTAGGAATAGGGATTAGTATGGGGTTATTAGGTAAGGGTTAGGTGTAGGTTTAGGGATTATGTGTAGGGCTAGGATTTTAGGGCTGGGTTAGGATTAGAATGAGATGTAGGGCTTAGCGTTGGGTGTTGAGTTTAACGTTAGGTGTTAGAGTTATAGGATTAGAGTTAAGGATTAGGCGTAGGGTTAGGGTTTATGTTAGCTTTGTATTTGTAGCTTTAGGTATATGGCTGGGTTGGGGGTTAGGTGTAGGTTAGGTATGGGGTTAGGATTATGGCTAGATGTAGGGTTTGGTGTTGAGTTTAGGGTTAGGTGTATGGTTAGGTGTTGGTAAAAGGTTAGTTCAAGGGTTAGATATTGGGTAGGCATAGGGATTAGGGGTATGAGTTAGGTGTAAGTTTTGGTATACTGTTAGGGTTAGTTAATCCTTAGTTAGGTCTAGGGTTAGGGTTTGGTGTAGCTGTGTAGGTGCAGAGTTTAGCTTTAGGTATAGGGTTGGGGTTAGGTGTTAAATTCTGGGTAAGGTGTAGAGTTTAGCACTGGGTTTAGGCTTATGGTTGTGTGTGGCATTATGGTTAAGTGTAAGGTTTGGAGTTATGTATATGGTTAGGTTTAGGGATATCAATATATCTATATAAGCGTGTGTTTGTGTGTTAGCATGGAGGTGGCTATCTTTTGCATTTAGAAACAGCCATATAAAACGAAGAGGAGTGTTTTCATTGTTTAGTTTCTCTTACTGAGGTGTGAAACTTTAATGGAATAGTCTAGCTTATTGCATGCTAATGGCTTTCTCACTCCCACTTAAACAGCCTTTTTGAGTGCATGCATGCATGCGTGTGTGTGTGTGTGTGTGTGTATGTGCCTCCGAGGTTTGCTTTTCATTCTGAAATGGTGACTTAATGTACTCACATGCATAAAAGTGTGCTGAGTATTCTGACAGGAAATGCCTTTTCCATCTCCATAAATTAGGCGCAGACGACTTGGCGATGGATGTAATAGCTTCTGACAGACAGGCGCTCATTTGCTCTCGCAGCTTTGCTAAAGTGCGCTGTGACTTTAAATTGATTTTCCTTGTTTCTTTTTCATCGGCCAAGTGGCCTTACAGACACTCTCCGGCTTTTGGCTCTTATCATGGACCCCACGCTAGCTTCGTCTGTTTGTCCTTCCTTTAAACTTTTTACTCAGGTGTTCCAAGGTCATCTTTCTATTATAAAAAGCCTTTAAGTGTATCAGTGACAGCCGTGGAGCGATTACTGAACCACGTCCTTCAATCATTATATACAGAAGGAAGGACCACTGGCTCATCAGTGATGCATTTGAAAAGGGCCTGAATAATATTTAGGGATGGGGTGCTTTAGTGCTTAAGAGTTAGGATTACTATAACAACAAGGCCATTTATTCAAATCCCTACTCAGCCAAGCTGCCACTTTTGTTCCCTTAAGCAAGGCCATTGGAATTGAAAGTTGCTATTCATAGTGGCATCTGGTACAAATTTTAAATGTCCATTTGTCAGCTACTTGTATAATACAAATATTTCAAAAACTGAAAGAATGTGTGAATGATGTACACATTTCAATTAAGTAACTTAACCTTAAGCCTGAAGTGCTATATGAAATGGAACAAACTTACTCTGGGGTTAAGACTAGACTGTGGCTTGTAAAATGAACCTTGAGAGGTTACTCACTAAAAGCTTCAGAAGCCTGTTAGGATGTTACTTACTAAAAGCTTAAAGGCCTGATAGGGATGTTACTCAGTGAAAGCTTAAGAGGCCTGATAGGATGTTACTCAGTGAAAGCTTAAGAGGCCTGATAGGATGTTACTCAGTGAAAGCTTAAGAGGCCTGATAGGATGTTACTCGCTAAACACTGTGGAAGCATGTTAGGATGTTACTTTCTAAAACCTTAAGAGGCCTGTTAGGATGCTACTTTCTAAAACCTTAAGAGGCCTGTTAGGATGTTACTTTCTAAAACCTTAAGAGGCCTGTTAGGATGTTACTTGCTAAAAGCTTAAGAAACCTATTAGGATGTTACTTGCTAAAAGCTTAAGAAACCTATTAGGATGTTACTTACTAATAACTTAAGAAGCCTGTTATTATGTTACTTACTGAAAGCTTAAGAAGCCTGTTAGCCTGTTACTTATTAAAAAGCTTAAATGCCTGATAGGGATGTTACTTAGTGAAAGATTAAGAGGCCTGTTAGGATGTTACTTGTTAAAAGCTTAAGAAGTCTGTTATTATGTTACTTTCTAGAAGCTTAAGAAGCCTGTTATTATGCTACTTTCTAAAACCTTAAGAGGCCTGTTAGGATGTTACTTTCTAAAACCTTAAGAGGCCTGTTAGGATGTTACTTGTTAAAACCTTAAGAGGCTTGTTAGGATATTACTTTCTAAAACTTTAAGAGGCCTGTTAGGATGCTACTTTCTAAAACCTTAAGAGGCCTGTTAGGATGCTACTTTCTAAAACCTTAAGAGGCCTGTTAGGATGCTACTTTCTAAAACCTTAAGAGGCCTGTTAGGATGTTACTTTCTAAAACCTTAAGAGGCCTGTTAGGATGTTACTTTCTAAAACCTTAAGAGGCCTGTTAGGATGCTACTTTCTAAAACCTTAAGAGGCCTGTTAGGATGTTACGTTCTAAAACCTTAAGAGGCCTGTTAGGATGTTACTTTCTAAAACCTTAATAGGCCTGTTAGGATGTTACTTTCTTAAAACCTTAAGAGGCCTGTTTAGGATGTTACTTTCTAAAAGCCTTAAGAGGCCTGTTTAGGATGCTACTTTCTAAAACCTTAAGAGGCCTGTTAGGATGATTTACTTATTCTAAAAGCTTAAAATGCCTGATAGGATGTTACTTATTGAAAAAGCTTAGAGGCCTGAATAGATGTTACTTGCTAAAAGCTTAAGAAACCTATTAGGATGTTACTTACTAATAACTTAAAAAGCCTGTTATTATGTTACTTACTGAAAGCTTAAGAAGCCTGTTAGCCTGTTACTTTATTAAAAAGCTTAAATGCCTGATAGGGATGTTTACTTAGTGAAAGCTTAAGAGGCCTGTTAGGATGTTACTTGTTAAAAGCTTAAGAAGCCTGTTATTATGTTTACTTTCTAGAAGCTTAAGAAGCCTGTTAGGATGTTACTTTCTAAAAGCTACAGATGGCTGTTGGGATGATACTTTAATGAAAGCTTAAAATGTCTGTAAAGATGTTTACTTACTAAAAAGCTTAAGAGACCTATTAGGATGTTACTTACTTAATAACTTAAGATGCCTGTTAGGACATTACTTACTAAAAGCTTAAAAAGGCCTGTTAGGATGTTACTTTCTACAAAACCTTAAGAGGCCTGTTAGGATGTTACTTTCTAAAACCTTAAGAGGCCTGTTAGGATGTTACTTGTTTAAAAGCTTAAGAGGTCTGTTATTATGTTACTTTCTAAAAACCTGAAGAGGCCTGTTATTATGTTACTTTCTAAAACCTTAAGAGGCCTGTTAGGATGTTACTTTCTAAAAAACCTTAAGAGGCCTGTTAGGGATGTTACTTTCTAAAATCTTAAGAGGCCTGTGTTAGGATGTTACTTTCTAAAACCTTAAGAGGCCCTGTTAGGATGTTACTTTTTGCTAAAAGCTTAAGAAACCTATTAGGATGTTACTTACTAATAATCTTAAGAGGCCTGTTAGGATGTTTTACTTATTGAAAAGCTTTAAATGCCTGATAGGGATGTTTACTTTTCTAAAAACCTTAAGAGGCCTGTTAGGATGTTACTTGCTAAAAAGCTTAAGAAACCTATTAGGATGTTACTACTAATAACTAAGAAGCCTGTATTATGTTACTTACTGAAAGCTTAAGAAGCCTGTTAGCCTGTTACTTATTAAAAAGCTTAAATGCCTGAATAGGGATGTTACTTAGTGAAAGCTTAAGAGGCCTGTTTTAGGATGTTACTTGTTAAAAAGCTTAAGAAGTTGCTGTTATTAATGTTTTACTTTCTCTAGAAGAAGCTTAAGAAAGCCTGTTATTATGCTACTTTCTAAAACCTTAAGAGGCCTGTTAGGATGTTACTTTCTAAAACCTTAAGAGGCCTGTTAGGATGTTACTTTGTTAATACCTTAAGAGGCTTGTTAGGATATTACTTTCTAAAAACCTTAAGAGGCCTGTTAGGATGCTACTTTCTAAAACCTTAAGAGGCCTGTTAGGATGCTACTTTCTAAAACCTTAAGAGCCTGTTAGGATGTTACTTTCTAAAAGGCTTAAGACTGCCTGATAGGATGTTTACTTAACCTTAAGAGGCCTGTTAGGATGTTACTTTCTAAACCTTAAGAGCCCCTGTTAGGATGCTACTTTCTAAAACCTTAAGAGGCCTGTTAGGATGCTACTTTCTAAAACCTTAAGAGGGCCTGTTAGGATGTTACTTTCTAAAACCTTAAGAGGCCTGTTAGGATGCTACTTTCTAAAAACCTTAAGAGGCCTGTTAGGATGTTACTTTTCTAAAACCTTAAGAGGCCTGTTAGGGATGCTACTTTCTAAAACCTTAAGAGGCCTGTTTAGGATGCTACTTTCTAAAAACCTTAAGAGGCCTGTGTTAGGATGTGCTACTTTCTAAAACCTTAAGAGGCCTGTTAGGATGCTACTTTCTAAACCTTAAGAGGCCCTGTTAGGATGCTACTTTCTAAAACCTTAAGAGGCCTGTTAGGATGCTACTTTCTAAAACCTTAAAAGGCCTGTTAGGATGTTACTTTCTGAAAACCTTAAAGGCCTGATAGGATGTTACTTAGTGAAAACCTTAAAGAGGCCTGTTAGGATGTTACTTTCTAAAACCTTAAGAGTGCCTATTAGGATGTTACTTACTAATAACTTAAGAGGCCTGTTATTATGCTACTTACTGAAAACCTTAAGAAGGCCTGTTAGGCCTGTTACTTATTAAAAAGCTTAAATGCCTGATAGGGATGTTACTTAGTGAAAGCTTAAGAGGCCTGTTAGGATGTTACTTGCTAAAAGCTTAAGAAGTCTTATTAGGATTTACTTTCTAATAAGCTTAAGAAGCCTGTTATTATGCTACTTTCTAAAACCTTAAGAGGCCTGTTAGGATGTTACTTTGTAAAAAACCTTAAGAGGCCTGTTTTAGGATGTTACTTGTTAAAACTTAAGAGGCCTGTTAGGATATACTTTCTAAAACCTTAAGAGGCCTGTTAGGATGTTACTTTCTAGAAGCTTAAGAGGCCTGTTAGGATGCTACTTTCTAAAACCTTAAGAGGCCTGTTAGGATGTTACTTTCTAAAACCTTAAAGAGGCCTGTTAGGATGTTTACTTTCTAAAACCTTAAGAGGCCTGTTAGGATGTTACTTTCTAAAACCTTAAGAGGCCTGTTAGGATGCTACTTTCTAAAAACCTTAAAGGCCTGTTAGGATGTTACTTTCTAAAACCTTAAGAGGCCTGTTAGGATGTTTACTTTCTAAAACCTTAAGAGGCCTGTTAGGATGCTACTTTCTAAAACCTTAAGAGGCCTGTTAGGATGTTACTTTCTAAAGCCTTAAGAGGCCTGTTAGGATGCTACTTTCTAAAACCTTAAGAGGCCTGTTAGGATGTTACTTATTTAAAACCCTTAAATGCCTGTTTAGGGATGTTTACTTTAGTGAAAGCCTTAAGAGGCCTGTTAGGATGTTACTTGCTCTAAAAACCTTAAGAGGCCTATTAGGATGTTTACTTTCTAAAACCTTAAAAAGCCTGTTATTATGATTTACTTACTGAAAACCTTAAGAGGCCTGTTTAGGATGCTACTTTCTAAAACCTTAAAGGCCTGTTAGGGATGTTACTTTCTAAAGCTTAAGAGGCCTGTTAGGATGTTACTTGTTAAACCTTAAGAGGCCTGTTAGGATGCTACTTTCTAAAACCTAAGAGGCCTGTTAGGATGTTACTTCTTAAAAACCTTAGAGGCTGTTAGGAGGCTACTTTCTAAAACTTAAGATGCCTGTTAGGATGTTTACTTTCTAAAACCTTAAGAGGCTGTTAGGATGCTACTTTTCTAAAACTTAAGAGGCCTGTTAGGAATGTTGCTACTTTCTAAAACCTTAAGAGGCCTGTTAGGATGTTACTTTCTAAAACCTTAAGAGGCCTGTTAGGATGCTACTTTCTAAAGCCTTAAGAGGCCTGTTAGGATGCCTACTTTCTAAAACCTTAAGAGGCCTGTTAGGATGCTACTTTCTAAACCTTAAGAGGCCTGTTAGGATGGTACTTTCTAAAACCTTAAGAAGGCCTGTTAGGATGTTACTTTCTAAAACCTTAAGAGGCCTGTTAGGATGTTACTTTCTAAACCTTAAGAGGCCTGTTTTAGGATGCTACTTTCTAAAACCTTAAGATGCCTGTTGGAAGGATGTTTACTTTCTAAAGCCTAAGAGGCTTATTAGGATGTTACTTACTAATAACTTAAGAAGCCTGTTATTATGTTACTTACTGAAAGCTTAAGAAGCCTGTTAGCCTGTTACTTATTAAAAAGCTTAAATGCCTGATAGGGATGTTACTTAGTGAAAGCTTAAGAGGCCTGTTAGGATGTTACTTGTTAAAAGCTTAAGAAGCCTGTTATTATGTTACTTTCTAGAAGCTTAAGAAGCCTGTTAGGATGTTACTTTCTAAAAGCTACAGATGGCTGTTGGGATGATACTTAATGAAAGCTTAAAATGTCTGTAAAGATGTTACTTACTAAAAAGCTTAAGAGACCTATTAGGATGTTACTTACTTAATAACTTAAGATGCCTGTTAGGACATTACTTACTAAAAGCTTAAAAGGCCTGTTAGGATGTTACTTACTTAATAACTTAAGATGCCTGTTAGGACATTACTTACTAAAAGCTTAAAAGGCCTGTTAGGATGTTACTTACTAAAAGCTTCAGATGGCTGCTGGGATGATACTTAATGAAGCTTAAAAGGCCTGTTAGGACTGGACTTACTAAAAAGATTCAGAAGCCTGTTAGGATGTTACTTAATGAAAGCTTAAGTTACTAAAAGTTTGCAACTCTGTTAGGACATTACATAATAAAAAGCCCAAGAGGCCTATTAGGAACTGAATTAGTAAAAGCTCCACAGGCTTGTTAGGAAGCTACTTACGATGAGATAGGATTCTGGATTCTGGATCCTGTTACTTAAAAGCACGTTTAGGATGTAATTTAGGAAGTTAGGAAGACATTTTGTTTTAAAAACATGAAGAGGCCCTTCAGGATTTGTCCAAAGCTTAAGGAGCCTTTTGGAATGATACTTTCTTAAAAGTTTACGAAGCCAGTTAGGAAATCACTATCAAGAGCTATTGGAATGCTGCTTAATAAAAAGCTGAAGGAGCCTCCAAGGATGATTTGCTAAAAGTTTCAGAAGTCTGGGGTTTGAAGACTGTTAAGCCTGTTATGTAAAGGCAAAATGTTCAGAAGCCTTACAGGAATGGAATTTGAAGCTGAAGCTTGTTAAGAAGACACCACCATCCTAATCAGTTTGGAAGCTTGTAAAGGAAGATGCTTACTTTAGGACAGATTTGTTAGGAAGTGACCTCATTCATAAATGTTTGGAAGCCTGTAAGGATATTATTTTAGAGCTGCATGAGTTAGGAAGGTAGTCATTGTTGTGAAGTGTTGGAGAAACTTGTTAGGGGCATTTACTTTCGGAAAGTGTGTTAGGAAGAGTTATACCAAAAAGGTTTGGCAAGCTGGTAGGAGGGTGTTTATTTTCTGACTTAGGAAGAAAACTACACTATAGAGACAAAAGTCTGTGGACACCCATACAATTACATCCAAAACATAGGTACTAGAATGTTGTTTGCACCCAACTTTGCTGCTGCTTTGTTCTTCTTTGGCTTTAAAAAGATTCTGGAAAATGGCTGAGAGTTCAGCCTCTGACGTTAAACAATAAGCCCTGGCTCACTTTTATCATTCCAGTGCATTCCAGTACAAGTAAGTTTAACTGAGTTGTTGGAAGCGGAAACCAATAAATGTGTCGCATTGAGAGACACTTGGGTATCAGTACAACCCATTCTACTGCCTCTTTTTATTTATAGAGAATCCAGAAATGAGTGCTGCTGAACGGGCAGAGCTCAGTAATTAGAGAGGGTATCCACAAACCTTTGTCTGTAGGGTATTTTTTCAGAACAATTTGTGCTTCAGAACATTTGTGGAAGGGTCCTTGCTTCCAAGTATTTCAGAAGGAATTTACATGAATACAATTGTGGATGCCTGCTAGGATGGAATATTACCCTTTTGTAACGAAATATTATATTATTAAACATATTATAATATATATTCTATGATAGCATTATCTAATGTAAAACGTCCCTTTTTTTCATTCTGGCCTACTGAAGTCAGGGGTCTGGAGCCTGTCCTGGTGCGGGCAGAGGTACACCCTGGAAGGGCGCCAGTCTTTTGCAGTGTTCCACACCACCCAAATTTCCTGGTGTAAGCCCAGCCTGGGGCTCAGAGCCGGGTCCTTAGGAACCCTCTTATGACCATGCGGCAGTCATGAGACTTTGCTGTAGCATATGTTCTGTTCTATGTGATATGTTCCACATTCATAGAGGACCAGTAGCACAGTTATTGTAACCCTTCCTCTGCAGAATGGAGCCCCCAGTTCAGCCGTACCCATGCTCCAACCGTGAGTGCCACAGAAGCTGTAGAACTGATTTGTATCTGATTTGTCTTTCTGTGCTCGTTCTTCTGAGCGCCCGAGCAGCTGGAAGTTTTGGTAAAAATTCCATGAACAAACTGATACCGACTCGGCCGGAGTCTACAGGGGATTCCAGTGAAAGGTCATCTAAATGGAGCTCAGATCAGAATCACCACGTGGCTGAGCATCAGCCAAACAGGGAAGTGTAGCCAAAAGGCTATAAGCAACGTGAAATAAAGAGCATGTTCCATGTGGTGGAAGAACTACACACAAATACCTTTACAGGTTAAAATATACAGGGCATTATTCTGTACTTCTAGTAAAATGTCACATACCTGGATTTGAAACCACATGATTGGGCATTTATTGATCAGGTCACTGAGCGCTCATATTGAAATACAGAGTCAGTATATATTGATACGATTCGATTCGATACGAAACTTACTTTGACAAATATTGAAATGCAAAACCATTTTCGATACCAAAAGTCAGATACTGTGGTCATTTCAATTTTGAAGCTCTTCTTCAGATGAGCATAGCCAAATATACTTTATTAATAACATACTATAATATTGACTACATTGTTAATCTACAGTATCATTTCATTAATTGTAATATTTTAGACAACATCATGGCGTATGTATATTCTAATAATATTAATAAGCTTTATTACTGTATTTGTCTTGGAGTCGATCTGTAAACAGCTAAGGTTCATCATACCAACCAATATTTCCATCATACCAGTACTGTATTTTATATAATTGGTAAGAATTTCTGTAAGATAAAAAGTTTAGCATGTGTATAGCAGTGTATAGTTGGGATTAGGGATGCTGTGTACAGCTGTGCTTGAAAGTTTGTGAACCCTTTAGAATTTTCTATATTTCTGCATAAATATGACCTAAAACCTGTGCAATAGTGCAATATGGCACAATAGTTTTTTCTCTTTTTAGTACTTTACTCCTACTAGCGAGTTGAAATGGTTCTTCTCATCAAAAGCCTTTCATTGCATTGTTGAACTTGTTTTTAACCTGCATATGACAAATAAATGAATCTGAATCTGAATCTAAAACATCATCAGATTTTCACACAAGTCCTAAAAGTAGATAAAGAGAACCCAGTTACACAAATGAGACAAAATATTATACTTGGTCATTTATTTATTGGAAATGATCTAATATTACATATTAGTTAATGGTAAAAGTATGTGAGCCTCTAGGATTAGCAGTTCATTTGAAGGTTACATTTACTTTTACAGCATTTAGCAGACGCCCTTATCCAGAGTGACTTACAATTGGTACAGTCTTACAGTCCAAGCAATTGTGGGTTAAGGGCCTTGCTCAAGGACCCAACAGTGGCAGCTTGGCAGAGGTGGGGTTTGAACCCTGGACCTTCTGGTCCAAAGTCCAGTACCTTAACCGCTAGGCTACCACAGTCCCTAGTTGTTGATGCTCATCACAGTCAGACAGATTGTGTACAAATGGAGGAAATCCAAGACCATTGTCACCCTCCCCAGCAGCGGTCAACCAACAAAGATCACTCCAAGAGCAAGGCGTGTAATAGTTGGTGAGGTCACAAAGGACCCCAGAGTAACTTCTAAGCAACTGAAGGCCTCTCTCACATTAGCTAATGTTAATGTTCATGAGTCACCATCAGAAGAACACTGAACAACAAGGGTGTGCATGGCAGGGTTGCAAGGAGAAAAGCCACTGCTCTCCAAAAAGAACATTGCTGCTCGTCTGCAGTTTGCTAAAGATCACGTGGACGAGCCAGAAGGCTATTGGAGGATGTTTTGTGTGGACGGATGAGACCAAAATAGAACTTTTTGGTTTTTAAAAGAAGCGTTATGTTTGGAGAAAGGAAAACACTGCATTCCAGCATAAGAACCTTATCCCATCTGTGAAACATGGTGGTGGTAGTATCATGGTTTTGGGCTGTTTTTGCTGCATCTGGGCAGGACGGCTTGCCATCATTGATGGAACAATGAATTCTGAATGATATCAGAGAATTCTAAAGGAAAATGTCAGGACATCTGTCCATGAACTGAAGTCCTCAAGAGAAGGTGGATCATGCAGCAAGACAACGACCCTAAGCACACAAGCCGTTTTAACAAAGAATGGTTTAAAAGAAGAATAAAGTTCATGTTTTGGAATGGCCAAGTCAAAGTCCTGACCTTAATCCAATGGAAATGTGATGGAAGGACCTGAAGTGAGCAGCTAATGTGAGGAAACCCACCAACATCCCAGAGCTGAAGCTGTTCTGTACGGAGGAATGGGCTAAAATTTCCTCCAAGCCGAGGTGTGCAGGACTGATCAACAGCTACAGGAAACGTTTTTAGCTGCAGTTATTGCTGCACAGGGGGGTCACAGCAGATACTGAAAGCAAAGGCTCACATACTTTTACCACTTCACTAATATGTAATATTGGATCATTTTCCTCAATAAATAAATGACCAAGTATAACATTTTTGTCTCATTTGTTTAACTGGGTTCTTTTTATCTACTTTTAGGACTTATGTGAAAATCTGATGATGTTTTAGCTCATATTTATGCAGAAATAGAGAAAATTCTAAAGGGTTCACAAACTGTCAGGCACCACTGTAATTCGGATGTTAAACGTTGTGTTGTGTGTGAAATGAAAGGCAATATTTATTAACGTATAATAAATAGTTTTTATATAATATTTACCATATATTCTAAAATCTAACTTGTTTACTGAGTCATGTGTTACTATCCTAATTTCGACCTCATTGGATACCAGATCATAAAAACTGGTGGTAAAATACCGTTGGGTATTTGATTAACTCTGCTCAGATTTAGCGGATGATTTATAAATATTACATGTAAAACGTTTAGCAGATGCCCTTCTCCAAAGTGACTTACAATTAAGCCTAAGAGTTGAAGCTCAAGGGCCAAACAGTGGCAGCTTGACAGAACCGGAAATTGGTCCTGTGTAGCCAGTTTGAAGTCTTTCCAGTATAAATATTCATCTGAATTGATTTAATTAGTTTGTTGTACTGACAGCATTCCAGTTCCCCGGTTGAAGATTGTAAACCTTAATTGTCTTCTTTATAACATAACTGGTCCATAAAAAGTTGTGCTTGCTTGCAGTGTTCAAATCTGTCATATAAAGATCTGTGCTTATTTATCATTTTACAAGTGCTTTAGTCCAAGATGAACCTTCTACAGCTGGATGAGGTGAGGGTGTTCCAAGTTCAGGACCTCGTTGGTGGAGAAACGCTGCCTGCAAACTACCTGATGTGGAACTTGTGATTGCGTGTTGAATTTTTAAACAGAGTGAAATTAGTATGCTCTCCAAACAGCGTTCCTCGCTTCGGGGTTAAGCTAAGGGAGTGAAAAGGAAAAAATAATATTGCGCTAGACACAAATAGTCAGCGCTGCACATTTAGGTGTGAAACACAGTGTTCAAGGTGTGCTTTTTGGATAATGGCTTTCCTTGCTTTAGGCAGGCATGAATAACCCGTACATTTCTCATCCTGCCAGCACTGCAGCACCATGGCCCACGCCTCTCGTTCCTACACGGCCGATTTAAAGGGGTTACATTAGATTTTTATCATCAAAGGGAATTAGTGTCTGTAAATGGAAGCATAAAGCTCTCCCCTGGGCTTCGGCTCTGAACTGTTTTAATCAGGCCTCGCTTCTGGAGCGCTGATGAAATGAACTAAAACTGAGCTGAGAGAATGGCATGGTAACTAACTCGAGATCTCCGAAAGAAGCCAAAACCTCTCTGTCTGACCCTGCAGTGGAAATATTTATTAAGCAGCTACTTTGTTATCCTATGAGACCTGCAGCCGGTTTGGCACTTGTGTATGCTTTCGGTTTTGCATTTTCCTCGTCTCAGGAAAGGGTCTGGATAATGAATATTCCGATAACGGAAGCCCAACCTCCATTCATCCCTATGAGGAAGTAGCAGTCTGGTGCGTGTATCTTCAAAGTCCCTCCTGCTTTGGGTGACGTTAGCAGAATGTAGCACCATTTTTTAACTCCACGCTAGGAATAAAAAAAAAACCACATCAACACACCGGAACCAAACATGATTGTAATTCAGACTGAAAATCTGAGTTTTCTTTACTTTAGACCACAAACACAAGAGCTTGAACTGTATGGAAGATAATTAAGATGAAGTCACAGTATGTAGTTGTGTAGTGCTGCTTTGGCTGCATGCTGCTCTGTCAGCACCAAACAAATAGCCTCTTAGAATGATGTCACACTCTACAACACAAAAACTATTGCTGCATTATTTGGAGTGTTTTGTGGTCGTGTGATGTTGTGTCTAAGTGAGATTAGAATGGTCTGATCATATGGGCTGGCAGGACTGGACCAAAAAAAAAAAAAAACGCGTTTTCATTGTGTTTTGCTCCAGATGTTCTAATGTATGTATTTTGTACAGCCACATAATGAATAATTTCCAAAATGTATTTTTATTTTCTTTCTTCGTAATTTTGTATAACCATGTAATGAACAAATTCTTTTCTTTCTTTCTTCCTTTCTTCCTTTCTACTTTTGTATAGCCAAATAATTAACATTTTTTTCTTTCTGTCATTCTTTTTCTTTCTACTTTTGTACCACCACATAATTAACATTTTCAATGTTTATTTTTCTTTCTTTCTTTTTTGTACTTTTGAATAGCCACATAATTAATCATTTCAATATTTATTTTCTTTCTTTCTTTCTTTCTAAATTTGTACAGCCAGATAATTATTTTAATGTTTATCTTTCTTTCTTTCTAAATTTGTACAGCCAGATAATTATTTTAATGTTTATCTTTCTTTCTTTCTTTCTTTCTAAATTTGTACAGCCAGATAATAATTATTTTAATGTTTATCTTTCTTTCTTTCTTTATTTCTAAATTTGTACAGGCCATATAAGATAATTATTATTTTAATGTTTATCTTTCTTTCTTTCTTTCTTCTCTAAATTTGTACAGCCAGATAATTATTTTAATGTTTATCTTTCTTTCTTTCTTTTCTTCTAAATTTGTACAGCCAGATAATTAATTATTTTAAATGTTTATCTTTCTTTCTTTCTTTCTTTCTAAATTTGTACAGCCAGATAATTAATTATTTTAATGTTTATCTTTTCTTTCTCTTCCTTTCTTTCTTTCTAAATTTGTACAGCCAGATAATAATTATTTTAATGTTTATCTTTCTTTTCTTCTTTTCTTTCTTTCTAAATTTGTACAGCCAGATAATTAATTATTTTAATTGTTTATATTTCTTTCTTTCTTTCTACATTTGTACAGCCCATAAAATAAACATTGAAAATAAGGAATTATGAGGCCTGTACAAATGTAGAAAGACAGAAGAAAGAGAGACAGAAAGAGAAATTATTCATTATGTGGTTATACAAAATAAATAAAGAAAGAAAAAAAATAAATATTGAAATGAATAATTATGTTGGCTATTCAAAAAGTAGAAAGAAAAGAAGAAAGAAAAATAAACATTGAAATAATTCTTTACTTTCTTTCTTTCTTTCTTTCTTTCTTTCTTTCTTTATTTCTTTCTTTCTTTCTTTCTTTCTTTCTTTCTTTCTTTCTTTCTTTCTTTCTTTCTTTCTTTCTTTCTTTCTTTCTTTCTTTCTTTCTTTCTTTCTTTCTTTCTTTCTTTCTTTCTTTCTTTCTTTCTTTCTTTCTACTTTTGTACAGCCAAATAATAATTTTTTTTTTCCATTCATTCTTTTTCTTTCTTCTTTTGTACAGCCACATAAGTAATCATTTCAATATTTTCTTTCTTTCTTTCTTTCTTTTACAAATTTCTTTGTGGTGCCTGTCTGTGGTTATACGAGGGCATGGCTCTCAGCTCTTTGTGTTTTCTCTTTTTAACTCTAAGTTCACTTTTGCTAATGAAGTGGGTCAGGTGCATTAAATGAGAAACGATAAATGCTGCAGTTTGATGGCCCTTCGGGGATACGCTTTTATAAAAACCACACAAGTGCAAGTGAGAACTGGAAAAATGATCTGGAAAAAAAAGAAAAGACGAGCAAAAGCTAAAATGTGTTCATGTTAGATAAAGTGCTAGAAGACCTGCAGCCATTTGAACCGTCCCCCGGTGTCACAGTGTGCTAGAAGGTGATAATAGGTTCCATATCACTTAAAACAAGCTTTATGCGTACTTAGCAGTGGAAATGTAATCACTGTGGTTGTGAGTGTAAAGAATACACAGTTCAACCTCAGCATCAGTCTTAATAAGTGTTTTTCTTTTATATATTTTAATCCAGTTTAATCCAGGGCGGTGATGGGGGTGAGGGGGTGAGGGGGTGAGGGTCTGGCCCTGTGATGGTGGACTAGTGTGTCATGGTCATGTTAAACAACGGGCACGTCTCCACAGGGAACCTCCGCATCCACTTGACTGTTTCAGGACGAGTCGGTTCATCTCTGGTTTCACCTCCTAATCTGAAACGTGCTAGATTCTTCTGGCTTGCCATAACTGTTACACGGTTTTTAAAAATCTGTGCACATGGTCTCTTAGCTTTCATGCTCGCCAGCAAACGGGCACCTGCAGCTAGCAGAGAGATTTGCACAATTTATTTCACTCTGCTAACTCTCGGCGCACCACTCACCCGATTTGCCTTTTAATCCAAACCTTATGAAGGCTACAAGTAAACAGCGTCTCTACTGAGCAAGCATACGGAGCCTACTGAGAGATGTGAGGCCGTGCCAGGGCTGTTACAGCTACTAATTAAAGTTTATAACACAAACGCTGCTAAGGTTACAAAATATGTATAATCGTTATAAAATGTGTATAATGCAGCGCTAATAATGTGCAGTGATATACATAGACAGTTCTAGAGCGGCACCAATTGAACACATTTCAGGTGTTCAGCAGTAAGAAAAGCAGTTAACCCTAGATTGTTAATAACATGTGTGTTACGATCGAGTGTAATGTCACAGCAATTAAAAACAGATATGATATCCGATATAATATTATAATAATAATGCATTATTCCCTCAGTTATGCAGATAAACCGTGAACCTGCTAGAACTTGCTCTTGCTTGATACAGACACAGTGAGACACTGATCTGGATGGGTTTTTAAACAGCAGGAGCCAAAAGTCTGAGGCCACTGGTGAAATGCTTTTCTTTTTTTTAGTTCAGTACAGTGTTTTCCAATACTAATCAATAATTTTAATGATTTATGAGTATTTGGTATGTTCCACCTTTTGTTGTAATGGCAGCGTGTCTTTGACCTGGCATGGACTCCACAGGTTTGTCCAAAATCCACTGATCCATAAGCATTTTCACTTGTGCTCTTTTGGCCCGCACTGTATAGTTTTGTTTATTTTATTTTTGTAGTTGGGCCCAGGTGACAGTATTCCCTGGATGGGATGCCAGTTCTTCGCAGGGCCCTGTAACCACACCACCTGACCTTCGCATTACAAGCCCAGTCAAATCCAGGTCCTCAAAAACTGCTGATTTATTATATATTTAAAAAAAAAGACCAAAATCTCTAAACAAAAGCATATTTATTATTATTATTATTATTATTATTATTATTATTATTGTTGTTGTTGTTGTTGTTGTTAATGATGATAATAATAATAATAATAATAATAATAATAATAATAATAATAAATATGTATTTTAAATATTATATTATATTATTATATTATATAATATTATTATATTTAAATTATTAAATTATTAATATCATAATAATAATAATAATAATTATTATTATTATTATTATTGTTGTTGTTGTTGTTAATGATGATAATAATAATAATAATAATAATAACAATAATAGTAATAATAATAAGAAAATAATATTTTTAAGAAGATATTATATTATTATATTATATAATATTATTATATTTAAAATATAAAATTATTATTATTATTATTATTATTATTATTATTATTATAAATTCCAAAAATAGATTTAGGTTGAATTCTAGTAATTTACTCAAATATTATAAAAATAATACTTAAACTACACTTAAAAACACTTTTTTTTAAAAAATAGATTTAATTTCTATGTTTCGATTTGATTTAACTCTGTTGCCTCACAGCTCCGAGATCCCCGGTTCGATTCTGACCCTGTGTGGAGTTTGCATGTTCTCTCCGTGTTCGCATGGGTTTCCTCCGAGTACACATGTGTGTTAGGTTCTTTGGTGTTTCTAAAGTGCCCCTTAGTGTGTGGATGTGCGTATGTCGAGGGTTGATCCTGCCTTGCACCCTGTGCCACCGACTTTCCCGCGACCTTGTCTAGGATAAGCGGATAAGAAAGCTGACACCCGCACAAAGTTCCTTGTACCTGGCGAATAAATGACACCACTGTGGCACCTGAGCACCTCCGGTACATATTGTACATATTCCAGAATAATAGCATTATCTAAATAAATAAATACTAAATGATGCTGTAGCTTCAGGTTTAGAGTGTTTGTTATGCCTGTTTGTGTTTTAATGTAGCACAGACTCACAGCTCACGCTTCACTTTTGTACTCGAATGTCATTCGTTCCTAGTGCTGCGTGCTGCGTGCCACACAGCTGGTGATTTATCTATTGCTCGCATTAACGTGATAGCAGACATGCCCTCGCCAGCCTCTTTGTCACTGCACATGCTGAGTCCCGGCGGGCCGGCCCACGTTTGGGTGCCCGACTCGGGCCGACATGACTGACCAGGTGGAAAATCAGCAGCGGCGCTGCCCAAATGCCCAGTGACAGCTCTTCATGCTCGACGTCCTTCGTTCAGCCCGCTCGCAGCCCTCAGTGTGCTCCATTTATCTCTATCACTCACACACACACACACACACACACACTGGGGCTGTAACGAGCCCTTACTGTCACTTTAGTTGATTGATTGATTTATTAGCAGATGAGATTTATGTCCCTGCTCCACTGTTCTTAGTGTTAGAGCTGATTTATTAAGGCTTTCAGTTTCTAAAAGTTTAAATTTATTAACGTATGCAAATATTGTCACCATCTACTGAGAATTGTCCTTCAGGTGAGCAAGGGAATGTGTTTTAGGGACTTTCCTTAACGAATATGTAATTCAAATCATGTTAAGAATGTAGTTCTGCTTATGTGTGATTATGTCTAAAGACCCAAGAACTATGAATATTCCAGGCTAAGTGGTTTTAATCAGGCCTTAAATGCCTTTGTACAACATGAGTGTATATAGTAAATACAAGGCATTGCATTTTCACTTAAATAACTTATGTTTTTCATTTTTTATGTTATTCATGCTCATTATTTTCGATTTTCGTTGACTATTTTGTGCTCAAAATTATTTTTAGATTTTTTCTTAAAATTGCCTTTTATGCCTTAGAAAAGCTTATTTTATTTCATTTTGAATCATTTTTTAATGCGGTTTCCATCATATAGTTTCTTACCTCACGTTTTAACATTTTTTAAGAATTTTTTTTTTAATAGGACAGATTTCACATTGGTATTGTAGTTTAGAATATATTTAAGTTTATAAAAAAGGTTTTTTTTTAGTATATATGGTTTTCATATATTCATCTGTATTCATGTAGTTCTGCTCAGCAATCCAGGATAAAATGGACTTTAGCTGCTGAAGCTGTTGGAAAGATGCTGGGGCACTGTGGGAAATGTAGTACCTGTAGTAAATATGTCTGGCTTGTCCTGTAAGTCTGCTCAGCAGTCCATAATAAAATCGACTTATCTCCTCAAGCTGTTGGAAAGATGCTGGGGTACTATGGGAAATGTAGTGTCTGTAGTAAATTTGTGCAGCTTGTCATGTAGTTCTGCTCAGCAATCCAGGATAAAATTGATTTTACCTGCTCAAGCTTTAGAAAGATGCTGGGGCATTATGGGAAATGTAGTATTTGTAGTGAATTTGCATGGTGTGTTCTGTAGTTCTGCTCAGCAGTCCATAATAAAATCGACTTGTCTCCTCAAGCTGTTGGAAAGATGCTGGGGCATTATGGGAAATGTAGTGTCTGTAATAAATCTGTGCGACTTGTGGTGTAGTTTTGCTCAGCAATCCAGGATAAAATTGATTTTACCTGCTCAAGCTGTTGGAAAGATGGTGGGGCATTATGGGAAATGTAGTGTCTGTAATAAATCTGTGCGACTTGTGGTGTAGTTTTGCTCAGCAATCCAGGAAAAAATTGACTTCAGTTGCTTTTGGAGAGATTATGGTTTATGGGAAATGTAGTATTTTTAGTGAGTCTGCATGTTCTGTAGCTCTGCTCAGCAGTCCAGGATAAACTGACTGTGATTTTAGTGGGGCACAGCAACATTTGAGTGGGGCACGTGCCCTAGAGAAGTCGTTCTGATGACGTTTTCCTTTCATGCACCTCCAAGACGAAGCAGAACAGAAGTTTTCGAGTTTTTACACGCGTAATTGTACCCGGCGTTTCAGCATAGAGACGAGTGAGAATGAAAACAATGTAGAGAACAATGCATCCTTTGCAGAATACACACTTGTGCTTTGTTTGTAGCGCTGAAGCACTTTCCCGAACAGTCGCCCGGCTGCGTCGCGTTTCATCCCTTTACCTTACGGGGATTTGGGATCAGCGTTGTGACTTCCTGCAGTCAGGGAAGAAAGAGAAGAAAAATAATGTTGTGGTGAGAATGAAACGACGTCGAATTACTTACACGCACACAAACACACAGGTGCACGGATCTCTGCAGCTGCAAAGCCATTGTTACTCAGGAAGGGAAGCCAAACAACAAAGCGGCTCGCTATCACAAGCTCCCACGCACTGCCTTTCCTCATCTCTTCACCATTTTATTTTCAGCCAGCTAATGCGATAAGAGCGGCGGCACGTGCCGTACACGTGTACACACGAGGCAGGCCGAGAGACACTGACACAGCGAGCGGGGGACGTAGTGAGAGCGCTCCATCACCGGTTCATCCCCATTTCCTTCAGCGTCCACTTCTCTTTGTTATAAATCCAGGAGGACGGACCTGCAGAATCCTGGACCATTGATGATAACCGGCGCGTTTCACTCGCTAAGCCTCTTCATCATCTGGTGTTGCAGCAAAGCGAAGCTTGGAAGCTCTGCCAACTTTTGTTCTCCTTGCTTAACTTTGTAATCCCAGCTTTCCTGCCACGTCTAAGCAGTCTTTCTTGTCACTTACGTTTTTTAATTGAATATGACTTTCTTTCCAGAATGCCGTCCCTCTCAAAATTTCTTCGTTATGCTCAGGGAATTAAATTTTTTGTTTATGGGTTTATTTTTGGCCTTACATCTTACATGTTTGGCTAATCTTTTGGGATCTTTTTTATGTATGTTTATTGCGTTTTTAATTTCATATATATGGACACCCGTTGGCACAGTGGTCTAATAAGCTAACCATGGTGACCTATTTTTGAGTCCAAGGGATGCCTTCAGGCTGAGTTGAGTGTCACGCAGGCACAATTGTGCTGTATCTGAGGAAGGGGAGAACAGATGGTGAGGATCACCCCCTAGGGCTCCTGTGATGGACTGGGATCACAATCAGGATACATATTTGCCTTGTCCTGTGACTTCTGGAGGTACTACATGCAACCCCAAATCAGAACATCTTGGGGGCAGTATGGAAATTTTCTTCTTGCATTTAATCTGGTTTAATTACATTGCAGATGTTTCATGATTATCTGGTCAGCGTCAAACATTTTGTTTCTTAATAAACATCAATTCCAGCATTTCAGGACTGCAGCACATAAAAAAAAAGTTGGAATGGTAAAGCATTTACCCCTTTGTAATGTTGTTATTTCATTAGTGTCTCAGGTGTTATTTTGACTTTAGCTGCTCAAGCCTTTAGAAAGATGCTGGGGCATTATGGGAAATGTAGTGTCTGTAATAAATCTGTGCGACTTGTGGTGTAGTTTTGCTCAGCAATCCAGGAAAAAATTGACTTCAGTTGCTCATGCTTTTTTAAAGATTATGGTTTATGGGAAATGTAGTATTTTTAGTGAGTCTGCATGTTCTGTAGCTCTGCTCAGCAGTCCAGGATAAACTGACTGTGATTTTAGTGGGGCACAGCAACATTTTAGTGGGACACGTGCCCTAGAGAAGTCATTCTGATGATGCCCTCAGGTATTATTTTGTCCCATTCTTCCTGCAAACAGTACAGGGTCATGGTCATCACATCACACGAGGCTCCTTTTTTGTACAGTAACGTTTTAAGTGACATTTATGAATGGAACTCTGTATTGTAGCTATTGCTGAATGATGCAGACTCAGCCGTTCATGGATGCTGCTTTTGTACCAAAGCATGATCACAATCTCCTGTTGATATCACCTGTTTAAAAACAAATAAATATTTATTTTAATATCTCATTACTAGCCCTAAATTGCCCCCATTGGGTTGCAGGCCTGAAATGCAGGAATGGATGCATTTTCTGTGGCCAGAAAAAAAACATGACATATCTCGGGTTCATACTGTCTACAATGAAATAAAAATCAAAGTAAGGTTTTTTTGTTTGTTTGGGTTTTTTTGTATGCGTGTTTTGTTTCCATAAAGTCTTACCTTTTTTTGATCTGGGGTTGTGAATTTGGAAGCGACATGTACAGGTGTCAGACTCTTTGGGACTTGTTTCATTGAATATAACAGTTTCTCAGAGCTCCTAAAATGTATTCCTTACGCATCTCAGCAAGTTTTCAATGGCCACTGTCACCTTGGGCTGCCCCTTTGGTGTCTAGACGTGCTTTGTGGCAATGTGTATTATTGAAACACTATTGAATACAATTGAATTATTATGTAACTTTCAACAGCACTGCGGCTAAAATGCAACTCTCATGCTCCTGGACATCATTTTCTTGCCTATGTGGTGCACATTCAAGGTGAGGGGCAATTATTTGGGGTTTTGATCGTGTTTATGTGCTTAGATTTAATCGTCTACATATACAGCTCTTACTGAAATACAAAGTCACCAATCCACAGAAGCTGTTTCTGGATAGGAGCCTCCGAATCCAAGCGAGCTTTAACAGTAGCTTAGAGAGAGAGCTAAATATGGAGCATAATCAGGAAATCAGCTTGTTTTAAACAGTGAGGATTTTCACCTCCAACTTCAGCACCAGTCTTTGCCAAGGAGGATGATGACATCAGTCTGTTTGTTTTTAGAATGAGGCTACACACATTCTGTACAAAACCCGATTCCACACACACACCCCAAAAAGAAGCACAGCCAAAACACACGCTGCTAACTAGCTGAACAATGCTCACTTTGCTTTCAGAAGTATTTTTCACTGAATTGTCCCCACAGACGTTCAAAAAATGAGGGCGTTTAGTAGTTGAAAATAAATCAGTAAAGCCCTAACCAAAAAGAAATCAATCGATAAATTGATAATTGGTTTTCCCAATGGAAAGCCAATTCCCTGATCGCTGAAAAAGCTGGGTTAAAACTAAAATAAAAAATGAAATAAAGACAGACAAGGATACAAGACTGTGAACTTATTGCCTTATGGTAGGGTAGGTGAGAACTACCTTTCCCATAATGCATTGTGAATGATGCCGGTCACTTTATTTTTCTGCACTTTTATTCTGTAAACATTGCCATCATGCAGCTTGTTGCCAGTGTTGAAGATTTTGTATATACTGATATTTTAAGCACCATTATATTGTATTGTGTATTACATGAAAGCACAGTCACATTCATTGGGGATTGTAGGAAATGTAGTTCTACACCAGGATTACAGGAATTAAGGACTTTTTCTGGAATTTCACCATCTGGTTAAAAAAAAAAAAAAAACACAAACAAAAAAGAAAACAACAAGACATTCCTTTTGCTGCTCACAGAAAAATCCAAACGTTGATATTGGGTAAATTTGATTTTGGAAATAGGAAAGGAGTATACAAGAGCTGAAACTATTTTTTCCTAAATCATTTGTGTTATGAGGTTTATCCCACTTATAGCAATTGTCCCGGAAAAAAGTATCTTCTTGAACCTGAACATTTTATAAGTAAATAAAATGGGTCTATGGTTCTGAGGAGGACAGGGAATAGAGGACAAAAGAACATGAAGATTAAAAAAATAATGTCGCATTTTCGTCGTCTGAAAAATCACATTTGCTGTGGAAGATGCCATCAATATACACAGGCCTTTAGATGCAATTTGGTAAAAGTTGTGGACTGGCTTCTACCGGAGCGTATAGCATTGCTTAGCAATCTGCTTGAGTTGGTGGTGTTGGTGTTCAGCTCTATCATTTGCAAAGTGTTTGCTTTTCTGGCATTATATAAAGCATATATAATTATCTATAATTGATGTATTCAGTGTGATAGTCTTTAAGGTCGTCCCAGAGCTTTTTCACGATTTAAGAGTCTGTAGCTTGCCATAAAATCTCAGAAAATCCATTCTGATTCCATAAACATTTGAGCCTAAATGCTGTGTACTTTAAAGGTTTCAGTTAAAGAATCATTGCTATGAAAGATGTGGTTTATGGAGATGCTGTCAGACGTACAGTTTGGAGATGTCCTGCTGTTTCCTGCAATGTTTATCCCTTCCCTCCGAAATAAACAAGAGTTGAAACTGTCTAGGGAAGCACTTTTCAGTCTCTCGCTGAATTTCATTATGGCCTGGTATCTGCACCCGGACATTGCGCTGATTGCTTTAGATATTTGTATCTCTGTCTTTTGTCGAAAACTGAAATGAACAGAATTTGTCATTAAGCCTTATTATAAAGGTTTTTGAGTGTAGGTTTATAAGTTAAGTCAGATTTATTTCTATAGCACTTTTTACAATGGAGCGTTGTCTCAAAGCAGCTTTACAAGTTTAGATTATCGCCTAATATCTACGTCCAATCCCAAACTGAGCAAGCCTAGGGCGACAGTGGCAAGGAAAAACTCCCTAAGTGTTATGAGGAAGAAACCTTGGGAGGACCAAGACTCAAAAAGGGACCCAACCTCCTTGGGCGGCGTAGATGATAAATGTAAGAGTGAAACTAATTTATCTAAACTAATAAGTCATGGAGTCTTAGTTCAAATAAAATGTAAAATATGCACATTGGTATTAAGTAGTCCGATACACAGAGTGACTCCAGCATCCTGAGTCTAAGCAGGAAAGTCCTTGGTCTTAAGTATTTGGTAATGGATGCAATAAGACTTCCAAAAGTTAGCGCCTGTATGGTGAGCATTGTTAAAAATGCGCACAGCTGCTTCGGAGTCTTGCTTTATGGATCGCTACAGCAAATTTTTCAAAATTTGTGTGTGTGCTGCCATAAATGCAAGAAAATAATACAGGAACAAGCATGAATCCTAGATGAGATTATTTTCAGAAAAGCTTCAATTACTGCATAAAATGTCTTCGTAACACTTCTTTATTAGGATGTAAAGGCTCAGTTTACATTTAGCCCTTATCCAGTAACAACTGGTACAGTCTCACACTCCTAGCAAATGTTTGTTACAAGAGTCTTGCTCAGTGATCCAACAGTAGCAGCTGGTCAGAGGCAGGATTTGAACCCAGGACCACCTGGTCTACAGTGCAGTGTTTGAACCACTAAGCCACCACAGTCACAGTCAGTGGACTCGTACTCCATGTCTACCAATAAAATATACAAAGCATATCGTGTGCTACCTACAAGTAGCCCATAGTCTATTCTTATTCTTCTTTTACTGTTAAGTCTAAAATGATCTGCTGTGTTATTGTGTATGGACAAAATAACCTTAATGGACTTAACCATGAGTAGTTTGACAGTGCAAATGGAGAAATCTGTCAGAGCAGAAGTTTCCTGATATTGTCTTCAGAAGTTACCAGGGAGAAGGTGTAGTTGGAATCTGTTGCTACAAACCTAAACACTTTAGAAATCAAAAAACTTTTTCCATTTACTCTGTAAAGTTTCTGCTACCAGTGATAAGCGCCAAGACACCAAGACGGCCAGACTTTGTTTTGGACTGGAGAAGTGGAACAGTGTAGAGAACATATGAAGAAAAGATGATCCATGAGTACAGTTTGGGAATTCAAATCAGTCTGATGTGCCTAAACCTTTGCTTAAAACTATACATTATTTTATTTTATTAATACAGCTTGTTTTATATATTAATACAGAGTTTTGTGCAAAAGTCTTAGGCCATTATTTGACTTTTTTCTAAGCAATGGTATAATGATCATATATAACATATTGTAAACAACTGTACTCAATTTCAAACTTGGCTTTGTTACTCCATAATCCTCTTTTCACTGATCTTCATTCCAATCTGTGAGCTTTAGCATATTAGTCTTTTCACCCTGTTCCACTTCTGAAAAAGTGGTTTCTTGGCTTCTACCCTTCCACAAACCCATTCCTGATCAAGCTTCTTCAGACTGTAAAAGGGTCAACTTAGCATCCCGATGAAGTGTTTAGATATTGCTGTTGCTAAATACTCACCACTGTAGCCCATAGAAGCTGTTTTTTTTCTTCAATGATTTAATACTGCATTCAGATTTCCTGTATTTTCTGGTTGTTCTAACAAAGAGACTGATTACAAGCACAAATGGTCATTATACCTTTGCTAAAACAATGGTGTATCTCATCTAATGGCGGCCTAATTCTTGTCATTTCATCAAAACTTGACTTGCATAGTGCCCAGTCATCTTTATTTAAATCTGTAGCTATCAATATCCATAAATATCCATTTATTTGTAGACATTCCAAAAGTAGAAGTGTAGCAATAGATTAGTGAGATCTGTACAATAAATAATCATAGAACTATATTAGTCAGACAACGTTCCCTCATGTAAGCAGCATCCAGAAAAGGTATTCTTAAGCCAGGTTGCACATGTACAGGTATGTGTACTCTCCAGGAATTGCTAAAATGTGGAGAAAGTATAAATGAGCCACAGTGTACGTGCGGTAATGTCAACATGTCAGCAGTGTATCTAAGAAACAGTGTGACTACATGTCTAGTAAATTGTACCAAGAAACCCCATCTCAACAAATTCAACATAGGTCCAATTTTATTGTCAGTTCTGACACCTTTTACCTCAGAGTAACAGAATTTAAGCTTCTGTATTTCAGTTTAGTCTGGACTCAAATTCAGTACTCTTAAGAGCTTGTCTGGGCAATGGACTTTCACAGACAGCCATCTTCATTAAGCTTGAATAATCAATATTAACAGACTGTAGGTTAACAATGAGTAGAAAAGAGGCTGGTGTTTCAATGCAACTCTTCTTTTTTCCAGAATAGAATAATTTTTATCCGGTAACTGTGGATCTTCTAAAGAACAGATGCTCTGACCTATAAACAATGCACTGCTGAGACAGAGAAAACTCCACCAGTGCTCATATATCATCTGACTAATATCACACTGGTTGCTAGTGTACTGAAAAAACAATCCAAAACCCAGAGACGTTCTCTCTTTATAGAGACCCTCCAATCTCCTATAGATAAGGCTGCAGCACAGAGTCAGTCAGACTGTGACTGTTCCAAAGTGTATAAAGTTAGAACGCTTCATGAAATATCAGCAAAGCACAGAATTTAGAGGCTTGTGAGCTGATATGTGGCGGCCCTTCCCCTCCATTAAACCACCAAAACATTGTTGGAGAGACAAAACAACTCATTTAAAGCAGTTCAGTGTCCATTAAGGTGCGTGTTGCAAACCTGTTCTTTGGGTTTTTATTGCATTTCTTATTTGACTATTCTATGAGGATGCATTTATGATGGTTTTTCATTACAGCAGGAGCTTGTGGACCCAGTAGTGAGTAGTGAAAATACAGTGAGTAATGCATTAAACAGAATCCACAAGGTCAGAGTCTTACACTTTCTTAATGTGTGTTTAAAATGAAGGCTAAAATCACTGTCCCAGTCAGACGTTGGTGCATCTGTGCATGTCAAAATCTTTCATCGCTGATACGTTGATGCAGAGAACAAAGCAGTTACATACACAGTATAACACATACTGTAGAGTGCAAAAGTCTTAGGCCACCATTCAATGTGTTGGCTTAGCAGTGCTATAATGACCATATATAACAAACTGTCGATGATTTGACCCAAAAATTTCAAACTTGGATCCGTCGCTCCATAATCCTCTTTTCCACTGAGCTTCATTCCAATCTTTGTGAGCTTTAGGATATCTTATGTTTTCCATCCTGTTCCTGTTCTGAAAAAGTGGTTTCTTGGCTGCTACCTTTCCAAAAAAACATTCCTGATCAAGCTTCTTCAGACTATAGAAATGTCAACTTGGCATCCAGATGAAGCTGCCAGATGCTGCTGTTGCTCAAGCGTAAGGGAAAATCACACCAAATACACTGTAGCCTATGGAAGCTGTTTTTTATAATGCATACGTATGTCCTGTATTTTCAGTTTGTTTTCTAATAAAGAGACTGTGAAATAATTATACATGGTTATTATACCATTTGTAAAGCAATGGTATATCCTAAGAAGCTTATCTGTATTTAAATAATACATTTATGGATCATTCTTCTGTATTGATTCAAAGTCCAATGAATATATGAATATATATATATATATATATACACACAGTGGGGCAAAAAAGTATTTAGGCAGCCACTGATTGAGCAAGTTCTCCTACTTAGAAAGATGAGAGAGGTCTGTAATTTTCATCATAGCTACGCTTCAACTATGAGAGACAACATAAGAAAAAAAATCCAGGAAATCACATTGTAATATTTTTAAAGAATTTTATTGTCAAATATGGTAGAATAAGTATTTGGTCAATAACAAACGTTCAACTCAATACTTTGTAACATAACCTTTGTTGGCAATGACAGAGTTCAAACGTTTCCTGTAAGTCTTCACCAGGTTGGCACACACTGTAGCTGGTATTCTGGCCCATTCCTCCATGCAGATCTCCTCTAGAGCAGTGATGTTTGGGACAACACGGACTTTCAACTCCCTCCACACATTTTCTATGGGGTTGAGGTCTGGAGACTGGCTAGGCCACTCTAGGACCTTGAAATGCTTTTTACGGAGCCACTCCATCGTTGCTCGAGTGGTGTGTTTGAGATCATTGTCATGCTGGAAGACCCAGCCACGTTCCATCTTCAATGCTCTCACTGATGGAAGGAGGTTTTGGCTTAAAATCTCACGATACATGGCCCCGTTCATTCTTCCCTTAACACGGATCAGTCGTCCTGTCCCCTCTGCAGAAAACCAGCCCCAAAGCATGATGTTTCCACCCCCATGCTTCACAGTAGGTATGGTGTTCTTGGGATGCAACTCAGCATTCTTCTTCCTCCAAACACGACGAGTTGGGTTTTTACCAAAAAGTTCTATTTTGGTTTCATCTGACCACATGATATTCTCCCAATCCTCTTCTGGATCATCCATATGCTCTCTGGCAAACTTCAGACGGGCCTGGAGTGGAGAACAGAAGAGCTTCTTAAAGACGTTGTTACAGGTCTGTGAGGGTCAGAAATCTTGCTTGATTGTGAGTGATCAAATACTTATTTTCCACCATGATTTACAATTAAATTCTTTAAAAATCATACAATGTGATTTCCTGTTTTTTTCTCATTTTGTCTCTCATAGTTGAAGTGTAGCCATGATGAAAATTACAGACCTCTCTCATCTTTCTAAGTAGGAGAACTTGCACAATCAGTGGCTGACTAAATACTTTTTTGCCCCACTGTATATATGGTGGCGTAGCCTATGTTAAACATGTTTAAAACACTTAAATTAACTTACAGTTGTTCAGAATCTTTAATACACAGATGAAGTTATAATGTCCCATGTAATTTATTGAATAATGTATTGAAGGTAATAAGAAAAAACTTTAGCGTGTGAATAACAGCTTAGGCTTGGGCATTAGGGATTCTGTGTAGATGGTAGCATTCCATCTGTGAGTAGATTTTAACCCATATCTCTGACGCATTTAGATATCGTTTGCACGCAGTTTTCTTGTGAAAATCCCCTTTATATTTACATTACAGTAGCCTAATAAAACTATATGACTATGGTAATGTCCGGTCAGCATTCATTTCGGTCAAAGTCCTGTTTCACAGAACGTAATGCTGTTGTTATAGGATGCATACCTGTACACTGAAAGCAGATATTTTTAAACCAGATACAACCTGATTGTCCTGTCCTGACAACTTATGATAGTTTTTGAGGCAGCAACCGAAGAACTCTTAATTCTCCACAACTCTGAGTAACTGCTGTTTCTCTCTGACTGTTATATAGAGTACCACACTGCAGTTTTTCTGTTTATTACTGAAAAACACTGCGGGAACATTTATCTCCACTGTACATAGAGATGTACTCAGCTTTATTACTCATATTTTATTCATCATATAGATGTCTATTGAGATATCACTCGTACATGCTTAGGTTTTAAAGAAATTGTAGCATTTATCATAATATAACCTTAAAAAATGTAAAGGAGGGACAATGAACACAAATGATAATGGGCACTTACCCGGAGACCGCAATCAGAAGCACAGCGCAGCGCTGCAGAGGGGAATTAATGCTAACAGTGTGAATTGCTCGCGGGCAAAGGAGTTAGTGAGAGGGAACAGGCTAGCGCTTTAATTAAATTCGCTGAAAATGTTCCCATCAAATCAGTTCTGTACACATTCAATCTCACATTGTTTACCTCTGGGAAGTAAAATCAGCATCGCGAGCACTGAACGCTGCATGCAAATACTGATTATCTCACTGTAATTGAATGCCTAATGGGCAGATGTAATGTGTGTATGTATATGATGATACATTAGCGTCTCTATTTTAATCTGATATCAGGGCTTAAGTGTTCTCTAACTCTTAACCTAAGACTGGTGTTCATAGAACCTTCATAACGGCTAAAGTCATGCTGATCCATGCCCATAAACCTATAGTAATTCATTTCTGATGTCACTGTTTGTTACAAAAATGCATTCATTCAAGTGTGCATGAATGTGTCATGTTTAGTTTGTTTTCTGCAAAAAACAGTGATGTTACTGATATAGAGTGCTGTCCAAAAGTCTTAGGCCACCATTAAATTTGTTTTATCGATGCTATAATGACCACTTATAATGTAGTGCTGATGATTGGACCCAAAAACTTCAAACTTGGATTCGCCAATCCATTATCCTCTTTTCTACTGATCATTCCAATCCTTAGCATATCTTGGCCTTTTCACCCAGTTACCCTTCCGAAAAAGTGTTTTCTTGGCTGCTGTTCTTCCAAAAAGACCATTCCTAATCACTTCACTGGGTATCCCGATGAAGCTGCCATATGCTGCTATGGCTCAAGTGTAAGGGGAGCTCACACTATATTCTTTCCATTGTAGCCATCAGTTTTTAAATAGTCCATTCAAATTTCCTGTATTTTCGGGTTGAATCTAATAAAGAGTAAAAAATAATTATATATAATAGTAATTATACCATTGCTAAAACAATGGTACATCTAATCAAATGGTGGCCTAAGACTTTTGTGCACTATTGTACATTACGATAGCTGCCATCATTTTTGATGTATGTTGACCTTGTGCACATTTTAAGACTAATATAAAGACCAATTCAAGTATGTCCGCTAAAAAGCCTACAAAAGATTTTTCATATCACTGGTTCAGCATAGAAGCTGACCTGAGCATCGTTAATGGGTCGTCTTATGAAGCATACAATATTATAGATCACATGGCATGACTTATCTTATTAAATATGAGTTATTGTATCTGCCATAAAGCATGCACTTCATAATTCCAGCATGTGACATGAGCTGCAGTAAAAAAGCCTCCAGGAATCTATTAGTCACTCGACTGCTGAGCCACTCTGGTTTGTAACCCACCAGATGAAGTTTCAGATGTGTGCTTTCCTGGCTCATCGAAGATCAGTGTGCTTTGTGTCTGGACATGGGCTTCCTGGATGATCTGTCTTCTGTGTCCTAAAGAGTTTCAACACTCCTCTGCTTTGGGCCTGGGTCTGTCCCATGCATCAGCCCAGGGGTGCCCTCGTGTTTCAGAAAAGGACTGCTTTGTGGGAGAGACGCAACCCACGCCTCGGGGAGCACTAATGAGCGCAAATCCACTTCAGCCGACAAACTCCGGTGAGCCGGAACGCCTCTTTGACTTCACAGCGGAGCTTTGAACGCTGAACCACAGCTGCTCTGTAAACTAGACTAAGCACAAACATTTGCCTTGTGTCCAGTATGAATGATTATTTGGGAAGAAGAAGTAAAAATCAGTTTGATATAACCTTTCCTGGCATTAAGTCACGTCGCCCGTACCATCGCACGCGTATTCTTCTTACCTCTGCCAAAACAATCACATGAAATCCAGACTTTGCAGGATGAAGCGTCCTCAGGATCTGTCTGTATAAGAGCGCAGGGTTTTTAGGGCAGTCATTAGTCACTCTGTATGATTCTGTTGCCTCTCATTTGTCTTCCCTCTTTTGTGGAGTGCACGGTTCGGGATTACTCACAGGAGATGAGCTCTGTCTGCATAAAGAATGTCTCCCATTGCATCCAGTTGGCCATGAAATAGCACCTGACAGTTATTTGGAAGCAGCGTTCAACAGCTCCTCTGGTTTTGCACTGGCGCGATGAGCTCAGGGACAGGCGTTTCAATCGCTCGTTCCCTTCGCTCAAATAACACAGAGGAACTTTGAAGTGTGAAACGTAATTCTCCTTCCCACAGGCCCTCTCAGTAATGGATGATGGTCGTATATGATTGTCATTTGAAATCACGCTATTCGTCACCATTGCATTCTAATTACTTCTTTGTTTTCGTGTCACCCTGCTTATAACCAGCGTTCCGTTCTGCCGGATTTAGTATGTTGCTTTGTTGACAGGTGTCACCGGACAGTGGGGGTTTGGACCCAGGCGCCGAACAAAATGCTCTCTGCTCCATAGGAGGCAGAGGGCAAGCGGAGAGTTTTTGTCATGGAAATAATATATAGCCTCTTTTAAGTGTGAAACGTGCACTCTAAAAGGGCACCACTGGGCAGTGAGAGTGATAGAGCTCAACCCTTTATACAGTGGTGCTTGAAAGTTTATGAACTCTTTAAAATTTTCTATATTTCTGTATAAATATGACCTAAAACATCATCCGATTTTCACACAAGTCCTAAAAGTAGATAAAGAGAACCCAGTTACACAAATGAGACACAAATATTATACTTGGTCATTTATTTATTGAGGAAAATGATCCAATATTACATATTAGTAAGTGACAGGCCCAAACCATGATACTACCACCACCATGTTTCACAGATGGGATAAGGTTCTTAGGCTGGAATGCAGTGTTTTCCTTTCTCCAAACACAACGCTTTTCTTTTAAAGCAAAAAGTTCTATTTTGGTCTCATCCATCCACAAAACATTCTTCCAATAGCCTTCTGGCTCGTCCACGTGATCTTTAGCAAACTGCAGACAAGCAGCAATGCTCTTTTTGGAGAGCAGTGGCTTTCTCAATGCAGCCCTGCCAAGCACACCATTGTTGTTCAGTGTTCTTCTGATGGTGGACTTATGAACATTAACCTTAGTCAGTGTGTGAGAGGCCTTCAGTTGCTTAGAAGTTACCCTGGGGTCCTTTGTGACCTCACCAACTATTACACACCTTGTTCTTGGAGTGATCTTTGTTGGGCGACCACTCCTGGGGAGGGTAACAATGGTCTTGAATTTCCTCCATTTGTACACAATCTGTCTGATTGTGGATTGGTGGAGTCCAAACTCTTTAGAGATGGTTTTGTAACCTTTTCCAGCCTGATGAGCATCAACAACTCTTTTTTTGAGGTTCTCAGAAATCTCCTTTGTTCGTACCATGATACACTTCCACAAATGTGTTGTGAAGAGCAGACTTTGATAGATCCCTGTTCTTTAAATAAAACAGGGTGCCCCCTCACACCTGATTGTCATCCCATTAATAGAAACACCTGACTCTAATTTCACCTTCAAATGAACTGCTAATCCTAGAGGGTCACATACTTTTGCCAGTCACTAATATGTAATATTGGATCATTTTCCTCAATAAATAAATGACCAAGTATAATATTTTTGTCTCATTTGTGTAACTGGGTTCTCTTTATCTACTTTTTGGACTTGTGTGAAAATCTGATGATGTTTTAAGTCATATTTATGCAGAAATATGGGAAATTCTAAAGGGTTCACAAACTTTCAAGCACCACTGTAACAGGACCTCTATGATTTGGAAAAACTACAGATTGTTGGTTTTGGAGCCTGTTATTTACTTAGTGTAGGTTCTGATCTTGCACCTGGGTTTCTTTGGAGGGTTTAGTTTAGACTAGCTACCACAGGTTCGGGTAGTGGACTGCGGACCAAAAGGCACCGGGTTCAAATCCCACTTCTGCCCAGTCGCACCAACTGTGTGGCGTGTAACTGGTCCAGCGGCTTTTTGTAGTGTTTACAGGTTTTAATTTGTTAAAGTTTCTTGGTTTGGGATTCAAGATCTTTTCATTTCCTTAAGCTGAGGGGAAATAAGCTGATAATAAGCTGATCTCGTGTCCTCAGCGGGAAAGTTTTGTTGGCATTAGTTGTAGTATTAGTTTTGTTTATTTTTTTTTTTTTTGTTCCTCTTTCCTCCACTATAAGATTTCATTTATTTTTCAATAGAATTTTACAGATTATAGGTCCCATTCCATTTGGAAAAGGCACTGAAATGGTTTATTTTATTTTGTCATCTTTCATGACAAAAACCTGGCTTTTAAGCAGGGAGTGTTTTCTTTTTATATTCACCATACACATGAGTTTACCCGTCCATTAAGGCAACAAACATGTTACTAGATGTAGATTCTGCTGAGCTCATCCAACCCTAATTTAAATCAGCCCGCGGATATGGCCTTCCCACAGAACCAAATGAAGCGGAAGCAGAATCAGACCCGTCCAGTGTTCTCCTGACATTTACTCACATGGAGTTTTTTTTTTTTTTACTGACCTTCCGTCTCGGCCTTACCTTTGATGAAATGGAACTGGACTCCAGCTCTGTTAGGGATCAAATGCGGTCTGGAGACCCTATTATAACACACTCACAAAGAGCCGTCATGGCTGGACATGAACGAGGGGGTCATTCCAATCTTTATCCAAATCAGTCTCGAGCACAGCCCAGATTCATTTGAAATTTTTGGAGAGAGCAGAAAATGCAAAGTATGTGTGAATAATGAATTCTAGTTCATTGTGATCACTGATTGCTAAACATAATTAACGTAATTAAACTTCAATGGTTTTGGTGTGATTGGACTGTTGGGTAAATTATATACAGTACACATTATTGATGATGATAGATGATTGATGAGAGGAAGAAACTTCCTCCCATAAATGAAGCGTTTCATTTTCGGTTGAAGTATTTCTTTAGCGTGACGCTGTTCGCTTAGGACAATGCCCTTTGTCAGGCCTCTGGGGGTAAAATGTAACTGTAGATGAACGCAGTGCTGCAGTCTATAAAACCGATCGCTCAGGTGGTTTCACTTCATTTCCCATCACGACCTTGGCTGGAGGTAGTCGTGTTAAATACTGCAGGTTAAAGACCGAGCGTGAGAGCGGCGCTTAATAAGCCGTAGCTGCAGGGTTTGATATTCATGCTCTAATTCACAAATTCACAAGACGCCCAGAAATGCAGGAGTCATGAATCATATTGTTTTGAATTCACCATCTTGGTGTGCATTTGAAATCTGTTTCAGCATCTTCAAAAGACAAAGCACTTCTCATAAAATCTGTGTTTTGAAATGTATTTATATTTTATATTTCCTTTATAATCTAGTTCAAAATTTTACAGACACAAAGAAAAAGCACAGATTCTTCATTTTTTTGTTGTATGTGTATGTTTGTTTTATGTGTTCTTGGGTGGCACGGCGGCTCAGTAGGTAGCATAGTCGCCTCTTAGCGAGAAGGTCCTGGGTCCGATCCCAGGTGGCGTAGTCTGGGTCTTTTCTGTGTATACTCTGGGTGCTCTGATTTCCTCCCACAGTCCAAAGACATGTGTCAGGTGCCCTGTCTAGGGTTCTGACTGTCTTGCACCCTGTGCTGCCGGTTAGGTGCAGGCTTTTCAGCAACCCTGACCAAGAGTAAGCAGATAAGAATGTAACTGAATGAATATTTATTCTTTTCTATGACAGAAAATGACCTAATGACATCTCCATCTTCATCTCCTGCTGTAATATGGTGTAATATGTAACCATGCTGAGCCTCTCTGGATCGATCCACACCTCTGGCGTGATAAGAACTTGTGTTCCATGGTGTTCCCTGGTGGGAGAGCTCCCCTGGCATTGCCAGTCGGAGTTGGGTGATCTCTGTGCCACCGAACATGTGCGTTGATGGTCGCGCTGGTTCCGAATGTGTGTACATTGTGGACATGTGTGTACGTTTCCCAGTGGTGGGTCTCTGAGTCTCCAGCGCTCATCAGGGTGGGGACTGAGTCTGACGGTAATCACATGTGTCCCAGACCAGGGGTGCCCCCATATTACATCTGCCAAATAGATTTATGACATACTGTATATTTATTTTTTACATATGTAAATAACATATTAAAAACTACTTATAGGAACAAATGCATTAAACTAATAGACTGCTTTAGGAGGATTTAATCTGTCTTTATGGCAGTTTATTTAAGAAAAGTATCTTTATAAATAAGTTATATTTTAATTATTTTTGTATTATTTTATTCAATGATTTCATTTCATAGCTGTGTTTACAGACAATATCGCTGAAAGACTTTATAGTAAAAAGTATCTATTTTCTTAAATAAATAAGTACACATAAGGTATGCATTTTATAAAATCACATTATTAATAATCCATTATTGTAATTTTGTGGCTTGTTGCTGACAGATCTAATTGTTTTCACCTTTTTTGTGTTTTTCCTCGATGTCATGGATTTGCGTCGTCGTCCCTGCCGTTGCATGGATGGTATTTTTATCTCTGGGGCGTTTGACAGCACCATCACGCTTTTGAGGAGCGGTCCTCACTGTAATGATTACCTCTATTGAATTTCGTCCTCGGGGGGAAAGACGAGTCTGCCAAGCCGTATGGCCTCCTTCCCCCTCTGTTCCCATCACTCCGCCCCCTCTCTGGTAGATACGGCCTGAATGATGCTGCTCACTGCTTTAGAGAGTGTGAAGGCTTATATGTTCTGAGCTGGATGATCAGATCAGGACTGTTCAGAATTTCATCTTTCTGCCCATATCCTGTGTTTCACTGATGCTCCGACACATTCAATATTAGCCGGGTGTTAAATCTCACACCATCTCATAGTGCAACTCTGTTCTGGATTCCTATCTGTCTTGTTCATCCACACATTTACACTCCTGCAGATCGAGCCATCTCAGTAAATACAGGAATGTAGATTTCTTTTTTTTTTTTCATAAATGTATTACACTGATTCACAGATTTTGAGATTGGGGGATCCAAACTAGTTCTGATTGCAGAGTATTTTTCATTATTTAATTAATTGTAAAAAAAATTAGAATTTTGTAGTTAATAGTTAATGTATATAGGCTTATGGATTACTGGGATAGTGTAACATAACATACAGACGAATGAAGAAGCCGAAATCACTTTACAGAGGACGCCACGAGGTATAATATAACACATATACACAGAGGAACCACAAGCTCACACAAGCAAGCCATAAATTTCTAAAGTGTAATAGCACTCCTGTATTTAAACATGATAACTTGTTGCTTTAATACAACACTTCCGTCATGAAGTTTGAGCACAATGAAACAGCCGACCATGAGAAAAAAGATGGGGCTTCAAATAACATTTTTTGCTGATGCAGAAATACGGCATAGCTGTTAGTACTCTGGTGAGACAGGCAGCATCACATATACATATATATATATATATGCGTATATATATATATATATATATATATATATATATATATATATATATATATATATTGTATGTATATATATATACGCATATATATACGTATATATATATGTGTTGTCGGGAACCAAAAATGATGAAAAATGACTTTTCTATAAGGAATGATATAAATTGAAGACTCTAATAAGCCTAGGTGTAAAGAAAAAATAGTGGAGTTTATGTGGATGGAAACTCATTTGATTTTAACCTCCAACAACAGGTTTTACTGCTCAATTCTCATACGCATCATTAACCCCGGTTTTTAACAAGGGATGCTCCTCTGAGACTGTGCTTCAAATTATGGACTAAATACTAGTGGTGAAATAATTAGACATACCTTAGTATGAGCTTTGCCTCATATGCAGCCTATGTAGTATTACTGGCAGTTGGAGGATCTGCCTGTGGTGGTATCGTGATGGCACAGTACTTTGGGCTGTTACCTCACCACTCCAGAGATTCCTGGTTCCATTTGTAGCCCAGACTCTGCCTGTGTGGAATTTGTATGTTCTCCCTGTGTCTGTGTGGGTTTCCTCTGGGTATTCCAGTATCCTCACACATTTCATAGGTGTGTTAGCTCACCTGGAGTTTCTAAAAAGGTTCCTGCCTTGCTCCCGTGCTCCCGGTTAGGCTCAGCTCCCCATGACCATGAATTAGATTAAGTGGGTATGAAAATGAGTGAGTAAAAGTACTGTACTGTGCAAAAGTCTTAGGCCACCATTCGATTTTTTTTTTGTTTTAACAATGGCATAATGACCCATGCCCAAAGATTGGACCCATACATTTCAAACTTGGATTTGTCACTCCATAATCCTCTTTTCTACTGATCTTCATTCCAGTCTTTGTGAGCTTCAGCATATCTCAGCCTTTTCACCCTGTTCCCCTTCTTATTAAGAAGCTTATTAAGCTTATTCAGACTGTAGGAGGGTCGACTTGGTCTCAACCTGCTATTGCTCAAGTGTAAGGGGAGGACACGCTAAATTCTTGCCGATGTAGACTCACTTTTTTGTTTTTTCTAATTAATGCATTTTTATTGTGTGGTATATCTAATATAATGGTGGCCTAAAACTTTTGCACAGTGCTGTATAGCTTCCAGCTTTCAAATTTAACAGGGTTTCATCCATATTGTTTCATCCACATTTCCCCAGCATTTCAATTCAATCTTTCACTTTTGAACAGTACTGTACATTTACAGCATATAGGATTTAGCCCTTATCCAGGGTCCTTATACACATCTGAGCTGAATAGTTGAAGGCGGCAACAGTGACAGCTTGCTAGAGTCAGGGCTTGACCTCACATCATTCCATTTAATAGTAGCCACCATGTAGTATAGTATTTGGGAAAACTGTGTCACCACAGTCAGTGTGTCCAGGGCTGGTGGTACCCGGAGATCTTGGTTTAGACCTTGTCTCTGGTTACTATGTGAGGTTTGGCATGTTAGACTCAGTTGAGGGTCCATGTACTCATTGTCTCAGGACTGTTAATTTGAAGGTTCAAGAGGAGTTCAAATCTCCCAATTCTCCCAAGCTGGGCTCTTGAGCAAGGGCCATCTCAAATGTAATTCATCGTTTTGGATATCAACAATAAATCAAGCAAATATTTCTTATTCTGCGTGATTATCATAAATGGCCGAGAAGGAGCAAAGTGGGCTCAGCAGGTTGGTGATGCGTTACATCGAGTCAACAAGTTTTGCATGCTTATAGTGTAACAAGGATCAATACAGCATGCATAATTGAAAGAAAGCTGAAAGGCTGGAGGTGGAAAGGGAACTTTCTATCAGATAAGAATTCAGCTTGCACTGTATCGCCTTTCTCTTCGCTCTCTTATCTTTTCTCACCTGCTCAAAGCCAATTTATTGCTCGATAAATGTGAAAGCATCTGACTCTTTCACTCACTCTGCATAGCATGAGCTCTGAAGATCACTCCACTGGGAGCGCCACTGCATAAACCAGGCTAATTCCTGAGCTATTTCAAGATCTGTAGGTGTCTCTGTGTGTCTGCGAGAGTGAGATGGAGAGAGAACAAATTGAGTTGTTTTTGGGGGGTTTTTTTCTCATCCACCATCCGTCCTGCATTCTGCATACATTTATTCTGTATTCTCCAAATACAAAACTCAAGAGTCTCATTCATCAATGTCATTTATTCCTGTGGAAAAACAAAATGGCGCATACTAACACTAAACAACCAAACAAGCCACTTTTGCACATGTGACTTCCTCTCACTGTCAAATGAAAAAGTTTGGGCATCCTTGGACAAGTTTTGTGTTTGTATAATACCATTATAGAGATTATATTATTATAGAGAATGATTATACAACCAAAGCAGGAGAAAAACCTGATTATAAAAATAGCTTGGCATGTGGTAATATACAGGGGCACCTCTGGTATGTTTGTTTTTCTACAAACCCAGATCCCTTGACCTGAGAAAGACAAACGGACTGACATTAACTTGCCAAAGGCCTCCCACAGAGAATGGGGAGCCAGATTCAAAAAAGTGTTTTAAGAAAGAACATCTTACCGTATTTTTCGGACCATAAGGCACACTTAAAATCCTTTAACTTTCTCAAAAATCGACAGCGCGCCTTAAAATGCGGTGCGTCTAATGTATGAATTAATTCTGGTTGTGCTTCCTGACCTAGAACCGATTGTAGATGGTACACGGCGCTCATAAATCTGTCAAAATGTGTTTTAGCACGGCCTTGGTAAGTTACGAAGCTTACGGCCACCGTAGTGCGCAGCATCGCGGAGTAATACGGTATGTGCTTCAGCATTAGGGTACGTGCATTCATTCATTTATTTTCGAAGCGGATTTCAAACACAACCCTATCAGTCACGCAGTACAACATGGACATAGAGCAAACTGTGAGAGAATTCAACATTAACGAATCAATGGTACGGAAGTGGAGGAAGCAAGAAGACGCCCTGCGCCAGGTAAAGACCAAACTGAGCTTCCGACGGAACTTAAGAGTTTTGTTTCATTTAATGCGTCTTATAACCCGGTGCGCTTTATGTATGAAAATATACCTGTTAGCAGCCGATCGTTGATATCGCGCCTTATAATCCGATGCACTTTATGTTCCGGAAAATACGGTAAATGTGTTCATTCTTAGGAAAAAAAGTTATGAAAAATTGTGATTCCTCAGGAAACGTCTTAAGAATGGTCTTATTTTAACTTGTTTTTTCCTAAGAACAATCCTAAGAACACATGGTATTCTTGAAAACATTCTGTTCTTCAGTGTTTGCTTAACCTTTGATAGCCTCACACTTGTCTTAGGCTGTAAGATTTGTCAAGGTAAGCATCTACACTGACCAAACTTTAAACAGATTAGTTTGGCCTGCATACTTTCATTTCAAGTTCTTATTTTCCAAGGAGAATTTTTCTTTCCGGTAGGCTGTTTCTTCCACCTTCACCTCGATTGCTTGTTTGAACATTTCCCTGTGGGCGGATGAAACTAAATAATGGAAATAATGGTAAATACAAATTCAAAATGTGTCTCACATGGTATATTATAAGCTGTATGTAACATAAGAAAACAAAGAGAAAAAGTATTAAGGAAATATTTAATCTAGATAATCTCCTACGAGTGGTTTTTTTTTTTTTGAGGGAATTACATTTAAGACCATTCTTATGCACATCTTAGTGTTTGTCCTACAACCTCAATTCCAATGAAGTTGGGGCATAAAATATAAATAAAAACAGAATATTATGATTTGCAAATACTATTCAACCCATGTTCAATTGAATACGCTACAAAGACGAGATATTTAATGTTCAACGAATAAACCTTTTTGGAAATATTCACTCATTTTGAGTTTGATGCCTGCAACACGTTCCAAAACAGTTTGGACTGGAGCATGTTTACCACTGTGTTACAGCACCTTTACTTTTAACCACACTCAATAAGCGTTTGGGAACTGAGGATGCTAATTGTTGAAGCTTTGTAGGTGGAATTATTTCCCATTCTTCCTTGATGTACAGCTTCAGCTGCTCAACAGTCCGGGGTCTCTGTTGTCGTATTTTGCACTTCATAATGCGCCACACATTCTCAATGGGAGACAGGTCTGGACTGCAAGCAGGTAAGTCTAGTACCCGCACTCTTTTACTACAAAGCCACGCTGCTGTAACACGTGCAGAATGTGGCTTGCTGAAATAAGCAGGGACGTCCCTGAAAAAGACGTTGCTTGGATGGCAGCATATGTTGCTCCAAAACCTGTTTGTACCTTTCAGCATTAATGGTGCCTTCACAGATGTGCAGTTACCCATGCCATGGGCACTAACACACCCCCGTACCGTCAGAGATGCTGTTTTTTTTACTTTGATAATAATCCAGACAGTCCATTTCCTCTTTGGCCCAGAGGACACAGCGTCCATGATTTCCAAAAACAGTTTTAAATGTGGACTTGTCAGACCACAGGACACTTTTCCACTTTGGTCAGTCCATCTCAGATGAGGTCGGGCCCGGAGAAGCTGGCGGAGTTTCTGGGTGTTGTTGATATATGGCTTTCGTTTTGCATGGTAGAGTTGTAAATTGTACTTGTAGACGGAGCAACAAACTGTGTTCACTGACGATGGTTTTCTGAAGTGTTCCTGAGTCCATGTGCTAATATCCCTTACAGAATGATGTCGGTTTTTGATGCAGTGCCATCTCGAAGGTCCCGGGCATTCAGTGTTGGTTTTCGGCCTTGCTGCTTTCTTCATTGGAATTGGGGTTGTAAGAACCTTTGCAAACTTTTTCTTAAGAAAACTTTCATGAATCCGATTTCAGTGCCCTGGTTTTTGAGCTGGTTCGTATCCCGCCTCTGGCAAGGAGGTGACGCTTGACTGACTTGTGCATCTGAATTGTGTTCAAAATGGTGAGGTGTCTCGTCATCTCCTGGTTCTGTATCACCTTCCAGGTTGTTGCCCTGGTGAGCGTTCTTGCCGCTGGATCCTGTTATGGTCCTGCCCTGCCAGGAGGCTTCTGCGTTTCAGATTTCTTTGAGTCATGAGGGCTGAATCAGTGGTACTGTGATGTTTACCCACCCTTCTAAGATGTTACACTGTACAATATCATATCGCTTTCTTTTGCGATACGTTATCGATACACTGGCGCCAACTATTGATATTTTTTTTCTAAACCTGCGGTGAAGAAAAATACATTTCCAGGGGACTTAAACACTGAGATGTTCCCAGGTTATGCTTGTTAAGCACTGAAATCTGAATTTTTAAATACATTTCTACTTTTTGAATTAATGTTGTTTTTGTATTCCTTTATTTTGTTTGTTTTTTCTGTAAGCTTAATTTACACAGTTTGAAAAGATTTCAGTCAGGCACAGTTGTTTCTGCTTTTAGACATTTTAACCCAACTGTTCTGCTTTCTGGCTGTTTGTAGCTATTTGACATTGGAATGATGACACACACAGAAATGGACCAGTTGCAGTAAGTGTGTGAGCTTTAATATTGTACACTGTTGCATAATGGTTGTCAAATTCTGTGAAACTGATGTAGGAGTATTTTATCCCAGTGATGTATCGTCGGTATTGTCTTGCAATATGTAGAGAATATCGTTAAATTATCCTTACTGTGGGCGACGTATCGTATTGTGAGACGCTCTGTGATTCCCACCCTTAATACCCACTAGGGTTTTATGATGGAACCGATATTAGAGAGTCCCCCAAAACTGCGAAAATGCTTTTCGGCTTATCCTAAAAAGTGTGTTGATGTTGAGAAGTGAATTGTAAAAAAGAGCGTAGAAGAAGGATTTTCTTTCAGTCATTGGATTTCTCATAGCAAATATAACAGTTAACTGCATTCAGTCAGTTTTCCTATGAAAATTAACTATGGATTCACTATGTTTGTTTGATGGGATGAAAACTAGGAATGGTTACTATGGTATCTCTACCACAATTTTTCCAAAGTTCACAGCAGAATCATGGTTACCTGTACAATAAACATAGTTACTATACACTATGCAGTTTATAGTTAGTCCTGTTAGTTCTAGCTGAACTAGTAAGGTATCTTATGGTAAATATGTGTATACTATGAATCCGGCCAGGGTTTTACTATGGTACTACCATAAAACCATGCTACAGATACCATAGTAACTATTCATAGCTTTCTCTCCACCGAAAAAACATGGTAAACCCATGGTTTTTTATAAGGGCTCAGTCTGAGCATGCACGCAAGTCTAGCTGGTTGACAGGTCCGTTTATTCTAAAGACTTGGCTTTATTTGGGCTCTTTTTCCATTGACTGTGGCATTTTTATCTTCCGTGATCTGGCAACCCTGGAATTAAAGGCTGCAAAACGGCTATCGAACGCTTTGTGACCACTCTGAAACGCAGGAAATATAAACTCAGGAAAATGAATTTGATTATTTAAGTTTAAATTATTATGCTTATGTGACATCTTTCTCTAAGATTATTGGCTGGTGGTCATGTAGAAATCTGATTATTGCCTGAGTCATGAAAACCCGGAGCATTCCCATTATCTGGGGCATTACTCAAGGGCATGTATACTCGTTGATCAGATTATCAGATTACTGAGGAAATCTGATTTTCTGCAGTTATCGGAGTATTAGGTGCATGAAAACGTATTTGAAGTACACTGTTAATTGCAGAGTTGGTGCCACAGAGCTCCAGGGACCTGGGTGTGATCCTTGGCTCCTGTTCCTGCCTGTCTAAAGTTAAATATATCTGTTGTATATAATCTGTAGTTGCGTAATTTGCTGGTTATACGTGAAAATATATCACTGATGGATGTCTTAAGTGAGCTAACAAAAATCATTCCTTACATAATTAATGGTTTTGCCACAATCGCGACACCCTCTTATCCAAATTCCGCCCTTGCTGACGGTCCTGAGTGTTTTTCCTTTCCACTGTTTTGATGTGCGTACGGCTGCAGACCTGAAGTCCTGATGCAGCTCGTGCATAGCCCGAGGACCCGTCCCTTTTCCACGCGCCAGATGCCACATTAACGTTGATGCCGCTTTCTCCTCCAGGAGGAAACTTCAAAGGGCTGCGTCCTCTTTCTCACTGAACCCTCTCCAGGATTAAATTGGCACCGGGTGACAAAAAGAAATGTAAACATCTCATCTGCGAGGCAGTGCGTCGATTGTCCCTCGCTGCCGTGTAGCTTTATTCCTTGTTTATAGTCGAGCCTGAGGACGTATGGGATCACCAAAGACGAGATGAAGCGAAAATTAGACCAGTATGTCCTGTTCACATGTATGGCTTTAATTCCTACGGGTAATGATTAAATAAGATCGGTGCTGCGTTACTTTCGAACTTGCTTTCATTTAAAACCCCATTGATTCAATCCCGTGTAAAATGTGTTGTTGAGCCTACGCTTGTTCTTAATGGAACATCTCATCCAGAGCAGCCATTAAATCCCAGAATCCAGTGGAACACATTTTTTAAGCTTTGAGACATTTTATCTGATACGTTCCAATAAGCCGTGTCTTTTCATCCTGTTCTTATAACAGCGACCCCATTTAAAAGCTTATCAGGTTAAGGTTTCCATTAGTGGGTTTGTTTCCAGCTAACAGGATGACTGATTAAAAGCACATCTCGTCTTAATATAGATGGGGCTCAGTAAGCCTCTCACACGTCCTCCTGTTTGAAAATAAACGTTCTGCTGCATTATTCCTGCGCAGGTGGAACAGAATGTGAGCTCATCAGCATGCACGTAGGCGCGGCACGTTCTGCCTTTTAATTGTTTTAAAAGCTTTTCGTGCTTTCACTTGTCCAACACGGAGTGAAGCTAAAACGCCTCAAGGTGACGCAAATGAAACATAATAGCCTTTAAGTGCTTTCAGTGTAAAGATTTAATTCTGATCAAAATTCCGTTTTTTTAACATCATTGCCGAGCATCTGTTTAATCCCACTTTTGTCTGGAACTCGTAAATATCAGAAGTTGGGTTAAGCTTCTGAATTGTTAGCATAAACTTCTGAAGTGGTTGTGTTTCTGAAAAGTTAGTAAGGCCTTTTGAAATATTCATATTAAATTGGAGCTTCGAATTTGATTTGTTAGTGAGTCGTCTGAGCTTCTGATTTGTTAGTATGTGGGCTGAGCTTCTGATTTGCTAGTGAGGTGGTTGTGCTTCTGAATTGTTCTTAGGGCATCAGAGTCTGAGCTTCTTAATTATTAGTGACATAGCTGAGCTTCTGAATTGTTACTGAGAGGGCTGAGCTTCTGAATTGTTACTGAGAGCTTCTGAATTGTTACTGAGAGGGCTGAGCTTCTGAATTGTTACTGAGAGCTTCTGAATTGTTACTGGGAGGGCTGAGCTTCTGAATTGTTACTGAGAAAGCTGAGCTTCTGAATTGTTACTGAGAGAGCTGAGCTTCTGAATTGTTACTGGGAGGGCTGAGCTTCTGAATTGTTACAGAGAGGGCTGAGCTTCTGAATTGTTACTGAGAGAGCTGAGCTTCTGAATTGTTACTGAGAGCTTCTGAATTGTTACTAAGAGGGCTGAGCTTCTGAATTGTTACTGAGAGAGCTGAGCTTCTGAATTGTTACTGAGAGCTTCTGAATTGTTACTAAGAGGGCTGAGCTTCTGAATTGTTACTGAGAGCTTCTTGAATTGTTACTGATGAGCGTCTGAATTGTTACTGGGAGGGCTGAGCTTTCTGAATTGTTACTAAGAGAGCTGAGCTTCTGAATTGTTTACCGAGAGGGGCTGAGCTTCTGAATTGTTACTGAGAGCTTCTGAATTGTTACTTAGAGGGCTGAGCTTCTGAATTGTTTCTGAGAGGACTGAGCTTCTGAATTGTTACTTAGAGGGCTGAGCTTCTGAATTGTTACTGAGAGAGCTGAGCTTCTGAATTGTTTTACCGAGAGGGCTGAGCTTCTGAATTGTTACTGAGAGCTTCTGAATTGTTTACTTAGAGGGCTGAGCTTCTGAATTGTTACTGAGAGGGCTGAGCTTCTGAATTGTTACTGAGAGGACTGAACTTCTGAATTGTTACTCTTAGAGGGCTGAGCTTCTGAAACTGTTACTGAGAGCTTCTGAGTTGTTACTTAGAGGGCTGAGCTTCTGAATTGTTACTGAGAGGGGGAGAGCTTCCTGAATTGTTACAGAGAGGGCTGAGCTTCTGAATTGTTACCGAGAGGCTGAGCTTCTGAATTGTTTACTGGAGGGCGGACGAGAGCTTCTGAATTGGTACTGAGAGAGCTGAGCTTCTGAATTGTTACTGGGAGGGGAGAGCTTCTGAATTGTTACAGAGAGGCTGCTGAGTTCTGAATTGTTACCGAGAGGGCTGAGCTTCTGAATTGTTTACTGAGAGCTTCTGAATTGTTACTTAGAGGAACTGAGCTTCTGAATTGTTACTGAGAGGGCTGAGCTTCTGAATTGTTACTGAAGAGCTTCTGAATTGTTACTTAGAGGGGCTGAGCTGCTGAAGTGTTACTGAGAGAGCTGAGCTTCTGAATTTGTTACTGAGAGCTTCTGAATTGTTACTTAGAGGGCTGAGCTTCTGAATTGTTACTGAGAGGGCTGAGCTTCTGAATTGTTACTGAGAGCTTCTGAATTGTTACGAGAGGGCTGAGCTTCTGAATTGTTACTGAGAGCTTCTGAATTGTTACTGAGAGGGCTGAGCTTCTGAATTGTTACTGAGAGCTTCTGAATTGTTACTGAGAGGGCTGAGCTTCTGAATTGTTACTGAGAGCTTCTGAATTGTACATGGCTGTGTCTGAATTGTTAGTATGAGTGCTAGACTTCTGATTTTTTTGTGTGAAGTGATTGTGCTTTTGAATTGTTTTCAGAGCATTTTAGTTGTTAACAAAGCAGCTGAACTTCTGAATAGTTAGTGACGTGGTCGAGCTTCTGAAATATTAGTGAGAGTTTTTTAATAGTTAGTGACATAGCTGAACTTATGAATTGTTGGTGAAATGCCTGAGCTTCTGAAATGCAATTTAGAGCTTCTGAATTGTGAGCAAGGTAGCTGAGCTACTGAATTGTTTCTGAGAAGGTTTTACTTCTGAATTACTAGTAAGAGCTGATTTGTTGGTGCTTCTGAATAGTTATCAGAGTGAATAGAACACTTGAACTTCTGAATTGGTAGTGAAGTGGCTGAGCCTCTGAAAAGTTACTGAGAGCTTTGTTAGTGAAATGGCTGAATTATTATCGAGAGGGTTGAGCTGTTGAGCTGCTACTGAGAGCTTCTTACTTGTTTCCGTGGAGGTAGAGCGTTTGAGTTGTTAGCAAGAGCTTCTTCATTATTAGTGGCATGGCTGAGCTCCTGAATTATTAGTGTGAGAGCTAAGCTTCTAAACTGTTAGTGAAATTGCTGAGCGTCTGAATTGTTAGTGAGAGAGCTGAGCTTCTGAGATGCTGCTGTGAGCTTATGAATTGGTAGTGAGAGCTTCTGAACTTGTTTCTGTGAACTTCTGAAATGGTAGTGAGCTTCAGAATTCTTAGCGGGAAAGTTGGACCTCTGAAAAGTTAGTGAGAGCGTCTTAATTATTAGTGACATAGCCGAACTTCTGAATTGCTAGTGAGAGCTTCTGAACTTGTTTTTCGTAAGTTTCAACTTCTGAAATGTTAGTGAGAGCTTCTGAATCCTGAGCGCGACAGCCGGGCTTCTGAATTGTTTCTGAAAGGGTTGAGCTTGTGAATTGTTATTAATCAGCTGAGCTTCTGAATCGTTAGCGATAGGGCTCGGCTCGGGGGCCAGATGTTCCACTTGACATGGCACTTGAGTGCAGATCGAGTCGACCAGCTGTCCCCTCATCTGCTAGCGAGTGCAAAAATGGAGCGAGAGAATGAGGCAATGGCTCTGGTACAAAGCAAACGCTTTATAGCTGTTCTGCGTGTCTCTGTACTCCGTCAGTACAATGGTCCCTAAATATAAACAGTGTGATGAGGTGTCAGGTCACTTCATTAACACCGCCGGAGTTTTTGATTAGCAATGCTCAGGATAAACTGAGCTGTATCTGCTGTCAATAGAAATCCATACAGTCTACAATGTTAGAGGAAAATGGGTCCTGAAGGATCTTTAGTGGCCGGTGGTTCAAGGTAGAAGCGTTTCTGCTTGAATAGCATTGTGAGAAAATGGCTTGAAATCCCGGCTACATTTTAAATGTATTGCAGATGAAATTGACAGAATTGCGGCATGGCTGTTATGTTTAATGCCGTTACTGTGTCAAGTCAAGTCAAGTCAGATTTATTTATATAGCGCTTTTTACAATGGAGCATTGTCTCAAAGCAACTTTACAGGTTTAGATTATCTCCTAATAACTACGTCCAATCTCAAATTGAGCAAGCCTAGGGCGACAGTGGCAAGGAAAAACTCCCTAGTTCTAGGAAGAAACCTTGGGAGGACCAAGACTCAAAAAGGGACCCAACCTCCTTGGGCGGCGTAGATGATAAATCTAAGAGCGAACTAAAGTCATGGAGTCAAAGTTTGAATAGAATGTGAAGTATTCACATCGACATTAAGTGGCCGGGGTATGATGATAATCTAAGAGCGAAAACTAAAGTCATGGAGTCATGGTCGAATAAAATGTGGAAATTTATGCACAGTGGAGCTCCATCAGATGTACATCATGTGTGGGGCCGGAACTGCCGGAACACAGCTCGGAGAGAAAACAGAAAATGTAATTAGTTATTGATTAAGAGCACAGTGTTTATTAACAATCACTGATGCCCATGTCAATCACTGATGCCAAGTGTAGCATGAGACCCCCGGCAGCATTAGCTTATAGCAGCATAGCTAGAAAGCTAGAAAGAGGAGAACTGGTAGGAAAACACAGCCAAGAGGGATCACATGAGACATTGGCAACCCCACGAGCGGCAGAAGACAGTTTAAGTAGGATTTAAAACCAAGAAAGTGCTGATCCCTTAATACCTACAGTATGTTCTAGTCTGTTTAGTAAAACATCATGATCTATAGTGTCAAATGCTGCACTTAAATCTAACAGAACAAGAAAAGAAACACATCCCTTATCTGAGGACATGCACAAGTCATTTAGTACCCTAATTAATTGCTGTTTTCAGTACTATGATGGGGCCTGAAGCCAGACTGAAATGTTTCATAAATTTCATTCCTTTGGAGGTGACTACAGAAGCTGCTGATAGACAGCTTTGTCTAAGATTTTGGACAGAAACGGTAGATTTGAAATTGGTCTATAATTAGATATCACACAAGGGTCAAGATTGGCTTTTTTAATCAGTGGTTTGATAACGGCAGACTTAAAGGATTCGGGCACATAACCCTAAGGTAAGGGATGAATTTAAAATGACTAACACTGGCTCTATAACACTAGGTAATACTTGTTTGAGTAGACGTGTAGGAATTGGATCTAACAAACATGTGTGATGACTTAGACGAGCTTATTCAGTGCGGATAGTTCAGTATTAGTAATTGGGGGTAAAAGATTCTAATCTTGATTTACGGCTAATTGAACAGATGTCTTCACTAGTGCTGGCATCTGGAAGGTTGCTGAACGTTTTTGGTGATGTGATGAGCATTGAGTTTTATGCCTAATGTTTTCTATCTTATCATTAAAGAAAGTCATGAAATCATTACTGTTAAAATTACACAGAATGGGAGAGTCCACTTTCTGTGGTTTTTTTTGTTAATTTGGAGACTGTATTAAAGAGAAAATCTTGGATTATTCTTATTTTTCTCTATGATTGAAGAGAAGTATGCAGCTTTAGCTTTAGTGAGGGCATGCTTGTACTCTGCCATGCTGTCCCTCCAAGCAATCTTAAACACCTCCAATTTTACTATGTCTCCACTTGCGCTCTAAATGCCGTGTTCTTTGCTTTAAGGTACGGGTGTGGTCATTATAACCATGGTGCTAGCCTTTTTTCCCTAATACGTTTGACCCTAGCAGGGGGCAGTCGTGTCCAGGGTTGAGCGAAGCACACATTCTAATTGCTCATTTACACACTCAAGATGATTTATCTCCGTAGGTGTATTAAATTTTAAGTCTGGTAGGTTTTTAATAAACGCAGCTGGAGTAGCAGATGTGATAGTGCGCTTGGTGTGATAACGAGGCAGAAGGATTTTATTTTATAGAGATAGCTCAAATACTAAAAGATAGTGATCTGAAATCGAATCACTTTCACTTGCGGGAAAACATCAAGGTTATCTATATTGATACCAATGTTTAATATTAGATCTAAAGTATGATTACAGCGGTGGGTTGGTCCCATCACATTCTGAGTGATACCCATGGATTCTAAGATGGACTCGAAAGAATTTTAAGTGGATCCTGCTCATTGTCAAAAGTGAATATTGAAATCACCTACAATTAAAAGCCTTATCTGTTGACAGTAGTAAGCAGGAAAGAAAGTTAGCAAATTCCGGAAGAAATTCTGAATAGGGACCAGGCGGGCGGTAAATAGTGATAAGCTGAAAAGAGTGTGGTTTTGACTTCCATAACGATGGATCAGTCACATTAAGAATCAGTATTTCAAAAAAAGAATTAGCCTTGTAATGGGATTTAGCTGTAACACCTAACTCTTTGTCAAAAATTGTGGCTATGCCTCCCCCCCGACCATTAGGACGAGGGCGACTAGCATGACTGTTATCCAGGAGGTGAGGGCTTCATTTAAGGCTAAATATTCATCAGGTCTAATCCAAGTTTCAGTGAGACACAGAGCGTGTAGGCCGTTTATCAGTGATCATTTCATTGACAATTACTGCTTTGTTTGTAAGTGATCTAATGTTTAAGTAATCCTAGCTTTAGTCTAATGTTGTTATTTCTTTGGCAGCTATCTGTGGTTTATACTAATGAGGTTATTAAAAACAGACTTTTTGAGAGCGTTTTACGTTTAGGGCAGATGCGGGTAACAGACACAGTTTCAATAATGTAGGTTCTGGGTGACGGTGCATGGCTACCAGCAGACAGTTGGTTAAGCCAGTCCTGTCTGCTGCCTGACCCCTGCTCTGCTCTGATAGTCAGCCCCTAAACCAATCGGGCCATAAGACTATGGGCAATGTTGCAGGAGATGAGAGCAGCCCCTCCCGAGTGGGATGGACAACCGTCCCATCCTAAGAGGCCAGGCTTACCCTCAAAGGCTGTCCAGTTGTCTATAAAGCCCACGTTGTTTTTCAGAGCACCCACTTGGACAGCCAGCAGTTCAGCGACCATAACCTGCTGTAGGCTTGGTCACCTCGCCGCATTGGGATGGGGCCAGAGCACACTACAAGCATCGGACATCGCCTTCGCCACGCTAACCACCTCTACAAATTAGCCTTAGTAACCTCTGACTGACGTAGGACACATATCATTTAGCCCCTACATGAAATAACTATCCTAGAGAATCTGCGGCTCTCGAGTTCACTAAAGACTCGTTACAATGTCCGGCACTCTGGCTCCGGGGATACAGAGAACTCTAGCTGCTGGTGTCCCTAAAGGGGTAGCAAGGTTTCACGTGTCGTAAAATAGAGTCACCTATGACCAGAGCTCTTTCAACAGGCTGCTCAGTGGGTGTTTCACTGAGGAGGGCAAACCTGTTGGACACGTGAACAGGTAAAGAGTGGTGCTCTCGTGGGACTAGCCTTACGACTACGTCGCCGAACCGTCACCCACTTGCCCTGCTGCGAGGACTCTGCCGGGGCTCTAACTTCACCTTTCGCATCCAGATCTGCTAAGCTAGGAGCTGAGCTAGCCTTCTCTAATGTCTGGATCGCGCGCCTCTAAAACTAAACGACAATCTTCTCCGTCAGACTGGCTACAAGCCTACACCTATCACAAGTAAAATTTACACTAATGACGGAGGAAGAATAGCTAAACATGCCACACTCGGCACAGGGAACAAGCACAGCAGAAGCCATGTTAGTACAATTAAAGAATTAAAGGTACTTAGCTTCGGTGGTGTTGTGGGGTGCCGAGTGAAGATCTGGTTCAGCTGCAGCCGATGGTCCAATGCAATGCTCGATTAAAGCGTTAATACAAGTTAAGTCAAACACAAAACGTCACTAAAAAACTAAGTTTCAGAAAGAAAGTGGGAAAAGACTGTAAAAAAGTTATAAAAACACACACTACTTACTGCGAAGAAGACGCAACTCTGTTATTAGCTAATGGCTAACTACTGCAAACACAAGCCGGTATACCTGTAAAGTTACTAAATAACGATTAGCGGCAAAAAAATATAATCCGCCGGTACGAGAATAAAATGATTAAGATGTTGTAAAAACCTACTATATATACGATTATATAAGATACAGATGCGATCGGGAATTAAAATATATCAAAGGTAAAAGCTGCTAGCAGCGTGTGCCCTCTGTAGACATGGCTCATGCTGCAGGTCGTCAGTGGCAGGGAGCTAGTTGGCAATGATTAGTTAGCAGATATCATCGCCTACTGTTTTATTTAGTGCAGGAGCAGGGGATTGATGCGGGAGATTCAGCTAAACATTCTGTGGATGTGGGGGTCGGTGTGCCATTACCAACAGCACAGGGGTAGGCCAGCGAGTTGGCTTTTTACCTGCAGAGAAAATTTGTCGCTTTCACGTGTTAGTGTTAATTATTCTGTGATAGAAATTGACCATTATCTGAGAAGAATGAGCTTTGTTCAATCTCTTCAGGATATATGGTCAGTGTTGTGCTTTTATGACTAAAGAGGATGTGTTAAAGATCCTAAAGGGAATTTGCCATGGGTATCACCAGGAGAGCTAGAGATACGATCCAATAGTCTCACTTATTCATAGCGGATTCACAGTTGCCAGATGTAACCATGTTCCCAGATGCTGGACCTCCTCACTGTAGGCCAGTTTTTCATTGTTGCTGCTGAAGGCATTGACAAACTTGATTATGTTGTTGGTATACGTTGCTTGCCCATCCTTACAGATCAAAAGACGCCACGTGACCTGTAATGTGGGCAGCCCATCAAACACTATATATGTTTTTACCTTTACATTTACAGCTTTTCACATATACACTTATCCAAAGTGACTTACAACTAGTGTCATAGCAGCTTTGCTGTGCTGAGATTTGAACCCCGAACCTTCTGGTCAGCGTCTAGTGGCTTAACCGCCACACCACCACTTTCCCACACATAACAATACAAATAATGACTAACCCTGTTATACCTGACCTTATTACAAGGTTATAGCAGCTTTCTCAATGCCAGGTGTCATTAGCTCTAATGAATCTAATTCCAAGCCTCAGTCTTCAGATGACAGAGCAGAACCTTGGACGCCTGTGCCATCCGGGAGCCGTACGGTCACTCTTTGAACCTCAGTACCTTCACCTTCATGGAAAATTCATAACAGCAAATTTCATACATCAAAACCTCCCACTGTTATTCCCTGGACGGAGTTATATTTAAGGAGTATAGGTCACAGCATTTTTTTTCGCAGCACCTCTGGAGGATTTCAGACCTGAGAATTATGGCTCGGGTGAAGCAGGTGCAGGCATTATTCATGCTCAAGCTCCAATCAGAAGTGGTGCGAGGTGCAGTGGAGAGAGACTTCTGACAAAAACGCTAGGCTGATTCTCCAAGTCTTTGGCCTACTTGTCTAAACTTGAGGAGGAAGGACACTTAATAGTGTGGCATAGTTTCTTTTTTTAAGGAGGGTAATCATTAAAATTCAGCATGACTGAAGGCCATTTGTAGAACAGACCCTCGCATAGTTTTCTCTTGTTTGTTACCTGACTTTAATTTAGCATCAGCGTCTGTGTGTATCATTTCGTCAGCCTGGTGTTTTAAGCCTGACCGAACCGTATGGCGCTACAGCATGATATTGCATTCCCATGGCGGTTTTACCTTACTCCTACTTATACTTATTAATTATCCAAGAATATCTCTGAGTATAAAAGTTTTCAGATGTATTATGACAGCTGCTGCAGTCAAAAGCTTTTCACAATAATTGGCTATTTTCCACAGTTTCTATAAAACCATCAACAATGCCGATGAAGTTCCGGCACCTCACAGAAACAGAGTTGGAGTTGGTGGAAGGGGAGATCCCACATTAAAATTAGCCTATAAAAGCTGTTTGTTTCCTGTTTGTTTGTTGTTCAGTTTTTACTGCATTTACTACATACATACTGCATATAAATTTCTTGTATTTTCTGGTTGTATTCTAATAAAGAGACTTTATATATACATTATGCTGCAACAATGGTACATCTAATCTAATGGTGGCCTAAGACTTTTGCACAGTACTGTAAACACTGATGCAGAAAATGCAAACCTTTTAACCTCTCTCTTCTCTGTTCTTTTCGCAGCTGGAACGACATTCATCTTCGGGAAAGGAGGAGGTCTGATCACCTTTAATTGGCCGGCTAACGAGCGTCCGAGCACGCGGACCGACCGGCTGACCGTCGGCTTCAGCACCTCACTAAAGGATGGCATTCTGGTGCGCATCGACAGTGCCCCAGGCCTAGGAGACTACCTCATGCTCCATATTGTGAGTCTGAACTATTTCATAATTCTGTGCTGACATGAATGGTTTAGTACACAAGGTTCTACAGCCTATAGAGCTAATGCTGCTAACAGGTTTTTCAGTTAGGAGTGTGCGATATGTATGATGAATGCTAATATGTTGTATTGCTGTTTTAACAACGTGCAAGCTGACATTATCCAGTATATCACTTACTTTGCAAAAAACAGTCCAAAAAAGAAGTTAAAAATGAGTGCACCAGGAGACAAAATACAGACACCACCAGCCTCACGGTCTATGTTGTACGATTTCATTGTGGCTCATTCTTTTTCACGTGGAGATGGTGCTTCGATTGTTGACAGTTTGACAGCAAACTTATTTCACTTATTATACGAAGATTGTTATAAATTTTGGCAGTCAGCTGTCCATGACAGGCTTAAGCCAGCCAAGGTAGCAACACAAAAACACACTCGGCAAACCTTAAAAAAAATCCCTTAGGACAAGAAAAGCAATAGATGGCAAGACATAACAAATTCTGCCAATTCTGGCAGTTGAGAGAGACGTGTTCAAACTTTTGAATACTTTAGACCCAAAACGAACTGTCGTCTAATTATCATTAGCAATAAAATCCCAGACAATGTCAAGATACCATTGTTTCTCCATATCTCACACCAACAGTCCATATCCAGTTCTTCAGTAAAGTCATTCAGACCTGCCCAGGCCTTAAAGTCTATCAAAAAGGGATTGTTGCAAACTCAAGACCCACATTTCTTTCTTCTAACAGCTAAGCATTCCATGTAACTAAAAAAAAAAAAGGTCATGGAAACTTATGTTATCCTACAGCACTGGGGAATGATAAAATACTCAAGATTTAGGGAAAGAGGAGATTTTCATTCGCCACAATTGTACTATTTCTTAATGTTACATTTGAAAAGTGGCGGTTATACAGCAATGTGGGAAAATCTTAGGCCACCATTAGCAATGGTATAATAACCATATAGAATTATTTCTCAGTCTCATTATTAGAATACAACCAGATAATACAGGAATTTGTGTACAGCTTTAAAAACTAAAGAAACAGCTTCTAGATGGTACAGTGGTCAGTATTTAGCGTTTCCTCCCCTTACACAAGAGCAACAGCAGCATGTGGCAGCTTCATCAGGATGCCAGGTTGACCCTTCTCAATTGGTCTGGTCAGGAATGATCTTTTTGGAAGGGTAGCAGCCAAGAAACCACTTTTTTCAGAAGGAGAACAGGGTGAAAAAGATAAGATATGCTAAAGCTCACAAAGATTAGAATGAAGATCAGTGTAAATGAGGATTATGGAGTGACAAATCCAAGTGTGCATTTTGTAATCCCAGTCGTAGACAATATGTTATATATGGTCATTATACCATTGCTAAAACAACACATCTAATGATGACCTAATACTTCTGCACAGTACTGTATCTTGGGAAATATAACTTCATTCAGAACTTACATTTTGACTTCTGTTTCGTAGCAGTCAAGTGTTTAAAAACGTAAATATTTAGACGTGCATTCAGAGGTGTGATTTGGGATTCCATAGACTTTCATTAGCACGTTAGTCTCCTAGCTGAAGCAGCAACCGTTGTTCAACAAGCATGCCTTGTGCTGCATTTGGGATAAATGAGTAAATTAAAAGTAAATCCGACTCTTCTCTATAATCGTCTCTAAAAGTCGTCAGCTCCTCTGTGGGCTTCACATCCTCTCACTAAGCATCAGAGATGCTGGTGCCTGGCAACCCTGCCTCCCCTGACCCCTTTTACCCATCAGGACTATTACCGACGCCAAATCATTTCATTCAGACAGTCAAATTTGGCTTTATTCTGGCAAAATGGATTCTGGAAATGCATTTTGTAATTTCTTAGGCAACATCATTTGCACTGCAGCACCTAATGGCAGCAATTTGGCTCGCATTTGAACGATGCACTTGCTCAAATAAGGCCTAATAGCAGTTCAGCGGCGCAGCCGAGCCGAGAGACGCGACTCAGCTGAAAAGTGGCTCGTGTGCAGCAGCCCACTGATTATGGAAGTGATTTTAATTTATAAGATCAAGTGTTTGCTGTTATCTGATCAAGTCGGGGTTTAATCTGAGGCTAATCTCTACTGCAGATGGAAAATGAGAGAAATCGCTTGTCACGCTCGCTGACACTGAGTGTAAACAGTCTTCTCAGTAGTGATCTCACTGAAGGACCTTCATCTGCTATCAAGCCCTTACACTCAGCGTTATCATGCCTGTCATCATTAGAAATTCAGAAGCCTGATTTATAAAGATCTACAGAGATTAGTCCTGAATGTAGGCAGTGAATTATTTCAGAATCATCCATACTAATGATAAAAACCCAACTTGTTCCCATTCAGGTCTGCTCATGACTGCAATTTGAAAATCATGCAAAAGTGAACAAGCATCAAATCCACATTCACAAAATCGTTCAATGTCCTAATATGGAGGTAAACGAGACCATAGAAGCATCATTTGTAATTACAACTTTAATGTTAATATGGCTTCGGACAGATAGATCGGTTGATAAATATGTTGATAGATACAGAAATATGGATGGATGTATCAATGATTGATTGATTAATGGTAGATGGATGAATAAATAGACAAATAGGCAGATAGACACAAAATATAGATGGGTAGACACCAGTATGGCTATATATACAGATGAATGGGGGATTAATGGATGAAGAATTAGACAAATAAAAAAGGTGGATGGACAGATGGCTCTATGGATGGATGGGCAGGTGAATAAACCATGAGACAGAGAGATAGACAGTTAGATGGAAGGATGGATGGGTGGCAAATAGATGGCTGGATGAAGGCAAGGATACATTAGTGGATAGATGTTTCTAGGTACAATATATACACTGCCTGGCCAAAAAAAGGTCACCACCTGGATTTAACTAAACACATAGTTAAATAAAAAAAGAGTCTTCCACTGGATAGCTGCATGGGTGATTATGTTTCAGCTGGCAACACTTTCTTTAAGCCTGACTGATGCAGTGAGTAGATTCTTATTTGTTCTACAACCACGTCGAAAGACACATCATGTGGTCGTGGAAGAGAGGTTCATCTGTTTCAGAAGGGTCAGATTGTGAAAGAGTGGTTCAGGGAGCATGAGACATCATTTTCACACATGGATTGGCCACCAGAGTGTCGAGATCTGAACCCCATTGAGAATCTTTGGGATGTAGTTAGATACAATATATGTATGAATGGATGGATGGATGGATGGATGAACAGATGGAAGTATAGACAGAAATGGAAGTGGATAGATGTTTAGATACAGTGTACAGATGGTCTGATGTACTGATGGGCAGATAAATGGGTGGGAGTACCGATGAATGAGTGAATAGGTACAGTAGTTAAACAATAGATGGATGGACAAATAAATGGATACATGGGCAGGTGAATGAGTGAATAGGTACAGTAATTAGTCACACTGTGTATGGATTGAGGAATGAATGGGTAAATCAGAGTACAGATGGAAGAGTGAAAATGTACAGTAGTTAGGTTCAGTATATAGATGGATGGAAGATGTTTCGACAAACAGGATGGATGAATTAAAAGATGGATGGACAAACAGCCAGATGGATGGGAGTATAGATGGATGAGGGAACAGGTACAGAAGTTAGATACAATATATGGACAGAGTGATGAATGGACGAATGAAAGGATGAATGGATGGAAGTATAGTGGATAGATGTTTAGATATACAGATGAATGGATGGAGGTAAATGTATTGGAGCAGAGATGGATGAGTGATAGGTACAGTAGTTAGGTACAGTATATATGGATGTATGTCAAATGGTTCAATAAGCAGAATGAATGAATTAATGGTTGGATGGACTAATAGCCAGAAAGACAGAATAATCGAGGTGTTTACATGGATGGGTGGATGGATGGTAAATGAGCAAAATACATTGCTGGGTGGAAGGCTGGACGAAGAAGAAGACAGATGGTGGAATATCGTTTTATGTCTGTTTTTGGAGGGAAAACAATTGGAATGTACAATGGTGCTTGAAAGTTTGTGAAACTTTTAGAATTTGCTATACTTCTGCATAAATATGACCTAAAACATCATAAGATTTTCACACTAGTCCTAAAGTAGATAAAGAGAACCCAGCTAAACAAATGAGACAAATATTATACTTGGTCATTTATTAATTGAGTTATTTATTTATTGAGTATTTATTACAGTTCATTTGAAGGCGAAATTAGTCAGGTGTTTTCAATCAATGGGATGCCAATCAGGTGTGAGTGGGCACCCTGTGTTATTTAAAGAACAGGGATCTATCAAAGTCTGCTCTTCACAACACATTTGTGGAAGTGTATCATGGCACGAACAAAGGAGATTTCTGAAAAGCTCAGTAAAAGAGTCGTTGATGCTCATCAGGCTGGAAAAGGTTACAAAACCATCTCTAAAGAGTTTGGACTCCACCAATCCACAGTCAGACAGATTGTGTACAAATGGAGGAAGTTCCAGACCATTGTTACCCTCCCCAGGAGTGGTCGCCCAACAAGGATCACTCCAAGATCAAAGCGTGTAATAATTGGCAAGGTCACAAAGGACCCCAGGGTAACATCTAAGCAACTGAAGGCCTCTCTCCACATTGGCTCATGTTAATGTTCATGAGTCCACCATCAGAAGAACACTGAACAGCAATGGTGTGCATGGCAGGGCTGCAAGGAGAAAGCCACTGCTCTCCAAAAAGAACATTTGCTGCTCGTCTGCAGTTTGCTAAAGATCACGTGGACGAGCCAGAAGGCTATTGGAAGAATGTTTTTGTGGACGGATGAGACCAAAATAGAACTTTTTGGTTTAAAAGAAAAGCATTATGTTTGGAGAAAGGAAAACACAGCATTCCAGCATAAGAACCTTATCCCATCTGTGAAACATGGTGGTGGTAGTATCATGGTTTGGGCCTGTTTTGCTGCATCTGAGCAGGACGGCTTGCCATCATTGATGGAACAATGAATTCTGAATGATGTCAGAGAATTTTAAAGGAAAATGTCAGGACAGCTGTCCATGAACTGAATCTCCAGAGAAAGTGGGTCATGCAGCAAGACACCGGCCCTAAGCACACAAGTCGTTCTACCAAAGAATGGTTACAGAAGAATAAAGTTCATGTTTTGGAATGGCCAAGCCAAAGTCCTGACCTTAATCCAATGGAAATGTTGTGGAAGGACCTGAAGCGAGCAGCTAATGTGAGGAAACCCACCAACATCCCAGAGCTGAAGCTGTTCTGTACGGAGAAATGGGCTAAAATTCCTCCAAGCCGGTGTGCAGGACTGATCAACAGTTACATCAAACGTTTAGCTGCAGTTATTGCTGCACAGGGGGGAGCACACCAGATACTGAAAGCAGAGGCTCACATACTTTTGCCACTCACTAATATGTAATATTGGATCATTTTCCTCAATAAATAAATGACCAAGTATAATAATTTTTGTCTCATTTGTTTAACTGGGTTCTCTTTTTATCTACTTTTAGGACTTAAATGAAAATCTGATGATGATTTAGGTCATATTTATGCAGAAATAGAGAAAATTCTAAAAAGTTCACAAACTTTCAAGCACCACTGTACGTGTGTATTCATAGGTGATTGGCTGGATAGATGGAAAGACAAACGGGCAGAGAAAATAGATTTATAGATATGTTGGAGACGGATTGGATTATACATGAGACACACAGAGACACACATCAACAGCACAGAGCTTTGACTAACATTAATTCAGAATTCAGTTCATCTGTATACAGAGCTGTTTTACAGAGTATGTTTGTTTCCCGGACCCAACGTTTAGCGTGCGGCTCGATGGTCTGTTTATTTTTGGGTTCTTGTGTGTCTGTGATCTGTTTTGTGTGTGTACGTCTTTCTATTAGTCGATAAGTTCACAGTATGTGTTTTAAATTATGTTGTACCATTTATGCCCGGGATTTAGTGTAACAGTGGGCTCCTTCATTCAGAGGCGCATAGTAGCGTTGGTTGGTGTTTGAAAACTGAGACCTGAGTGGGGTGAGTAGCGATTCAGCATCTTTGCTTGTATGTCTATCCTTGCACTAACTGGTAAAAGCTACTTATCAAGACTGTAATAAAGTACAATTTGAGCAAGTTTGCAGTGATTGATATTTTGCTCTAATGAGAGAATAGAGCCAGGTACAAACCACCAGCTCCTGCGATGATTTCTTCAGCAGTTTCTGGATGCTGTCATTTGTATTTAAACCGAAAGAAAATCGGAATCGGCTGATCAGATATTTAAAAGTTGGTATCAGCTAAGAAAATTGCGACAAGAAACGGATGGATGGATGGATTTATTGTCAAACATATATGGGGATCTATTATCAGTAGAGCAAGCCTGTTTCAGAGTTCTCCATAAAACATTCGATGCATTCTGATGTTAATAAGTTGTAATGAAGAATCCAACGCAAGAACATCTGGAGGGCTTTTTAGCATTGCGGCTGCAGATCTGCAGGTGGAGGTGTGTTCTGTTTACACTCCAGCCTGCAGTAGACACACATTGTATCACTTGTTTACATAATGAGGCTGCGGGGGTATAGTTAGTTGGATGAGCATGAATAATGTTTTTCTCTCTTGCACAAGCGTATTAATAATTAAAGGCTGAATGATATGATGTGAGCTCAGTGCAGGAGAGACACGCTGCGGCTCACCTTTAACACGGCAGAATCAATGTGGCTGTGCCACGTCTACACAAGCAACCCGGAGGTAACTCCGGTAGCTGTGATCAAGAGCGTTCAAAGAAGTGATCAGGAAACATTTTGGACATGTTTCGTGACCTTTGTTTCCTCGTGAGATGTATGCTGTAGGAGGAAGTGGCCAGGTCGTGAATAATTCACCTGTTGTGCAGTGGATGCCGGCGTTATAATTAACTTGCTGTTCACAAAGACGAAAGGGGACATTTTTAGACATTGTGTACCAGCAGGGCGGCATTAAGTCATGAATAATCGATGTGATCGTGAATGATCTCGGTCTCATTTGCTTTTTCTCCCTTTGGGCGAGGTGTACGTTGCTTTTGTACCGTGTGCGCGTGCACATATGTCAGACAGTGTGTGTTCTTTGCATGTTTATGCACCATTATACAGGCAGCCGTATGCAACACTTTGGACAACTTACAGGTTTTGTTGACTTTTGAAAAGTGTTAACTTTCACCAGGAATAAACATATAACACATTTATATGCAGTGGTACCTCAGTATTCATCATTAATTTGTTCCAGAATGTCAAGTGCCGAAAACAAGTACTGAGAGAATTTCCCATACGGAATAATTTATCCAGGTAATTAATCCATTCCAGACCACATCCACATTGCATAAGGCATTATATGCATGTACAGTGGTACCTCGGTTCTCGACCATCTCGGAACTCAAATTCGGGGGAAAAGTTAGAATATAGCTAAAGCCGAAATATAAAAATGGTGATGGAAAACCAATCAATGACGAATCGAGCTGTAAGTCTCATGATTCTGTATGATTTAATAGTCAACCTGACAGAATGTGAACGTGACTTAAAATTATAATGTACCTGATTAAGCAGATAAGAAAATGAATGAATGAAGAGTTGGGATGGGATAAAGACGGCTGTGTCATGCGCACTGCCAGGTGAGCCTACACACACATTGCTATTTTTGCTTGCTTTGATGCCATCCCTAATCGTGGCAGCCAACGTCATCTAAAGCTTCACATAACTGTAGTGGATGGAACCCTGCTACAGACAGAAAATGCACACTTATCCTCTGAAGTAAGAAGACTGGAAAGGCAGGAAACAGGGGAAAAAGGAAAGAAAAGACTCAGAGAACTGGGGCTTGGGTGGAAAAAGGAGATTTCTGAGGACCTCAGAGAAAGAGTTGTTGATGCTCATCAGGCTGGAAAAGGTTACAAAACCATCTCTAAAGAGTTGGGACTCCACCAATCCACAGTCAGACAGATTGTGTACGAATGGAGGAAATTCAAGACCATCGTTACCCTCCCCAGGAGTGGTCGACCAACAAAGATCACTCCAAGAGCAAGGCGTGTAATAGTTGGTGAGGTCACAAAGGACCCCAGGGTAACTTCTAAGCAACTGAAGGCCTCTCTCACATTGGCTAATGTTAATGTTCATGAGTCCACCATCAGAAGAACACTGAGCAACAATGGCAAGGAGAAAGCCACTGCTCTCCAAAAAGAACATTGCTGCTCGTCTGCAGTGGCAAGGAGAAACTGTTTTAAAGTTAAGGAACCAGACAAAATGTTTTTGGAGGTATCTCTGCACCTGATTACATAATTTGTTCAAAATTTGCATAATTAGTGACAGTCCTAAATGCACTTCCATTTTCCAGTTCTGAAACGAGGTGTTAAAGCTACCAGGGGTAGCCAGATCCCTATTATTCAAATATGGTTATTTTGTATATACATTATGCATTCGGTTTATTTCATTTAGCAGACGCCCTCATCCTAGCCTTACAATCCAAGCAGTTGTTGGATAAGGGCCTTGCTCAAGGATGCATTTGAACCCTGGACCTTCTGGTCCATATTCCTTATCTGCTAGGCTACCACATTCAGTGCATCAGGAGTTTGAGGTTGTTTAACCATTGTTTAACTGAATTGATCATTTCATTATCATTATTTGATCATTTTAAGCGCTACTATCGGATGTTAATTTGACTCTTTTCTTGGGACATATCCCAGCCATATTATGTCAACTTTTGAGCAGTTAAAGACCAAGGGAATTCCTCCAAAGCCCTCCAGCAGCAGGTACTGAAATTTGAACTCCCATCCCCCTGGTGACTAACCACCACTGTGAGTGGATGAATAGTGTCTCCATCTGGTCACTGCTTTATTTAGTTTGTACTGCAGAGCCTTATAGTCCTGCAATGGGCACCGAGCCCAGGGGTGTCTCAGTAGCACTTAGCACTGCTCAAACCACTGCAACACATGGACACACGCCTCATTCTGCCACTTTAGCTCGATTGAATGAGCTGCGGGCAATAAGCTACCGTTGCCAAATCATCACTGTGTTACAGCAGCGGGAATTAGGTTTCCACGTGCCCTTCCTAAAGCACTCGGTTGCCTTTGATGGTGCCTTTGCTTGAGCAAATATCAACAGGGGACGGTACAAGACTGGTGCGTTTTGGATATCTGCATAATGTACATTTTTAGCTGTGATAATTGGTTGAATGTGATCGTTTAAGGATTATCGGTGTTCTGTAGATCATTAGACCGTATAGCAAATTAAAAACATGTAGAATAAAAATGGGGTTAAAATCAACAACTGCAATAACAAGTAAGAAAAAGAGAAAGTATAAGATGTAAAAAGCTTTTTAAATCTGTTTGTGCATTACCATTAGCAATCCTTACTTCCTTTGTCTCTAGTCCTTGCTCCTAGTTTCTTGTTTTGTTTTGTTTTGTTTTTTCTTTCTTTTTGTTTAAATTCATCTTTTGTCGTGCAGGGGCATCTGTTTGTGTTACTTTAGACCCAACCCCCAAACTTTAAAACTCTGACGTTGGAAGTCAAAGTCAGATTTATTTCTATTGAGCCTTTTAGAGTGCAGTATCGTCTCAAAGCAGAATTACAAGTTTCTTTTGTCTTTGTATCTTCTTTTATCTACCAAAATTGAGCGAACCTAGGGTGACAGAGGCAAGGAAAAACTCCCTAAATGTTTTAAGGAAGGACCTTGGCAGGACCAAGACTCAACAAGGGACCCAACCTCTTTAGGCAGCCTGATAAACGTAAGTTATGTAAGTTACCTAATTGATAAATTTATAGTATTACTTTAAATGAATATAAACTAAATAAATATTAACAGAGAGAACATGTTTTAAACATAATAAAATAACATAATCAAATATAATACTATGTAGACTAAAGAATAAGTCTCTGGTGAGGCGTAACACACACAGATAGACAAAGCTGAGGGCTGTTACACATCGAACACAATTTATTGATGGGATTTATTGAAATGACAGTAAATTAATTCAAACTTGTGTATAATGACGAAAATGCAAAGATATTTTATTCGCCCTCCAGCGACAAAAACTCACTGACTGTCACTTTTGGTGCTAAATATTTCAACGACATTGGAAAGAGCCTGCAATAACTGGAAAACTTGAATTTTTTTTTTTCTAAAATATTTTGGTAATTACATACTACAGGCTACTTATTTTTATATTTTTATTTACATATATTTTTTCTTTTTTCCACTGTTTTCTTATATAATTTCCTACATTGTTACTAGCAGTGTTAAATGGTAAGCCAAATGCAACACAGTTTCATTTTGCTCTATGCTCTTTCTTATGAGAGTATACCTAAATGACAGTAAGCGAATCTTGAATCATGAAGCAGCTCCTGTATTTTCAGTCTGCCTGTTCGCTGGCGGCCTTTTTATACTTGGTAAAAACACAGTGTTGTCATCTTCATGTTCCTTTACCCTTTGTTGTTCCTTTATAATACAGTATTGAATATGATATGCTATTTATAATGTATTAAAAGTGAAAAACAAAAAACAATTATTGCATGACCACGGCTTTTCCTCACTACATTTCCCAGCGCTCATCACTCCCGCCATGTGACTTCCTATGTCACGCACTGCCGACTTCCTGATCAGAGTGCGTGAGAGTACTGCATATGCTGCGTATCGCTTGCCCAAGAAAATTAGAAATTTAAAATTCAGAGTGCTGTTCCTGCTGAATGTGTATTTATGTTTATTATCAGCCATCATAAAACAGGGAGTACCTATACAGTATATATCAAACTGCTTGGTTCAGGTTTCGATGGGTTTGTCTGAAAGTATCCCCATTATACATCGGGGAGCACCTGTATAGCCATTGATGCTGATGCGAGCTTCAACAAAAACTAAAAATCTAACGAAACCAGGTCACATGGTAGACTTGGAATTCTTAGTTTGACCATTTTCATCATCAGCCTTTATCAGAAGCCCTTATTCGGAGCGACTTGCAATTGAACTCAGCAGCTGCAGCTTGGCAATGCCAGGATTTGACCTCACATCCTTTTGATTGGTCGACAACCACTGAGCCAACGCCGGACCACTTCAGCTTCTCAACCGTGCTCTCACTGAACGGATGTTGGTTATGGACATCCATCATTCCCTGCTAGCATAATTAACCCTGACTGTCAATAATCACCTCTTAGGAATTCAAGAGATCTTTATCCAGGGCTCCTTCCCCTCACTAAGCTTCTGTGGCCTGCCATCGACATGCCAGCTAGAGGTGTGTTTAATGGATTGCTTGATGTGCAGACTCTTAATGCAGTGCATTAAAGCTGCATCTGTCCGGCGGTATGGATGCGATGGTTTAGCAGAGCTCTCGCTCTCATCCAGAGCTTCTAAAGCAATGTCATTAATGATGAGTGAGTGTCCAGAAGCACCATCTGCTTCCAGTCGTACTTGCCAAGGATTCTCCCTATGCATTCATGTGAGGGATCGACTGAGAGAGCGAGAGGAGGAAAATGGAGTTAGAGAGCGAAAGATACCAGATGACAACATGAAAGTTTCCCTGCTGTTTGAGCAAATTCACGCAGTCAGCACATTTCGGCACATGCGAACCTCCGTCCATGACTCGGCGCTAATTGGAGAAAGTTTTTGAGCGAAGAAAGTGAAATGCATTTTTAATCGACGCTTTCGTTCTCCACTAATGTACGAACAGCACTTCCCTTTGCAGGGCAGCCGATTTGTTGTACGAATCCTCTCTAGTCATTAACGGCAAATGCCTTCATTCCTACTGCAGAGCAGCGGGAGGTAAGTGTATAATTAGAGTACAAAACTACAAACCTAAATGGATCTCCAAATTGCTTCTGCTCAGGCATAGGTTTTTTTTTTTCCATTCTTTTTTTTTTTATTTTTATTTTTTGCATATACATGGGCGGTCAGAGTCTTCCAATTTTCTTTAAAGGTCCTCCCTACACCCTGCATGCAAAGGTGCACATTATGCCCACCATGAACACTTTTAACCAGAAGACTTTTTTTTGGTCAACGTGCAATTAGAGCGAACGCACGCTTGTGGGTGAAATGCTAAGGTCCAGCTGGTTGAATTAAGCAGCTCTGAACTTTCAAAGCACTGATGGAGGTACAGAAGGTTTGATGAGTTGAGAAAAAGGTCAGTTGTGTGCTAACAAAACTGTGGACTGAAATATTAAGACGTGAGTGGACAGAAAATCAATGGGCTTCGTCTCTTTTAATCAGACTGCCAACATTCATGTGAGCAAAACGCCGATCTTTACTGTAGGACGGATCTTTACGCTCATTTGATCATTTAGTAGGTACTAATCATATCCAGTCACCGGTCATATACTGTAGATGCACTTTTTCTGCAGACTTACCTGGACGCTCAGTGATTCTGCTGCAGAGAAGCTAAACTGGTCCTAAACTGGCTTTGTGCTACTCCAGTCGAATTGGCAGTTTCTGAGGGCTTGGGGTTCACCCAACCCCCTGGATCAGGGTTGGGTGGTGTATGGGTGTGTGATGTGTATCGTCTACGAAACTAACCACCATGCAGAATATGAAGATTATGACCAACTTCAGGAGTCAGCCGTCCACGACAGACTTAAACCAGCAAAGATAGCAGGGAAAAAAAAAAACTGTGGAAAAAAAAAAACATTCCTTACGACAATAAAAGCAACAGATGGAAGACATAAACAATGCTGTCACTAATTACACCAATGCAGGTGGAGTTGGGTCCAATCAACATTTGAACATTGTAGACCCAATATACGCACTACCAAAATGTTGTCTAGTTATCATTAACGACAAAACCTTTTATATATTCTGTAGTGTCTACAGTTGCAATCAGAAATATTCAACCCCCTGAACTTAAAGACGTTACAGAGATGTGGATGAAAGATCCTGACAATAAATGACAAAAACCTCATTAAACAACAAACAGTATTTAATAATACATATGTGAGTTATTTTGACAACAGAAGTTGACTTAACTTTGCAGTTCAAATGTAACTCTTTGAACACGTGCATGTCCACTATTATTCAACCCCCTGCTTTAATACTATGTGGAGCATCCATTAGCTTTTATAACTTCCAAAAAAAGTTTTCGGTAAGTACTAGCAAGCTTCTTACACCTCAGTTGGAATCTTGGCCCATTCTTCACGTGCAAAAGCCTTTAGTTCAGTGATGTTTGATGGCTTCCGTGTTGCAACTGCCTTCTTTAAATACCACCAAAGATTTTCAATCGTGACTAAGGCGGCCACTCCAGGACATTCCAGAATCTTTTTCTCAACCAAGCTTTGGTTGACTTGGAGGTGTGCTTAGGATCACTGTCTTGCTGGAAGGTCCAATGATTGCCAAGGTTTACTTTGTCAACAGACAACATCACGTTCATCTTGAAATGGCCTGGTATTTCTGAGAAACCATGACGCCAAGTACACAATCAAGATTGCCAGTTCCTGCTGCAGAAAAACAGCTCCACATCATCAATGACCCACCTCCATGCTTGACTCTGGAGATGGTATTCCTCTGGTCATAAGCCTGGCCTTTCGCACGCCAGACATACCACTGGAGACCAACAGTTCCAGTTTGGTCTCATCAGTCCATAGAACTGTCTCCCAAAACTCTGTAGCCTTATCCAAATTCCTCCTGGCGAATTCTATTCGACTTTTGATGTTCCTTGTGGTTAAGAGTGGAGTGCATCTTGGAAGTCCTTGTTTATTCAGTGCACGTCTTATAGTTGCTACTGAAGCACTTGTTCCAGCCTTCATCAGGTCATCCTGTAGGTGTCTTGCACTCACACGGGGGTTTTAGTTGTCCTGACTATGTTGCTAAGGGCCCTTGATGAAATTTTGGGCTTTCTTCCACAGCCAGGCAGGTTTGCTGCTGTTCCATAAGTTTTAAACTTCCTTATAATGCTCCCAATGCTATCTCCTGGGATGTTATATTTTTTGGAAATCTTCTTTTGGAAATCTTCCCAAGGCCCTTTAGGTGTGATGAAATAATCTCCTCTTTCAGCTTTTGTGGAAGCTCCTTTCCCATGATTGCAACCTACCTTGAATTCCTTCCTGGGTGGGGTTTATACAGAATATGCATCACAGCTGAAGCAAATGAAGGATCATTAAAGAGTTCTCAAAGGCTTAATTATGTTTCAACTCCACTTAAGTCCATAAAACCTGGCGGAAAGCTTTAAAACAATAAGATTATATAGGAGTTGAATAATTGTGACATGGCTATCATAACAAAAAAGGACTGTGGTAGCCTAGTGGTTAAGGTACTGGACTATGGACCAAAAGGTCCAGGGTTCAAATCCCACCTCTGCCAAGCTGCCACTGTTGGGTCCTTGAGCAAGACCCTTAACCCACAAATGCTTGGATTGTAAGACTGTACCAATTGTAAGTCCCTCTGGATAAGGGCGTCTGCTAAATGCTGTAAATGTAAATGTAAAATATACAAATGTTACACACAAATACTACATCATGCATTTTCTGTTCTGGTTTTATGTATCACTTAATTCATAAAGAAGTCATGCAAAGCAGAATCTTGCCATTTGAAAAAACGTACATTGATAAATCCTTAAAATCTTTGGGGGGTTTAATATTTTTTACTGCAGCTATAAATATTTCAAGTGTACAGCTAACAAGAGGGTGAATATTTACCTAATAAACTGCTAATAGAGCGTACAGTATATTGTGTTTTAAAAATGGAGCAAGTAAGGACATTTATTTTATTTGTGTCCAACGTACTTGTGGATTCCAGCAGGTGTTCATTGTGAGGAGGTTATTTTCCCTAGAAACAGATTTTATAGTTCCACACAAGGTGATTAAACATCCAAAGGAAAATTTGTTGATTAGGACGTAAACATATTTTGCAGGAGTCCATTAAAACTCCCTCTCCAGGGGACCAAACCAAGTGTAACGCTTTTTGGTGCTTTATTTTATTCAAGGGCAGTGAAATGACGGAGGAACTTTTAATGAGTTTAAGAGCATTTTAGTCTTGGTAGACGTCAGTAGACGATGCAAAAACGCAGATTTATTCGCTGTTTGGTTTGATTCTGAGCTACCTGGTGGTCTAACTGCTGCTGTTTTTGTTTAGTTGTGGTTGTTTAAGTTGTTATTGTGGTTATTTCTAGGAAAAGAAACTAATGAAAAAGCTACTCACCAACTGACCTGGCTGAATATCAGCTCTGCTTCGGTCTTTCTCTTCTTCTTTCAGTGCAGCCAAAACAGTGTTCTTTCAAAATCACCTTTTGATTCTGAGATCCTTGGAGATAGCGCTCTGCCTTCTCTTCCTTTCCTCAGCCTTCCCTCTAACCCTCCTCTATCCTCTCTTAGATCTGAGGGTGTCGTGACCCATTTTGCACAAAAGGTGGCCAACACTGAGTCATCCTTCTGTAAACCCAAGCGCATCACTTGACTTTCCTAGCAGTCAGACTGCTTACCGAGGAAGCCACGGTGACACTAATGACCACCAATCATCTGGTGACCTGCCCACTGGATCCAGTGTCATCCACACTTCTCCAGGAAATTGCTAGCAACCTTGCAGTATATATCAGAAAAATGTTTGACACGTTGCTCCTTAAGGTGGCTCAGGTTACACCTCTACTGAAGAGGTTGCCACTCACACCAGCTGACCTCTCCTTTCATTTTTAAAGAAACATATAAACATGTCTTCCAGCCCATCAAGCCTGCATGTTCCATTCCTCCTCCACAGAGCATTCAGACCTGTAACTCCTTTACTGAAATCAGTCTTCTGCCTTCCTATTGTCCTTGCATTCCAGGCCTTAAAAGGTTCTGCTCCATGTTATGTACATTATTTGGCCCAGAACTACATGTCTGCACATTCCAGCTCAGGTCCTCAGCTTCAGGATATATTTGGTGCATCCTTATCTGAGATTGAACAATGTGTGCAAGGTCAGATCTTGATGTTTCAGCTTCTTGGTTCATCTTTGGTGTAATGAGCTTCCCACACCAGCTCACTGCATCTCATCCTTCCACAGAACTTTGAAGTTTCCTCTTTAAACACTCCCTAAAAGAATGCCTCCTCTGCACTTTTTTGTACCTGCCCTCTGTATGTATTTTTGTTAACTGTATCCTAACGTTCTTTGGATTTGTTATTTGTGCCATTAGTGTCAGACTGAGAACTTGCTTGTTAGTCTCTGAGTAGCATTAGTAGCATTAGTTTCTAGTCTGATTGGTAATGAATACTTATAAATCATCGAGTACTTGGATAAGAGCGTCTGCCAAATGACTAAATGTAAATGGTGGTGATTACAGAGTTTTGGCGCCTTACGCAAAAAGGCCCTTGAGGTTATTAAACTTCATTTAAATACAAGGAACTATTAACACCATACTTACAGATGATGTCACTCTAAACTTATCCAAGTGTACCATACATTATTTTTAGCAATTCAATAACTATTAGCAATTAAACCTTGATCAGTGTATACACAATACTGCACAAAAGTTTTAGGCCACCATTAGATTTGTTGTTTTAAATGTAGCAATGGTATAATCACCACATATAATGAACATTTATCAACAATTGGATGCAACAGTTTCAGTCTTGGATAATCCATAATCCTCTTTTCCACTGACCTTCATTCCAATCTTTGTGAGCTTTAGCATATCTTAGCCTTTTCACTCTGTTTCCCTTCTGAAAAAGTGGTTTCTTGGCTGCTAGTCGTCTAAAATGTCTATTCCCGAATAAGCTTCTTCGGACTCTAGAAGGGTGAACTTGGCATCCTGATGAAGCTGCCAGATGCTGCTACTGCTCAAGGGCAGGTCACACTAAATACTTGACACTGTAGCCTGTAGAAGATGATTTTTCCTGGTATATCTAATCTAATGGTGGCCTAAGATTTGTGCACAGTACTGTGTTTGTATATATACATGGATATATATATCATAGGTACACTTCAAACTATGAGAGACAAAATAAGAAACAAAAATCCAGGAAATCACATGTAGGATTTTTAAAGAAATTTAATTGTAAGTTATGGTGGAAAATAAGTATTGGTTTCACCCACAAACAAGCAAGATTTCCTGGCTTTCACAGACCTGTAACTTTCTTTCTTTAAGAAGCTCTTCTGTCCTCCCACTAGTTACCTGTATTGATGGCACCTGTTTGACCTTGTTATCTGTATAAAAGACACCTGTCCACAGCCTCAAATAGTCCAGACTCCAAACTCAACCATGGCCAAGACCAAAGAGCTGTCGACGGACACCACCCAGAAGAAAAACTGTAGACTCTGCACCAGCTCTGGGGAAGAGTGAATCTACAATAGGCAAGCAGGTTGGTATGATTATAAATCAACTGTGGCCACTCTGTGCAACGCATGGGGTTTTTCGGTACTGCAATAAATCCACACTGTGTGCAGCAATTGTAAGACATACCAAGACCATTGATAATCTCCCTCGATCTGGGGGCTCCACGCAAGAATCTCATCCCGTGGGGTCAAAATGATCATGAGAAACGGTGAGCAAAAATCCCAGAAACTACACGGAGTGGACCTGATGGATTACCTGCAGAAGCTGGGACCAAAGTAGCAAAGGATACCCACACTACGCCAAGAGAGACTCAGATCCTGCAGTGCCAGGCGTGTCCCCCTGCTTAAGCCAGTACATGTTTTTTTTTTTTCCAGGCCCGTCTGAAGTTTGACCAGAGTAGCATATGGGATGATCCAGAAGGGATGAGGGGAGAGAGAATCATGTGGTCAGATGAAAACCAAAATAGAACTTTTTGGTAAAAACTCAACTGGAGGAAGAAGAATGCTGGGTCGCAATCCCTAGAACACCATACCTACTGTGAAGCATGGGGGGATGGAAACATCATGCTTTGGGCTGTTTTTCTGCAAAGGGGACAGGACGTCTGATCCATGTTAAGGAAAGAATTTGAACGGGGCCATGTATCGTGAGATTTTTAAGCCAAAACCTCCTTCCCATCAGTGAGAGCATTGAAGATGGAACGTGGCTGGAACTTCCAGCATGACAATAATCCCAAAACACATCGCTCGGGGGCAACGAAGGAGTGCCTCCGTAAAAAGCATTTCAAGGTCCTGGAGTGGCCTAGCCAGTCTCCAGGACATCAGCCCCATAGAACATTTGTGGAGGGAGTTGAAAGTCCGTGTTGCCCCAAAACATCACTGCTCTAGAGGAGATCTGCATGGAGGAATGGGCCAAAATACCAGCTACAGTGTGTGCCAACCTGGTGAAGACTTACAGGAAACGTCTGACCTCTGTCATTACCAATAAAGGTTATGTTACAAAGTATTGAGTTGAACCAAATTTATTGACCAAATACTTATTTTTCACCATAATTTACAATTCAATTCTTTAAAAATCCTACAATGTGATTTCCTGGATTTTTTTTTCATTTTGTCTCTCATAGTTGAAGTGTAGCTATGATGAAAATTACAGACCTCTCTCATCTTTCTAAGTAGGAGAACCTGCACAATCAGGGGCTGACTAAATACTTTTTTGCCCCACTGTACATATATATATATATACTAACTTTTTTCATATCAAGGTTTCAATACTGTCACACAATTTTTGCTCAATCACAGCTAGCCTTAGGAAGTAATAATATAATATAATATAATATAATTTTCAGAAGTGGAGGTAACAGCAGTTCCTTTCCGTCATCTTTTCCAAACGTTTGTTCTCTCTAGATGTTGTGTAACTTCTTATTAAAGCAATACAATACGTCATTTGAACATGGGGGCCCAAACGTTGCATATATTGGCACAATTACAAAAAAAGACAGTTCAGGGAATGACGTGAGATTGTGTCATGATTTGACATTTATACATTTATGTTTAGTAAACAGCAGCAATTACTTTAATAAAAATGTGAATAAAAATGTTAATAAAATTAACAACAAAACCAACAGTACTACTACTAGTAATAAAAAAAAAATGCTAATAACAAAAATAATATTATTACTGGTTTTATTATTATTATTATTATTATTATTATGACACCCCCCCCCAATTTGTCTTTATTCAGTTCCCCAGTGCTTTCGACATGCATCAGGAGGAGGGCCTTAGGCCTGCGAGTGCCCCCTTCATAACTCACGGCTGCAGATTACTTATTTTAATCGTCAGGCCCAGAATTTCGGCACCGACAAAGAATTTGCAATAATGAATGAGATGAGCTCGAAGAGTCCACTAAAAATCTTTGCAGGCACCTCAATTGGCCAGTGAGGCCCCTGATGGAGGTGGGGGGATGATCCCCTCCCACCTTCCCTGTCTTAGACATGACCTGTAGTGCTTGTGTACTGTTTGGCCAGGTCATGCATTAGGTCAAGTGGCATCTCTAAAGTGTCCTGGTCTGAGTGTGTGATCTGTGGTAGACTGGCCTTCTTCCAGGTTTGGTTCACAAACTTGCACTCCACGCATAACTGCTTTGGATATTCTAATTAAAGAAAAACAAAATCGCTTTACCACACACAGAATCATACAGTTTAGATCTACGGTTTTTCTCATGCTTTTTAAATATGAATGACAATATTTGCAGAGCCCCCAAGCCTGTTTTTGTTTCTAATAGGGGTTTCTTTTAGTCTTTGGAGCCCCTGAGGCGCTCCTCTATTCAACCTTTACAAATACATTAACAAACCCTACATGAATTAATTTGCATGATCTCAGCTCTCAGTTTGACATCCACTGCTTGGCTGGCATGGCCTCTGACTTGGCCTTGGTCTGCCCCACTTCCTTCTGCACATCAGAATTACAAATGTTCTGTTCAGGAAGCTTTTTTTTTTCTTCTATTTGTGCTGTTGAAGCTCTGGAGAAGTAGGCAGTGCTGTACGGATAAGAGGACCTGACAGCAGTCTGACTGACAGCGAGCAGCAGACGAGTGTAAAATCATGAAAGACGCAGCGGGACATTGATGTCCTTCATGTTCCTACCCCCCTTTCCCACCCCACCGCGACTCGCTTCCTCCATCTCTCAGTGATCACACACTCTACTGCAAAGTCAGCAAACAGCATCAGCATTTCATACATTTATGAACAATGTTAGTGTAGCTCGTCCTGCATTATAATGCATTATTAATATAACATGAATATGGCATTTACCTTAGGTTAGGTTACGAAACACATTATGAAACTATGCTTAACATTATGCTAAATTATGGACACCGAGCAAATTATGCTTCCTAATTTCATTTAGCTAAGTTAGTTATGTTCAGAGACCTTGCAAACACTAATATATCATCAGGGAGGATGTCCAAACCTATTTTATGTTGTTTTTTTTTGTCCTAGTATGTTCTTCTAAAATTAGGCTACAGTTACAATGGACCAGATATTACCATGGTCAGAGTCTTTTTAAGCTACTGGAATCACAAGAAACCTGCATGCAGATGATACATCAGTGTGTCAGAAATACCGGGAAACACGAGTGATTGATGGGTGATTGAAACGACTGATACTTTGTGTGATGGAAGCCAGAAATGCATCGATAGACAGTATTACAAACAACACGGAAGATCAGCCAGATGAACTAGAGACTCAACGAGTGAAAGTGATCCTGTTTCTAGAGTTATAGGTTAGAGAGAATATACAGGTAGTGGGGGGACAAACAAGGGAGTACTACTTACAACAGGACAGGCACATACACTTACAAACACCAAAAATAAGTAGCGGAACAAATAAGTAGAGGAAAGTCATCACACTAACACGAGAAGCTTACACAAAAAAGTCTCTAACAATCGGTACTGGTCTTATGGGCTCTGGCAACGAGTGAGAGTGAGAGTGAGAGTGAGAGTGAGAGTGAGAGTGAGAGTGAGAGAGAGAGAGAGAGAGAGAGAGAGAGAGAGAGAGACGGACGGACGGACAGGAAGATGGGAGGACGGGATCGGGGCACAAGACTAAATAAACAACTAGACTTTAGAAACAAGCCATAAAACCTGTAACAAAGGTTACCAATATTTGTTAGCAACTTTATAGAAAATTAAGTCCTAGTCTCTTAGAGGACCTGGCAACCTTGACACCTGCAACACCAAGCTACCAATATTTGTTAGCAACTTTATAGGAAATTAAGCCCAAGTCTCTTAGTCTCTTAGAGGACCTGGCAACCTTGACACCTGTAACCCAAAGCTACCAATGTTTTAGCAACTTTATAGAAAATTAAGTCCAAGTCTCTTAGTATCTTAGAGGACCTGGCAACCTTGGCACCTATAACCCAAAGCTACCAATATTTGTTAGCAACTTTATAGAAAATTAAGCCCAAGTCTCTTAGTATCTTAGAGGACCTGGCAACCTTGGCACCTATAACCCAAAGCTACCAATATTTGTTAGCAACGTTATAGAAAATTAAGGCCAAGTCTCTTAGAGGACCTGGCAACCTTGACACCTGTAACCCAAAGCTACCAACATTTTAGCAACTTTATAGTAAATTAAGCCCAAGTCTCTTAGTCTCTTAGAGGACCTGGCAACCGAGGACCTGGCAACCTTGACACCTGCAACCCAAAGCTACCAATATTTGTTAGCAACTTTAAAGAAAATTAAGCCAAGTCTCTTAGAGGACCTGGCAACCTTGACACCTGTAACCCAAAGCTACCAATGTTTTAGCAACTTTATAGAAAATTAAGTCCAAGTTTCGTAGTCTCTTAGAGGAATTGGCAACCTTGACACCTGTAACACAAAGCTACCAATATTTGTTAGCAACTTTATAGAAAATTAAGTCCAAGTCTCTTAGTATCTTAGAGGACCTGGCAACCTTGACACCTGTAACCCAAAGCTACGAATATTTGTTAGCAACTTTATAGAAAATTAAGACCAAGTCTCTTAGAGGACCTGGCAACCTTGGCACCTGTATCCCAAAGCTACCAATATTTTAGCAATTTTATAGAAAATTAAGCCGCAGTCTGTTAGTCTCTTAGAGGACCTGGCAACCGTGACATGGTTAAACTTTAACTCCCGTCTCTTCTTGTGGATCCACAGCTTTGACCAACTGTTTACTGTTGCAACGTCAGAGTTAATAGACAGATTTTATTTTCCTGTCATAATTTATTATAAATTGACCGGACGTTAATCGGATGATAGTTATATGGCTCTTACCTGTAGATACAAAATATATAAACAGTATATATGGTACCAGTCAAACGTTTGGACAGACCTACTTGTGATGCAATTTTCCTCATTTTTAATTCACCTTCCAGGCAGTAAAGTAAACTTACCATTAGATGCCGAGACGTGTTTGCTGCTGGAGTTCTGTAAAGTGTTTATTTCAGCTGTCATGCCATGCTGTTAACTGCTGATATTCCATGCTAATGACTCTAAATATGCTCATCGTCTACAGCAGGGTTAGTGCTAGCTTTCCTTTCCTAGGGTGATGTTCATAAGAGCGAGTCTCACTGTAGCGTTTGATGTTGGCAGCCACTGCACTTGTTAAAACTTCCCGAACTTTGGCTGTTTTTCTTAATAACTGGTCATCATTTCTTAAAGTCAACATAGACTGAGGTTTCTCTTTGCTTAGTTCAGCTAGTGAGCTTATGGCGGATGGTTGTGTAGGTGATTAGCATTGTCGTCTCACAGCTCCAGAGATCCCTGGTTTGATTCCCAGCCCAAATTAAACCTGTGTGGTGTTTGCATGTTCTCCCTGTGATTGTGCATTTTATTTTCCGGATACTCCAGAACACACAAACACACAAAAGCAAAGATAGGGCTCTTGGTATCCGCTGTACCTTGCCACATTGTAAATGATCAGCTCAGGTGTTAAAAAGAAGGTTTTAGTAATACAAACTAATAATGATAATAATAAAAATAATACATCATACTTATGGCATTTGCAGTCACTTTGCGATCACTCTAGCACATGCAATGATTGATGCATTAAATTAGCAATTATTCAGGTTGTTAAAGCAAAATGTTGGCTTAAATAAACTTTTTATTTATTTATTGTATGTATTTATTGGTGTTCATAATATCCTCTGTTTTGGATAAACATTTTGTATGGACTAACCTGACCTCATATTTTAAAATTAGACTTTGAGTGAAAATTGTTTTACAAAAATGAAAGTTAGGATTTTCAGCAGGTCTGTCCACACTTCTGACTGGTACATGCTTTATAATCTTTGTTATCTATTAAATAAACTACCTATTATCTATTAAAGCCATACTATAATTATAATATAAAAAATACTACCACTACTGAGGACACATACAGCTTACTGTGGTGTGAAAAAGTGTTTGTCCCCTTCCTAATTTCCCATTTTTTTGCATGTTTTTCAGACTTAAGTATGTCGGAACATCAAACCAATTTAAATATTAGTCAAAGAGAACACAAGTAAACACAAAATGCAGTTTTTAATGAAATCCAAACCTACATGGCCCTGTGTGAAAAAGTGATTGCCCCACCTTGTTAAAACATAACATAACTATGGTTTATCACACCTGAGTTCACTGCCTCTAGCCACACCCAGGCCTGATTATTGACACACCTGTTCTCAACCAGGACATCACTTAAATAGGACTTGCCTGACAAAGTGAGGTACACCAAAGATCCTTAAAAGCTGCACATCATGCCAAGATCCAAAGAAATTCAGGAACAATTGAGAAAGAAAATAATTGGGATCCATCAGAAAGTGTTATAAAGCCATTTCTAAAGCTTTGGGACTCCAGCGAACCACAGTGAGAGCCATTATCCACAAATGGAAGACATGGAACAGTGGTGAACCTTCCCAGGAGTGGACCAAAATTACCCCAAGAGCGCAGCAACGACTCATCCAACAGGACACAAAAGACCCCACAACAACATCCAAAGAACAGCAGGCCTCCCTTGCCTCAGTTAAGGTCAGTGTTCATGCCTTGACCATAAGAAAGAGGCTGGGCAAAAATGGCCTGCATGGCAGAGTTCCAAGACAAAAACCACTGCTGAGCAAAAAGAACATTAAAGCTTGTCTCCATTTTTCCAGAACACATCTTGATGATCCCCAAGACTTTTACGAAAACATTCCGTGGACTGACGAGACAAAAGTTGAACTCTTTGGAAGGTGTGTGTCCCATTACATCTGGTGTAAAAGTAACACAGCATTTCAGAAAGAGAACATTATAGCAGCAGTAACATATGGTGGTGGTAGTGTGATGGTCTGGGGCTGTTCTGCTGCTTCAGGACCTGGAAGACTTGCTGTGATAAATGGAACCATGAATTCTGCAGCCTACCAAAAAATCCTGAAGGAGAATGTCCGGCCATCTGTTCGTGACCTCAAGCTGAAACGAACTTGGGTTCTGCAGCAGGACAATGATCCAAAACACACCACCTCCAGCTCTGAATGGCTGAAGAAAAACAAAATGAAGACTTTGGAGTGGCCTAGTCAAAGTCCTGACCTGAATCCTATTGAGATGCTGTGGCATGAGCTTAAAAAGGCCGTTCCTGCTGGAAAACCCTCCGATGTGGCTGAACTACAACAATTCTGCAAAGAAGAGTGGCCAAAATTCCTCCACAACGCTGTAAAAGACTCATTGCTAGTTATCACAAACACTTGGTTGCAGTTGTTGCTGCTAAGGGCGGCCCAACCAGTTATTAGGTTTAGGGGGCAATCACTTTTTCACACAGGGTCATGTAGGTTTGTTTTTTTTCTCCCTTAATAATGAACACCTTCATTTAAAAGCTGCATTTTGTGTTTACTTGTGTTGTCTTTGACTAATATTTAAATTGGTTTGATGTTCCCTCCCAAGGTTTCTTCCTAGAACTAGGGAGTTTTTCCTTGCCACTGTCGCCCTAGGCTTGCTCAATTTGGGATTGGACGTAGTTATTAGGAGATAATCTAAACTTGTAAAGTTTCTTTGAGACAATGCTCCATTGTAAAAAGCGCTATATAAATAAATCTGACTTGACTTGACTTGATATGTTCCGAAACAAAGTGTGACAAACATGCAAAAAAAAAAAAGAAATCGGGAAGGGGCAAACACTTTTTCACACCACTGTGTATCATCTGTTATAAGGTACACTGTATATGTATTATAACGTTAGGCATTGACTTTACTGTATAACTTCAAAGCAAAGCATCCAAGCTACTAAATGACTGTGACGTTCTAAATATTAGTCCAAAACGCTTTCCGTGTCCTCCTTCAGGTCTGACCTCATGAAAAGAATCACACATTTATCTCTTTTGCTGCTGGGTTATGAATCAATACATCAGGGTTTATCATTTCCACCTAATGCTGTTTGAAAGTCAAAGCGCTTTTGCTCTGCTTCCTCGACCCACATCTGCGACTGTTTATTCATAATCTTATTCGCGGTCACCAGGTGGAACCAAAACACGCGTACCTGGGTGCACCTGAAATCAGCTTAGGTTTGATTTTCCTCCCCTAACAGGACGTGAGGAATCACTTTAAGACCGTGATCTTTTGGTCCCTGCAGGTCGGTGGGCCCGACCCGCTCTCAGGCTCCGCAGTGGCTCCATAACGGGATGTGAGTGGTGTAACACAATCTCCCCGAGGTATTTTTGATCTGGAAGTTGCTTTAAATTGGTCAGCGGTTGAAAGCATGAAAGATGAACGTGAGCCATTTCTGAAATGAGACGGCAGATAAAAAATGCAGATGCCCACAAAGGTCACTGTGACCAGATTGAATCGATCTTCCAGGAGCCTGCTCGGTTTGGGAACCATACAAACCTTACCTCTTTTTTTCTTACAAACGGTTTGGCTTTCATGTGTCGCGCTATTGATTATTGCTTTTTCTGACTTGTATTACAGTAAAGGTGTGAGAGTCGGTTTGTATCAGGGGTCGGATAAAAAGGTTAAAGTTTTTAAAAATGATACATTTCTAAATGGCCATATACTGAAAGTGCTCAGTTATACATTTATTTCATTTTTTAACACTTTATGTTTAGAAAGTATACACTCCTTTTTTTTTGAAAGTATATTTAGATTTTGTTATTCATTTTCTAACACTGTATTTATGCTTAAATTTATTTTTTATATACTTAAGTATTTTTTACTTAAATATTTGTATATTATTATTTTAACATTTCTACATTATTACTGTTTTTTTAGTTTATTTGTATATTTTTCATGTTGCAGTGACTTATTATTATTATTATTTGCCATGTTTTTTAATTAATCTTTTAATTAGTTTCATATTTTAGATTTATTAATGTTAATATTTTAATATTAATTTTTTACACCCTTTTTCCTTCTTCATGAATTTTTATTTTTATTTGTTTATTTATTTTTAGTCTTTTTAAGATTCTTTTTTTTTATCAATAATATATTCAGGCAGTGAAGCTACATTTCTCTTTTCTTAGCCAGTTGATTAGTTTTTGAATGTTTTGTTCTGGGACTGTGGTGGCCTAGTGGTTAAGGTTCTGGACTGTGGACCAAAAGGTCCAGGGTTCAAATCCCACCTCTGCCAAGCTGCCACTGTTGGGTCCTTGAGCAAGACCCTTAACCCACAAATGCTTGGATTGTAAGACTGTACCAATTGTAAGTCGCTCTGGATAAGGTAAATGCTGTAAATGTAAATGTTCAGAAAAGCAAACATCTTCACCCCTCTCTGATCTCACCAGTGTATATTATAATAGTATTACTTTAACAGTTGTATATTTTTCATGTTTTTATGTTGTATTATTTGCCATGCCTCTTATTTAATGTCTTGTTTGCATGATTTATATTTATTACTGTTAATATCTTAATATTAATATTTTCCCCCTTATTTCTTTATTCATGATTTTTTCTTTTTATTTCTATTTTTATTTTTAAGCTTTTCCATTTTCGTTTTTTGTTACCAATAATAATATACGTTGGCAGTGCAGGTATGTTTCGGTTTTCTCAGCAAGTTAGAGTTGAGATTAGTTTCTGTATTGTTCAGAAAAGCAAAAAGTTTTCCCCCCCCCCCCATCTCACCAGTGTAGATGGTAATATTTAGCAGGAATGTGGAGCGAGGCTGATTGTTGGATTTGTTAGTTCTCTTGAGTTCATGGTGTCGTTGTGCGTTCTCCTCACGCAGATGGTAATTGCATGTTCTGGAGAAAAATTGCAGTCTGTCTCACTGTTTCCCTGCAATTCAGGAACGCCGGGTCCAGGCAGAAATCAGGCAGGAAATGTGTTCATTTTCACCTCCTCCCTTTCAGCAGCACTTTCAAACGGGTTAGGAGTGTGACTGTGATACCTCAGGGTACAGAGCACTGCCGCAAAGGCTGCTGAAATGATTAAACTGTGTGTGTGTGTGTGTGTGTGTGTGTGTGTGGACAGGTTGGAAGTGCATCATGTTTGTGCATATTTACAGTGTCCTGCAACTACACACAGAGATTGTGTACCGAAACTAAAAACCATTCCCAAAAGCATCCATCCGGTCTGGTTCAGAGGTTTAGGCAGCACTCACTGCTCAAATGACAAGTTTTGTTGAATTTCTCAAACTTTTCTGAGCTTAAATAGTTCCTGTTACTACACATGTCACTGAGCCATTATCTTGATTATATGATTTGTAATGCCGATGAGAGAAAATTTGTATGAAATGAGAGAAGAAAATGCTAAATAGAAGCATTTTAAGAAGTGGTCTTAGACTTGTGGCCCCCGCTGTATGTAGAGCAAATTAATTAAAAGAAGATTAAAATACTAAACATTACATGCCAGAAAGAGAATAATTGTGTACAATATTGCATATTTTCCCTTTTTTTCCATTCACTCTTTTCTTTTCTGTCTTTTCTTTTTTTCATTTTGAGTGAAAATATATTTTGAAGAATTATTTTAGAAATATATATTTTCCAGTGAGTGTATTTTATTTTTTACTTAGCATGTGCATAATTTATTTTGACAATCTCAGAGCACCTCAGAGCAGAAAAAGCCTTGCGCACCAACCTGTGATGTTCGATGCCCCCCTGAAGGGGGCTCGGACCCAAGGATGGATGGAACCATGGATTTAGCAGATCTATGGCAACTTACAATTTACAAAATTTTACAACGTGCAGTCCAAGAAACTTTGGTCCTTGGTCAAGAGATATCATGAAACAACAGAAATGAAATGAATAGGATTGATCAGTAATAACTGGTATGTAACTGGGACTCTGGTGGCTTAGTGGTTAAAGTAATGGACTATGGTCTAGAAGGTCCAGGGTTCAAATACTGCCAACGTTGGGTCTTAACCCCATTGCTTGGATTCTAAGATTGTATAAGTTGTAAGTCGCTCTGGATAAGGGCATCTCTCCTAAATGTCATTGTATGTGTTCCAAAATCTTGAGGTACAGACCATCTGTGAATCAGCAAACATGATCATGGTGGAATAGTCATGTGTGTTTATTGCATATGCTGTGTGTAATAGATATAATCCTGTGTAACTCTACCATGCTGTATTCAGCCAAGCTCAAATCCCTAATGCAATAGTTTATCATTGGAATGCAGCAAATCCTTTAATCAGTGCATGTGCTGATAATCCACCAGGAGTTCACCGCTAAGAAATGTAATTTATTCATCATTTATGAGCTGGGCTTATCTGCTTTTGCTCACTCTAATCAACACTGAAGAGAAAGAAAATGATAAGTGTTCGACTCACGAGCGTGAAGGAACAGCTGTGAAATTGTACAGAGTTTCACATAATTGTTTGTTTTATGAATATGTTAGGGATATCTGAAACACAACGGAGGCTGCCTCCGGTGGGTAAAAACAGCATAGTAATTTTAACCTTTAATATCAGCTCATAATGTCATAAAAAAAGAATTGAACAATCAGAAAGCCCAGGCTGTGTCACAATGGCTGGTTGAGGAAAATGATTGGAGGAGTGATGAACGGACCAGTCATTAAATAATCAGACATGAAGAACCTGCAGGTTTTTTTTTTAACAGAACCAGAGTGCAGTCCCAGCTGGGGGGATATTGAAATAACTGTTCCTACTGCTCCCAAAGTGGGAAAGTGGTTGGAAACAGTCTGAAAGTGTAGCGAGTGGTAAAAGTCATGCTAACGACATGCTGCGAGCTTTCTAAATGCATGTTTCCTCCAGTCTCAGCATTGTTTTAATGCGTGTTATGATGTTCGATGTGGTTTTTTTGCCTCGTGGCATAAACACTCTTTAGTGTTCTGGAAAGTCGATTGCACAAGATCCCCGATGGGGGCACAGCGGGCGGGTGTCACTTAAACCCTGAGTACTATGTCTAAATGTCCCAGAATAATCAGACTCGGGTCTAAATATGTTTGTTTTATTATAATGTTATGCAAAACTTTGGGCACATTGCATTATTGGTATTTATTTGTTATTAATTTCACATTTTTACCCTGCTTTCTCCTGTCATGGTCATGTGGGCTTTGAGGTATATCCCCAGAGAACACATTATACAGACATAAGCATGCCCTGGTTGGGGTGCCAGTCCATCACATGGCAGGCACAGGAGGATGATCCCTGCATGGCATCCGACCTAAACAGAAGGCACTGCTGGGACTCAAGCCCAGGATTACAGTGGTTACACAAGCTTTTCCAATTTTGGACCCTTAACCTTCAACTGCTCACTTCACATTGTACTTTGCTCTAAATACTGTAAATACTATGCCAGTTGACATTGGTCAGTACTTGGTTGGTTAAAGTACTAAAATGGTCTGCACTACTAATCCCAAGTTGCCACTGTTGGGAGCCTCTTCTCCTCCTTCTTCTGCTTATGGAACCTCCTGTTAGGGGTTGTCACAGCAAATCATCCATCGCACCCATCCCTCTGCATCTACTTGTGTCTCACCAATCACTCCTGCCACTCTTCACCATCCACACCACCCCATCTACCCTCTATTCTTCAAGTCTCTACAATCTCTAGAGACTGTACTTCTTACTGTCCACCCATCTATCATTCTTACTGCACACATCAGCACTATACATATCTGGCACCATTCTCACATACTTCGCTGCCATCCCTGGCTTTTTCAGTCAGTACCACAACTGCTCTCTCAGCACCCTGCCATATGCATTCTCTAGATCCACAATCACATAGAGCAGCTGATTCTGGCTTTCTCTTTGCATCATTCTGTACTTCTCCATAACACTCTCAAAGTAACCATTGCATCTGTAGCACTCTTTCTTCAAAATAAACCGTACTGCTGCTGACAGTTCATCACCTCTCCTCTCAGCCTAGTTCCCACTATTCTCTACCATAACTTCTTGCTGATTAAATGTATGCCCCTGTACTTACTGCGGATCGCCCTTATCCACTTCTTATTCACTCTTCAGCCATCCACTAACCTTCAATTTTTTTGTTACACAGTATGATTAAGTTCTCTGTTAAGAACACTTCAGCATTCTGCCATCTCTCAATTTCCTTGCCTCCATCGGTGTGTCGTCTGGGCCAGCTGCTTTTCCACTCTTCATTCTCTTTGTAGCTCTTCTTGCTTCCCCCTGGCTGATCCACCACACTTACAGATTACCTCTGTTACACCAATCACTCTTGCCTTTGCCATCCACACCACCCATCTGCACTCTCTTCTTGAAATCTGTATCACACAATGCAATTAGACCATCAAAGTCAACCCATCCATCATTCCTACTGCACACGTCACTGCCGTCACCCTGTCCCAATGCATATTCTGCACCACCCTTACATACTTTGCTGCCATCACTGACTTCCTCACACAGTACCTCTCCTCACAGGAACTCCTCTCTCGGCACCCTGTCATATGCTTTAGATCCACTAGACACTCTAGATCCACAATCACACTGTGCAGCTGATCCTGGCTTTCTCTCTGAAGCGTTCCATACTTCTCCATCAATACTCAACTTTTTCCTCCTTATACTTTATTTTACTTCCTCACTGCACCACCAAGTCTCCATGCCTTCCTTCCTCTGTCCAGATGTCCTTTCTGTCCAAGGAAACGGACTCCCTCATCACTTCTGCAGTAGCTGCTCAGTCATCCAGCACCTCTTCCCACCATCCGGCACATGTCTTACCACTTCCCTAAATTTCACAGAACAGTCTTCCTCCTCAACTTCAACCATCTGATCTTTGGTTAGCCTTCACCCTTTCCTTTTCTTCCCCTGTGCAGTCAAACCACCAACCAGTGTTGTCTAGCTTCATTCTTTCAGGTTGTATATGATCTCCTGTATATGACATAGTCCACCTGTGTGCACCTTTCCCCACTCTTATATCTCACCATGTGCTCCTTTGCTTTCTTAAAATACATATTTAACACAGTCATTTCCAGCTCTTTTGCAAAATCCACCACCACCATCTTCTTGACATTGCACCCACACTTCATCTACTCATCAGCTCTGTTTCCTTCACCAACATGCTCATTGAAGTTCTAATCACCACTCTTTCTTCTTTAAGCACCCTATCTAAGTTACACTAGTTAGTGCCAGGAAATGATTGTCTGACATTCCAAAAAACACGATTTGTCTCTTTTAAAGGGAAATTGATTGGGTTTTTTTAATGTCTGAGTATCTGCTCTGCAGGTCAGCACCTTATCTGATTAAGAGATAGAATAAAAATTCAACATGCAGCTCTGTGCAAAAGTCTTAGGGCACCATTAGAATAGATATACCATTGTTTTAGCAATTGTATAATGTATAATTATTTCTCGGGCTCTTTATTATAATACAACCAGAAAATACAGGGAATTTGTATGCAGGATTAAGAAACTGAACAAAAAACAGCTTCTATAGGCTACAGTGGCAAGTATTTAGTGTGACCTTCCCATACAATGGAGCAACAGCAGCTTCATTGGGATGCCAAGTTGACCCTTCTACAGTCTTATCAGGAAGGGGAACAGAGTGAAAAGACCAAGATATGCTAAAGCTCACAAAGACTGAAATGAAGATTAGTGGAAAAGAGTATTATGGAGTGACAAAATTTTAAACTTTTGGATCTAGTCATTGACAATACAGTATATATGGTCATTATACCGTTGCTAAAACAACAAGTCTAATGGTGGCCTAAGACCTTTGCTTCATACTGTATATTTAAACAAAAATAAACTTAATGTCCCCCCTTACTCCTTAAAAGATGAAGTAAAAAATTGGTTTCAGTCTGTGCAGGTCAGCATCTTGGCTGATTCATGAGCAGAGCGAGAATTCATCATTCTTAGTGTAAACACCTCGGGCTTCTCTCATATTGATATTTGAAAAGTGAAGGAAGAAGGTTTTTCCAGGGACTCGCACCCTGAAGTGGCTTCATTCATGCTCCCGTGTTATGAGGATGACACCTGCAAATCTGTCTGGACTGGACACATGACAGATGGGTAATTGCACGCGTTGCTTCTCTCGTTAATTTCCAGGCAGCTTGTAGCGAGAGCTGTGAAGATGAGGTTCCAGGTCATCCTGACCCATGAATCTTTGTTCTGCTACATCTGTCTTTCTGCTGCATTGTGCCAGACTCCCCTGCTTTTGCTGAGGAGATGGAAACCGTTAGACGCCTGAGCTCTGTGTCTGGTGCAGTGTGAGATTCTGACAGAGTGTTTTCTTTTCAAACGTCTAAATGAGTCCTTGAAGCATTGTTGCACGGTTCTACTTTTAATACGACTTCAGTCCTGTGATCTCCAGCTGCTTACCTTGATGTTCCCAACCTGTATATGCCTTGATCCCTCGCTGCTGCATCAATAGCTTTTGCTATGCGGATATGAGTGTTAAAACAGAGTTAACAAAACTTGTCTATGGCTTGTAATTTGGTATGGATACACAGACATGTATAGGCCTTTCCAGCAATTCTGCAGCAAGTTGACATATCACCTAAGTCATGTGCCATTATTTTCCTCCTGTTAAAATATTAATACACTTTTGTGTGCAATAAACTTTGGTCCTTCTCTGAGCCCTTTCATTGACGAGTTGCTTAGATCCACAGGATCCCCTTTTCCTGGATGACTTTACACCATATTCGGTACGCTCTCGATGGCTGACTTACGATATTTCGACTTTACTATGGGACTTTTGTACTCAAAATTTTGAATTTCAAATTTTCCTGGGCAAGTGATATGAGATACGCAGTACTCTCATGCACTCGGATGAGTAAGTCGGCAGTATGTGACATAGGAAGTCACATGACCGGAGGTAATGAGTGCTGGAAAATTTAGTGAGGAAGAGCTGTGGTCTTGACGATAGTTGTTTAGTTTTTCAATTTCAGTACATTATTCAACAGAGATATTCAACACTTTATTATTAAATAAGATTTATGTTAATGGATTTGCTCAAGTGTAGTTTAATGTAAGTGTTTTAAGCATCTTTAAGGGACTACGTTACTTTAATTTGGAACTGCTTAGCGCTGGGAAATGTAGTGAGGTAAAGCCGTGGTCACAGTCATGTACTGTATTAAGCATGTGTTAGGGTACTCTGTGCATACATACAGTTTGTGAACCCTTTAAAATTTTCTATATTTCTGCATAAATATGACCTAAAACATGATCAGATTTTCACACAAGTCCTAAAAGTAGACAAAGAGAACCCAGTTACACAAATGAGACACAAATATTATACTTGGTCATTTATTTAGTGAGGAAAATAATCCAATATTACATATTAATGAGTGGCAAAAGTATGTGAACCTCTAGGATTAGCAGTTAATTTATAGGAGAAATTAAAGTCAGGTGTTTTCAATCAATGAGATGACAATCAGGTGTGAGTGGGCACCCTGTTTTATTTAAAGAACGGGGATCTATCAAAGTCTGCTCTTCACAACACGTTTGTGGAAGTGTATCATGGCACAAACAAACGAGATTTCTGAGGACCTCAGAAAAAAGGTTGTTGATGCTCATTATTCAGGAAAAGGTTACAAAACCATCTCTAAAGAGTTGGGACTCCACAATCCACAGTTCAGACAGATTGTGTACAAATGGAGGAGATTCAAGCATTTGTTACCTCCCCTGGAGTGGTCGACCAACAAAGATCACTCCAAGAGCAAGGGGTGGTCATAGTGTGGCGGTCCACTAAGGACCCCAGGGTAACTTCTATTCTAAGCAACTGAAGGCCTCTCTCACACATTGGCTTAATGTTAATGCTCATTAGTCCAACCATCTAAGTATAAGACATTATCCCATCTGTGACACAATGGTGGTGTAGTATCAGGGTTTGGGCCTGTTTTGGCTGCAATCTGCAGGAACGGCTTGCATCATTGGATGGAACAATTATTCTTAATGATCTCAGAGAATTCTAAAGGAAAATGTCAGACATCTGTCCATGAACTTGAATCCTCTCAAGAAAGGGGGTCCATGCAGCAAGACAGCGACCCTAAGCACACAAGCCGTCTACCAAAGAATGGTTTACAGAAGAATAAAGTTCATGTTTTGGATGGCCAAGTCCAAGTCCTGACCTTAATCCAGTGGAAATGTTGTGGAAGGACCTGAAGCGAGCAGCTAATGTGAGGAAACCCACCAACATCCCAGAGCTGAAGCTGTTCTGTACGGAGGAATGGGCTAAAATTTCTCCAAGCCGGTGTGCAGGACTGATCAACAGCTACAGGAAACGTTTAGCTGGAGTTATTGCTGCACAGGGGGGTCACACCAGATACTGAAAGCAAAGGGTCACATACTTTTGCCACTCACTAATATGTAATATTGGATAATCTTCCTTAATAAATAAATGACCAAGTATAATAATTTTTGTCTCATTTGTTTAACTGGGTTCTCTTTATCTACTTTTAGGACTTGTGTGAAAATCTGATGATGTTTTAGGTCATATTTATGTAGAAATATAGAAAATTCTAAAGGGTTCACAAACTTTCAATCCCAACTATATATTAAACTCCTTGATTTACGGATAAATTAATCTTATGATGGATTTGTCGGAACATAACCCCATCAGGAATTGGGTTCTACCTAGTAAATCAGATTCTAAAACCTTTATCAGTGCAGTGCTGTGGAGATGTGTTGACATCTCAGACTCCCTTTATCTGCAGACAGCACGTTTGCTCGGAATGTGTCACTCGTCCTGTATTGATTGGCAGCTGCTTCACATTCACTGCATGGTCTGAGTTTAAAGGCAGACAGAAGTCAGATTGTGTTTGATTGTGTTTGATGACACGCTGAAGTGAATCAGATTATTTGCTCCAGATTGCATCCCTCTCAATTGTTCTTGCTCTCTCCCTCATATTGATTGCCGTGTTTGCAAGCTGCGCCCGGCGAAGTGACACTTCCAAACGACTTGACGCGACGTCCAATGATTTTCAAGCATTAAGTAGCAGATATGAAGGAGATCAGATGGAAAGGAAAATGTGCGAGAGGGTTAAGTGTAAATGAGGCACATGAGGAGCTGATGGCAGTCTGACACACGAGTCATCACACAGCGACAAATCCAAGCCGATTCCATTTCACATCAGAGGTGTGATTGTTAGTTGTGCTAGGGATTGTTATGGCTTTCACTTGAAAACTTTGAAAGAAATTTAAATTGATCTCTAATATGGGCAAGATAATTGTTATTAACATTAATTGGAATGAGTTCTGAAAAGATATTGATATCCATATTCACAAAATTAAGGGTAAATATTAAAAAATATACTAGTCTATTAAGCCTGCTTTGGGCAAACATGGCCATTTGTTGATCTTTTCTGCAACTTCCACCAAGAACAAATTTAAATGCAATATTGAAATGCATTATACATCATATTGTAAAACAGAAAACAGCTTCATTATTAATTAGGTGTAATAATTATTACAGCATAGAATGCATGCGTAGAATGAACATGAGCATTTATTTTAGTTTCAGGTATGCACCTTTAATGCATTATGTTCTCTGTGTAGGTTAAAGCCGAAACACTTTAGAGGATGGTATGATAGACCTGATACTTTTGTTCGCCTGAAGCCAGAAATGCATCGATACATAGGATTAAGAACAACACGGAAGATCAGCCAGATGAAGCAGAGACTCTGAGTGAATGTGAACCAGTTTATATAGTTATAGGTTAGAGAGAATATACAGGTAACAAATGAGTACTACTTACAATAGGACGGGTACATACACTTACAAACACATTGCTTGGTACAAATAAGTAGAGGAAACATCCACATAGACACAGAAAAGTCTCTAAACACATCAACCGACTAGGAACAGCCTCTAGTCCAAAGTGCGCTATCGAGCAAGTGAGCACATGACTGGTAAGGAATGAATGACAAACGTCCGCTCTTACTCTTTTTTTAACTCCCGCCTCTGCTCGTGGATTTGCAGCGTTGACTGGCTGTTGAGGTGACCAGCTGTCTATGGCCACAACATCCAGAGTTATAGGCCAGATTTTTATTTCCAATTTATTATAACTCTTGATATCAGTTGTTAAAGCAAACGGACTTTTATCGGCTGGACATTAAGTGGCTCATACCTTTAAAAAAAAGTTTTTTGACATTTTAACCTTGCTTTAACCCAATCAAGTTTGCACTGACCCTGATGTCTGTTCCTTGACAATGCAGGTGTTAGCGTGACCTAAATGAAGAGCAGATAATCACAGGGCTCAGTAGGGGTCTCTGAAATTGCCCCGACAACCCTTCCTTCCACAAGACACAGTCAGTCTTGACTGTATATGATGGCTTATGGCCGGAAGGCACCACCAGTACTCAAACCCAGGTCACTGTGGTTGTGGTGGGCTAATGGATGAGACTCGTGGACTTGAACCGTGGGTCTCCCAGTCCATAGTCCAGATCCTGAACTGCTAGGCCACCGGTATTATATATGCAGTCTTGTGCAAAAGATGTTCTAAATGGAAAGTATTAAGTATTTTTAAAGCATAAACTTTTCATAAGAATGTGGCCTATAGTTGTTGAATTCTGATTCTAATTTGGCACTACTTGTTAGGATGCCAGCTCTCTCTCTCTCTCTCTCGACTTGTTCATACCTGAATGAACAGCAGCAGTTTACCGAGGTGATGTTTGATTCATGGCAGGTGTAGCGAGACTCATTGCTTCCAGGTTTAAAGCCTTACAACCTAAAGCTCGGTCAACAGGATTTCAAACAAAGTAGACAGGAAACATGTGGCCCTCTCACCCCTTTACCTGCCGTCTAAACAACCACAAGCTCCACGTTTCCATTTCCACACAATTCACCTGCTTCAGGCTGCTGGAGTTAGAGCATGAGCCCTGATTACCCATCATTAATTTGACATTATGACCATGTTTTAGTCGCTTAATTGTATGCACTTAATTTTAGATCAAGCCGTGCGAGCACTTAAAGCTTAGACACGAGAGATTTTTCTCGAGTGTGAGACTTTTTCTTTTATTTGGCGGACATTAATGTGCATATTAATTTGGGGGCAAACCATAGATCTAATTAGCTGATGGTACCTGAAAGGCAGCTCCGTTCCCAGATTTAACCTTCTGTCTGGTGCGTCCCATTACTTTAACGTGGCCTCCTCGATTCATTGCCTTGACTCCTTTCTCTCAGCAAAGACTTTAAGCAAAGTTGCAGAATGGAGGCGTTTGACAGTAATTACCAAATACAACTTCTATTAGAGAGCAGCGTTACTAATTCAGGACTTTCCCAACTTTATTACTGATTACCGATTCGCAGCGCCACAATACAGCATAATTACAAACACAATTAAGATTCATCACAATCAGCACCAATCAAATCATTACATAAACATCACCCATTTTTTCTAATATTGTCATTTATCCTATACAAGACTGTGTCTGTCATCTAACTGCTTTGATCAGAATTCATTTGAATTGAAATGTAGTTTTCAGAGCTGATTTTTATGCAGACGTTTGGGCAACTCTAGCCCCCTATCGCCTAACTTCTTGATTACTTGGATACCAATTGAATTGATTGAAGTCTTAACGGCAGCTTCGATAGACTCCCATGTCAAGTTGAAAGACAAACTATGTAGCCAAAAGTTTGTGGACACCCAAACATCTCAAATTTATGGAGTTTATCTTTCTTTGCTTCTATAACCACCTTCACTCTTCTGACGAGCTTTCCAGTAGCTTTCCACTGAGATATTGGGCAGCAGATGATGCTCTCAAATCTTAATGTACTTTTCTGCATTAATGCTGCCATCACAGAAGTGTAGAAATACTTGTGTGATGGTCCATCCCAGATGCCTCCAAGCCCAGAGAAGTCGACGCTGTTTCTGAACATGGTTATAACGAGGCTTCTTTTTTTTTTGCAGAGTAAGGTTTTACGTGGCACCTGTGAATGTAACTCCGATGAAGTTTTGATAAAGTAATCCCTAGCCCTTGTGGTTCTATCAGCTATTAATGAATATCGGTTCTCGAATGCAGTGCCGTCTGCGGGATCACCCATCTTCAGTTTAGGCTTGTGCCTTTGCCCTTTATGCACTGAATTTCCTCCCAATTCCTTGCATCGTTTAATGATTATGTATTGTAAAGGAATAAATCTTTCTTTGCTGAATATTGATTTCAACATTGCAATAATTTTCTAATACCTGTGTTGATAAACTGGAGATCCTCTGCCCATCTTTGTCGATACTGCTTTTGTACCAAATCAAAAATTTTGTTTTTTACCCCATTACTAGTCCTAAATTGCCCGAATCCCAACTTATTTTGGAATGTATTGCAGGACTGAAATGCAGGAATGGTTGAGTATTAACAAATGAAATGAAGACAACCAGAAAACACATTAAGTATCTTGGGTTCTTACTATTTTCAATAAATTAAAAGCCAAAGTAAATGTAAGGAACCTGCCTAACATGCAACGTATCATTTTTATACCCATCAGTGCCTTCTCATAACCCGTGGATGGGCCTATCATCATCCTGAGACCACTCTTCTCTTCAGAATGTATGATCAGATCATAAAATATTTCAGATCTGATACTGAGCTGGAGTTTCAGGCCAGTTTACCAACTCACATACTATAATTTAAATTAATTAAAGATTAAAAATCTAAAGTCAAACACGGACTGTAAAACATTTCTTTGCTAACGCTGTCTGTACAAGCAACAGAACTTCATGATTGCAGGAGCATCTCAACAGAAATGATTCTGTGGTCGCGATCTTGTGATATGTTAATGAGGTGGAGCTCACCTAAACACCTCCTCCAGGCGATGGCGATTAATTAGTGCTGAAGCTTAACGAAGCATCGGCGTGTGAATGAGGTGATGATGGCTCAAATCTGTCTGCACTATTTCAAAAACCGCTCTGAGGAATCCTTGCATCCTGTTTGGCCTCGGTCAGCACTAAGGCTCCTCCTTCTGTTCATAAACAGATTTAGCACAGATTGCAGAACTTTATTACTCATTCTGTGTTGTGGGTTCGAAGCGGATGTTATAAACTCAGTGAATGTGGTGACCTGGATTCGTCTGTTGTTCCATAAATACTCTGGATTCCTGGAAAGCTCCACATTGTTGGACAGTGGCTTATTTAATGCAGCGTCTCTCTGCACTGTGCAAACAAACTGAAGAACTGTTAGCATCAGCAAAGCTTCTTCATGTCATTCTGTCGATGTAGCAACTTGGTGCCAGATTAAATGGTGCCTCACAGCTGCGTCCATTTTTTTAAACCCAATAGCCTTGGCATGGGAATCGGGGGCTCAGTGTGAATTAAGGAGCTCTTTCTGCCTCATCGCCATGTTTGATATCTCCATAAGCCCTGGAGCTTCATCAGCTCCTCAAACCAGAACCCCTCAAATACGTGCTTGGATGCACCTTAAGGTGGACCCCGGACTGCCCTAGATGTATCTTCTAAGATGTAGTCCATAAAGTATCTTCAGAAAACCAAATGTACAGAAAACAAAACAATATGTGTTCATCTGGGTTGGGGTCTGAAGACTACAAAGCCCAGAGCAAGTTATTTACCTAGGTATACTCTGTAAATCGAGGCTTCGCCATCCTAAGGGCAGTGCCATCTGGTTAGAAATGTTCCATCACAGTCATCAAGTGATCTGTCTGTATAGATTTGTATTCATTTATTTTGGCTCACCCTAATTAAAGGATTTACTGGATCCAAAGCAAACCAGTAAATGGCCTTTAAACAAAAGTGAGTGTATTTGTGTTACATAATGTACAGTGCATTTGGAAAGTCTTTAGACCATTTCACTCCCTTCACATTTTATGTTGAGGCCTTGTGCGACAATTTAAAAAAGATCAAGTGGTCCCCCATTCTCAATACCGCATAATGTAAAAGCGACAACAGAATTTTAAAAAGGATAAACTAAAATTTCATGTGGACATAAGTATTCAGACCCTTTGCTATAGGCGGCCTCCAATTTCTCTTGATCATCTTTGAGATGTTTCTACACCTTGATTGGATCCACCTGTGGTAAATTCAGTTGGTTTTACATGATTTGGAAAAACACATCTATCTATATAAGGTCCCACAGCTAAATATGCCATAACCATGAGGAGGAAAGAACTGGCTGTAGAGCTCAGAGACGGGATTGTGTGGAGACACAGATCTGGAGAAGGCTACAAAAAATCTGCTGCTCCCAAGAGCACAGTGGCCTCTTTCATTCTTAAATGGAAGAAGTTTGGAACAACCAGGACTCTTCCTAGAGCTGGCTGCCTCACCATACTAAGTAATCAGGGGAGAGGGTCCTTGGTGAAAGAGATGACCAAGAACCCAATGGTCACTCTGACTGTGCTCCAAAGATCTGGTGTGCAGATGGGAGAAATTTCCAGAAGGTCAACCATCACTGCAGCACTCCACCAATCTGGGCTTTATGGCAGAGTATATATCAGAATTTATATCTTCACATTTGAATTATTTTAATTCATTATTGCCACTATTAACTGGTCAGGGACTTGGTGGCTCCAGGTCCCTACAGTGCTGTCCATCCCTAAGACAGGCAGTTGTGTCTGCATGTGACTGATAACGCAGGAACAAAGCACATCTGGGACTCGAACCTGGGTGGTCAAGTAAAATAGACAGCAGCACCTCAAAGTGCATGCGCATACCAAATGGACGTTGAATGGACATTACCATACAGTCACAATGTAGTTTAGATACTTTGCACTCTGATATTAGTTCCGACCGAGCAATCTGATTGGCTGAGAGACATTTTTCCCGTGACATTATTGCCGATAAGGGCACTCTGATTACTCCGCAGCATATACGCGTATCCTAGCAACGACGCCCGCCCTAAAAAGCAGCCAAGTTATAATGAGACAAGTAATGAAATCTATTGGTTTTGAAAACGATGTAAATGTGGAAGATGAAGCTATTAATGACCAACCTGAGCCAAAGGTATTAGGATCCGCTCGCCACATCTCGGGACGGGTCGCCAGCAGGGGCGCACCACCCGTCCCAGGACTGGCATCCCGGTCCCGCCTCGCACACTGCGTTTGCGCAGCGCACATTCCAATGCTATTCGCAACACCTGAATCCCTGCCTATATAAATCGGTCCTAAGCGGCCCTCGCCGTCGCACCCTCGCAGACTAACACGTTGTTTTCGACTCCCGTTGCTCCCAGACGCTGTTTTCGCTCGGCCACCACAACGTGTCCCGTTCCAACATTTCCCATTCAGAGCTATCGCTACTAACTTGGTTCTCCTCCGGTCGGACCGCGGTTTCTTCCAGGGCCAGAAGGTAGCTCGCTCTTTGAAGAGAGCAAGCAGAGTAAAGCCGCAAGGTTTGAGGTACGGTAGGGCATTAGTCCGGCAGCGTAGGTTTAGCTCCGCGGTCCTCCGTGCTTCCGTTAGCCTAGCTCGCCTCTGCTTCAAGCGCCGCTCTCAGGTTCTCCCTCGGCGGCGGTGCAGCCTTCCCTCGCTCTCTCCTCACCACGCTTACTGTCCCTGTCGTTAAGGGGTTTCCTCCCCCGCTCTCCGGAGCTTTGAGTGTCGCTTTTCGGCGGCTTTTGCACTTTCGGCCGGGCGCTGCATCTCGGTATCCAGCCAGTCTCCACGCCGCCTTCTGTGGCGCATGCGCGTCGTTTCCCCCGCTCGCGCAGGCATCCCCCCTCCTCTGCCGGCTGCTGGCCCCACACAACACACACACGCTGAGCTCAGCGTCAGACTGCGCACTCCGCTTCCAGCGCGCTTGACACACACACACGCACGCTGAGTTCAGCGTCAGACTGCGGGCTCCGCTTCCAGCCCACTTGGTGCTTCAAGCTGGTAATTCCCAGCTTCACGGGGCTTATTCCTCGTGCCCTTTTGTTAAACGTTCTCTCCTTTTTTTCTGGTGTATTCCTTATTCTGAGCCCGCCGTGGGCGGCGCTTGTTTTTGTCGTTCTCTTTCCTTTGTCCTTCTTTGGGAGTTCATTGCGCCTGTGTCCTACCCTTCCTTCCCCCTAGGGTCCGATTCCGAACCCTGACAGTAGGGTGCAACCAGCTATGGACGCAGCAGGTTCTCCCAAGACCCCTAGTCCCTCCCTATCCCTGTCAGAGGTATTGCAAATCCAGGGGGCCGCCATCGGGCGGCATGAGCAGCTCCTGGTCGAGATCACTGAGCAATTGCAGGCTCTAGGCGGGGACATAGAGCGGTTGCTTCCCAACCAACCTGCACCGCCCCCTGCCGCTCCTGATCCACCACACCCCCCGCCTCAGGCAGACTCCCAAGTGGCGACCCCAGAACGGTTCGACGGGGAGTCTGAGCATTGCAAGGGATTTCTTTTGCAGTGCTCACTAGTTTTTGAGCAACAGCCATCGAAATTCCCCACTGATCGCTCTCGGGTGGCATATATGATCTCGCTCCTCACTGGCAGAGCCTTGGCTTGGGCTACGGCCCTGTGGTAGGCCAAGGCCTCCGCCTGTAATACGGAGGAGCTTTTTGCTGAAGCACTTAAGCGCACATTTTACCACCCTGGAGGGGGGCGTCGCCCTGCTCCCCGCCTTCTCGATCTGGCCCAGGGCAACAGGCCTGCCTCCGACTATGTGATCGAGTTTTGCACCGTGGCTGCGGAAAGCCGTTGGGGTGAGGAGGCCCTTATGGCCGTTTTTGAAAAGGGGCTCAGTGAGCCGCTCAAGGACGACCTGTCCACCCGCAACCCCCCCGCTTCCCTGGCTGAGTTCTATGACCTGGTCATCCTTCTGGACACCCGCAGGCGACAAAGAGCCAGGGAGAGGGCGTCCGATCGTCACTCAGGCCCCGCTCGATGGTCGGGTGTTAGGACTCCCCGTCCGGCGTCACCTGACCGAGACTTCCCTACACCCATGGAGCTCGGGGGGGTCAGGACCGCTCCTGGTGACGACCGGCCCCCCAGAATCTCACGGAAATCGGGAAACGCGGGCGCCGGGTCCAGCAACCAGTTCGATCTTTGCCTGGGCCTCCCCGCTTCCGCCCGGGAGGCCTTGTCTGGTCCCCCATCAGGTCTCCCGTCCTCCCATAGCGGCAGCCCTCCCGGACATGTCCCGTCCCTGAGCCTATTTATGATCTGGGAGGTCTTCTGCAAGCGGCAAGCCCCGACAACTCCCTCCCCGGTGGGTGCGGGTTTCTTTCTTTGTGGGAAGAAGGAACGGTCCCGCGCCCTTGTGTCCGATTACCGGGGTCCTCAACGCCAATCACCGTCAAAGACCGGTATCCCTGCCTTTGATGTCCTCATGCGTTCGAGGCAATTGGCAGAAAGCCACCGCATCTTTACCAAGCTGGATCTCCGCAGTGCTACAACTTCGTTCGCGTAAGGCATGGCGACGAATGGAAGACGGCGTTTTTGACACCTAATTGGGACATTATAGTCCCCCCGCTCGCACCAAAAGGGGCATGGTCGTTCTTCCCCTTTCTGTCCTCCTTCCTTCCCCGGGCCGTCTTCCAACGTCCTTATCAATGAGTTCTGCTGTCTGCCAATCCCTGGATCGATACGCTGTGGTCTATCTCGACGACATCCTCATTTTCCAGCAACTCCCTCGACCACGGGAGCCATGTCCGAGGGTCCTCAGTTGTTGCCTGGGAAAACCGCCTTTTTGTCAAGTTGGGAAAAGTCGGTCTTTCCATATGCCCTCGGTCGCCTTTTTAATCTTCATGTTCTCCCAGGGCACCATGCAGATGGACCCGGTCAAGCTCCGGGCGTCGCCACTGGCCCCAGCCCACCTCTCTCCGCCTTCTTTCAGAGATTCCTGGGCTTCGTTAAATTTTTTTCCGGTGGTTACATTAGGAACTTTAGCACCATGGCAGCGCCCCTCACGGCGCAATCCTCAAGGTCCCAGGGCCCTTCCCTGGGCCGAGGAGAGGCACAGCTCGCCTTCCTTGAATCAAAGGCGACTGACCTCCCCCCCGGTCCTCGTCTTTTCCTGAGCCGGCGGCGCTGCCTTTGTCGTTCGAGGTCGATGCGTCAGACGTAGGCGTAGGGGCAGTCCTGTCCCCAGCGCAACCGGGTCCGAGCCTTAAGCTCCACCCGTGTGCCTACTTCTCTCTCCCGTCGGTTGTCCCCGCAGATCGTAATTACCCCATCGGGGACCGGGAGTTGCTAGCCCTCAAGTTGGCCTAGATGAGTTGCGGCATTGGGCTGGAGGGCCCGCCAAGCACCCCTTCTTGGTCTGGACAGACCATCAAACCTGGCCTACTCAGACAAGGCCAACGGCTGAACGTCCTCAAGCACGATTGTCTTGCTTTTTTTTTTCGGCCGCTTCGACTCACCAACCCTGTCCTATCGGCCAGGTTTTCAAAAAACGTCAAACCCGACGCACTGTCCCAACAGTGGGATTCTGCCCGAGTCGGATCCGCCCCTCATCCGATCATCCCGGCCCCCCGTTGGGTCGCGTCGCTCACCATTGGCTTGCCTGTTCGACAAAGCTGTTGGCCAATGCCCTTCTCCCGAGCCTGACCCTGGAAATGGCCCCCCGGCAAGAACCTATGTCCCCGCCTCTGCCCGGCCCCAGGTTTTTGAAGTGGGGGTCACTCTTCGCGCCTTGCTTCCACCCCGGGGGGACCCGCACCTACCAGTTCCTCCGGCCGACGCTCGGTGGCCGGTCATACTCTCAGAGATTAAAGCGCTTTGTTGCTGCCTGCTAGGTCTGCGCCCGGACCCGGACTCCGCGGTCCCGTCCGGGTCGGGCCTCCTCCAACCCTCCCCCGTTCCCACGCGCCCTTGTCCCACGTCTCCATGGACTTTAGTACCGGGCTGCCCCCATCCACAGGGCATGAACCATCGTCTGGTCATCGTGGACATTCCTCCAAGCCTTCCAGTTCCTGGCCCTGCCCAAGCTGCCCTCGGTCAGGAGACGGCGGATCTTGTCTTGCAGCAGTCGTCTGTCCATGGAGTCCCTGAACTGGTCTCGGACCGTGGGCCCCAATTTTTGCCAGCCGGTTTTGAATGCTTTCTGTCGGCACATTGGGGCCGGGGCCAAGTCTGTCCTCGGGCCTTTCCACCCCGAGTCCAATGGCGCAGGTGGAACGGCTCAACCAGGCAACTCTCCCGTTATGCTGAGGTGCCTCACTAGGGACGCCCGTCCACCTTGGCGGAACAGCTGCCATGGGCCGAGAATGGCGCACAACACCCCGTGGCATTCGGCCATCTGCATGTCCCCCTTTGAGGCCCAGTTCGTCTTTCCGCCTCCCCTCTTCCCCGCCCAGGAGGCAGAGGTCGGAGTCCAGTCCGCCAAACGCTTGTTCGACCGCTGTAAGAGGACCTGGTCTAAGGTCAGGTCCTCCCTCCAGCGCAGTCAGGAGGCCATGTGTCTCAAGCCAATCGGCAACGCACGCCCGTCATCTCCTCCCGTCCGGCACGCCCCGTCATCTCCTTCCGTCCTGGCCCAGAGGGTGTGGTTGTCCATGGGACTCCCCCTCCAAGGGGCCTTCCGGGAAGCTGGCCGTCAAAATTCAGCCGCGGATCAACCCGGTTTTCCTATCGGCTTGGAGCTGCCCCCTTCCCTCAGGTGCCACCCAACCTTTCAATGTGTCACGCCTCAGGCCTTCCTTTTGTCGGGGGGACGTCCCCGGCGACCCGCCCCCTTGCCCGCGCATGATCCGTGGTTCCCCGGCTTATACGGTTTTCGCGGGTTGCTGTGAGCGCCGGGTTCAGGGCAGCCAAACCCAATTCCTGTCGACTGGGAGGGGTATGTCCTGAGGAACGGTCCTGGTCCCGGCTTCGCCGCAATCCTAGATCCGAACTAGTTCCGGCGCAGTTCCGGAGGGACTGCCGCCGCCGGTCTCGGGGCATCGGGAGCCGCCCCTAGGGGGGGTCCTATTAGGATCCGCTCGCCACATCTCGGGACGGGTCCGCCACCAGGGGCGCACCACCCGTCCAGGACTGGCATCCCCGTTCCCGCCTCGCACACTGCCGTTCGCGCAGGCACATTCCAATGCTATTCGGCAACACCTGAATCCCTGCCTATATAATCAGTCCAAGCGGCCCTCTCCGTCGCCCCCCTCCGCAGACTAACACTTTGTTTTCGCTCCCGTTGCTCCCAATGCCGTTTTGTTCGCTTCGCTCGGCCCCACAACGTTCCCATTCCAACATTTCCCATTCAGAGCTAATCGCTACTAACCTGTTTCCCTCCGGCCGGACCGCGGTTTTCCTTTCCAGGGCCAAAGGTAGCTCGCTCTTTGAAAGAGAGCAAGCAGAGTAAGCGCAAGTTTGAGGACGGTAAAGGGCATTAGTCCGGCAAAAGCGTATGTTTATCTCCGCGGTCCTCGTGCTTCGTTAGCCTAGCTCGCCTCTGCTTCAAGCGCCGCTCTCAGGTTCTCCCTCGGCGGCGGTGCAGCCTTCCCTCGCTCTCTCCTCACCACGCTTACTGTCTCTGTCGTTAAGGGGTTTCCTCCCCCGCTCTCCGGAGCTTTGAGTGTCGCTTTTCGGCGGCTTTTGCACTTTCGGCCGGGCGCTGCATCTCGGTATCCAGCCGGTCTCCATGCCGCCTTCTGTGGCGCATGCGCGTCGTTTCCCCCGCTCGCGCAGGCATCCCCCCTCCTCTGCCGGCTGCTGGCCACACACACACACACACACGCTGAGCTCAGCGTCAGACTGCGCGCTCCGCTTCCAGCGCGCTTGACACACACACACGCACGCTGAGTTCAGCGTCAGACTGCGCGCTCCGCTTCCAGCCCGCTTGGTGCTTCAAGCTGGTAATTCCCAGCTTCACGGGGCTTATTCCTCGTGCCCTTTTGTTAAACGTTCTCTCCTTTTTTTCTGGTGTATTCCTTATTCTGAGCCCGCCGTGGGCGGCGCTTGTTTTTGTCGTTCCCTTTCCTTTGTCCTCCTTTGGGAGTTCATTGCGCCTGTGTCCTACCCTTCCTTTCCCCCTAGGGTCCGATTCCGAACCCTGACAAAAGGTTTATCACCTTTAGAATTTGGAAGCTGGAAAAGCCAAACGAAGTCAGTCCTTTAAATCAAACTTCCTACTCTTAATGGATTCACAGCTCAACTGAAGAGCAGTGAGACTGAAGATCAGTTTTAGTCCCATCAACAAAAATTAATTAGCTGAATGGCAGAAAACTAGTACAAGCAAACACTTGAGACAACTGCTGACAGAGAGGAGAATCGCAGTCTTGAAACACTTAAAAAATGTGGTAGCTTCTGCCTTCTTTTTCGCTTTGGTTAGCGTTTCAAGTTTTATAAAAGATAAGATAATTACTGTATTATACTGTATAGTACTGTACTAATGTTTTAATTAATATTACTTTTTAAAATAAAACATTATGTGCAAAGTATCTAAACTACTCTTTGACTATGGTAATGTCCCGTCAGCATCCATTTGGAGAATTCCTGACATTAAACAGCACATACCTGTATATTAACACATCCAGTAATACACACAGACTTTAAGAAATTCTGGATATGTCTAGAGCAGGGCTTTGATGGATTACTTATTTATGTTTTAACCCTTCTTCGGTCTTCGATGTGATCCTGAGCAAGATGTTCAACAAAGGATTCGGTAGACTATTCTTGGTTTATTAATAAAAGGACTTGGGAAAAGAGTTTTGATCCGGGCCTGATTCACATGAGCAAAGCTTTCATGAAGAGAGCAGGCAGAACTCATTACCCCTGAGGTTCACATACAAGCCTGAACCCTTAATGATTAATCAATGATTTCATTAAAGATATAAAATATTTGCTTGTCTTTTGTGTGCCTTTCTTAAGGCAGCATGGGTGTTCATTATTATGGCCTGCATAATCAGAGCAGTAATGAACAGAGGAGGGCGTGTGATTAAAGTGTTTTAGCATATACATTCATTAAGCAGCTCTGGATCAGCACGCCTGGCACATGACTAACTGTACAGGTAAACGTAAATATTCACTCTCAGTGCATCTCAGTGCAGCTGTGTTAGCATGATTAGCACTCGTTTCCAAAGCGAGGTACTTTAATTCAATTTGCAGTGCAGCTGCGAGCAGAGAATCCTGTTGTCGATGTGTGTTTTAAGGCGGTTCTCCAGGAGTCTCCTGTTCCTCTGTTATTTTCTTCTTCGTTCCTGTTGGATGGTGTAATTATGGGGGAAGCCTCCCCTGGTGTGGTTATCCTGCGTGCTTCAAATCTTAAAACACCGCCCCACCGTCGCTCCTTATTCTGCACCGGCGTCTTGAGACAGCTCTTTAAAATCTCATTTCAAGCTCAATTTTAATCACGCGTTTATTTCCCAATTATGTCTCCTTACGAAGGCTGAAGATTGTGGATTATTGTGCTCTTAAAAGTCTATACCCTTTAAATCTGTGAAAATGCCTCACCCCCGTTGCACTAGACCTCGTCCCAGGTGTTTATTTATCTAGCATTATTTAGCAGTAACCTTCTCACCCTGCAGCCAATACCACTCAAATATAGATTCCTGACCGGATGCTTCATGTGCGTTAAAGAACAAGATCATGACCAGAAAGAAGAACAGACAAAAGTCAGGGGTGAAAATCAAACCCTGGCCTTCAGGACCCAAGGGATTACCGGTTGTGCCAGGATTATACCACTGAAAATACAAATTCCTGATTGGCTGACTCAATGCTTATTGAGTCGTCGCTGTGCTCTTGGGGTAATTTTGGTCGGCCGGCCACTCCTGGGAAGGTTCAGCACTGTTCCATGTCTTCGCCATTTGTGGATAATGGCTCTCACTGTGGTTCGCTGGAGTCCCAAAGCTTTAGAAATGGCTTTACAACCCTTTCCAGACTGATAGATCTCAATGACTTTCATTCTCATTTGTTCCTGAATTTCTTTGTATCTCGGCATGATGTGTAGCTTTTAAGGATCTTTTGGTGTCCTTCACTTTGTCAGGCAGGTCCTGTTTAAGTGATGTCCTGATTGAGAACAGGTGTGGCAATAATCAGGCCTGGGTGTGGCTAGAGACAGTGAACTCATGTGGGATAAACCATAGTTATGTTTTAACAGGGGGGGCAATCACTTTTTCAAACAGGGCCATGTAGGTTTGGATTTTTTTCTCCCTTAATAATAAACACCTTCATTAAAAACTGCATTTTGTGTTTACTTGTGTTGTCTTTTGTGACTTTTGTGTCTAAATGTTCCTCAGTTCAGTTTTTCCTAGCCACTGTTGTCCCAAGCTTGATGAAGCCGTAAAAAAGCAGTAAAAAAGCACTGTACAAAATAAATACTGACTCGACTTCACAGTAACCAGAGATGAGGATCTAACCCTGGTGTTATTTACCTCGGCTTCCTTCAGTGTTTCTTTTAACAAGCCTCTATGTTGGCTGTTATCGCTTATGTACAGTAGACTACCAGAAAAAAAGCTGGTCTACCTCCTAAAGAAAGAAAAGAAATTGTTGATTTTGAAAGGAAGACTCACAGTTTAGTGGCAAGCTTAAAAATATTGACTTCTATCTGACCTCCCGTTCTTTATTGATGAAACAATCTAGCACAAAGAATCGCCGTCGTCACCGCCTTCGTGCCGCCGACTGTGGAGAGCTTCCCTTATCAGCCGTGAACACACGACTCTGAAAGATGCTGCTGGTTCATTTTTTATCCTCTTATCAGTTCTCGCAGGTGATACGGAGCAGCAGGGCTCGCGAGAGTCAGATCATTCGAGGCTGCACGATTGATGACTTTAATGACCGGAGCATTCTGCAGCAGGAGCTTTAAATGTCTGTCTATTAAAGAAGCATTTTACAACAACACAAATTCACTTTATGATGTTTTCGACTTAATGCCAAATTGTCATCGGTTCTATGTTACAGCGCCAGTATGATGTTAGCTGTAGCTCGTTTGTAGAAAAACCGGTTGTACTGTAGGTTCATTTATCAGTATTTTGTGTGTGTAGATGAACAGCTCTCCGCCACTTTAGTGTCAGAGCTGCAATTCAAGGTTTCAGTGCTTCTACGAAAAGCAGCTAGACACAAGTATATACAGTGGTGCTTGAAAGTTTGTGAACCCTTTAGAATTTTCTATATTTCTGCATAAATATGACCTAAAACATCATCAGACTTTCACACAAGTCCTAAAAGTAGATAAAGAGAACCCAGTTAAACAAATGAGACAATAAGTATTATACCTTGGTCATTATTTTTGAAGAAAGAAAATGGTCCAATTTACATATTAGTGAGTGGCAACAAAAGTATGTGAGCCTCTGCTTTCAGATCTGGTTGTGGACACCCCCTGGCAGCAATAACTGCAGCTAAACGGTTCCTGTAGCTGTTGATCAGTCCTGCACTGGCGGAATTTTAGGCCATCCCTCCGACAGAACAGCTTCAGCTCGGGGATGTTGCTGGGTTTCCTCACATTAGCTGCTCGCTGTAAGGTCATTCACAACATTTCCATTGGATTATTAAGGTCAGGACTTTGACTTGGCCATTCCAAAACATGACCTTTATTCTTCTTTAACCATTCTTTGGTAGAACGGCTTGTGTGCTTAGGGTCGTTGTCTTGCTGCATGATCCACCTTCTCTTGGGATTCAGTTCATGGACAGATGTCCTGACATTTTCCTTTAGAATTCTCTGATATAATTCAGAATTCATTGTTCCAATGATGGCAAGCCGTCCTGCCCAGATACAGCAAAACAGGCCCAAACCATGATACTACCACTACTATGTTCCACAGATGGGATAAGGTTCTTATGCTGGAATGCAGTGTTTTCCTTTCTCCAAACATAATGCTTTGCTTTGAAACCAAAAAGTTCTATTTTGGTCTCATCCATCCACAAAACATTCTTCCAATGGCCTTCTGGCTCATCCACGTGATCTTTAGCGAACTGCAGATGAGCAGGAATGTTCTTTTTGTAGAGCAGTGGCTTTCTCCTTGTGACCTCGCCAATTATTGTGATCTTGTTCTTGGAGTGATCTTTGTTGGTCGACCACTCCTGGGGAGGGTAACAATGGTCTTGAATTTCCTCCGTTTGTACACAATCTGTCTGACTGTGGATTGGTGGAGTCCAAACTCTTTAGAGATGGTTTTTTAACCTTTTCCAGGGTAATGAGCAACAACAACTCTTTCTCTGAGCTCCTCAGAAATCTCCTTTGTTCGTGCCATGATACACTTCCACAAACATGTGTTGTGAAGAGCAGACTAATATGTAATATTAGACCATTTCCCTCAATAAATAAATGACCAAGTATAATATTTTTGTCTTATTTGTTTAACTGGGTTCTCTTTATCTACTTTTAGGACTTGTGTGAAAATCTGATGATGTTTTAGGTCATATTTATGCAGAAATATAGGAAATTCAAACGCGTTCACAAACTTCCAAGCACCACTGTATCTTTAATAGACGTAAACTGCAGTGCAGGTCTGAAACACAGGTGACGGTGGAACAGCAGCTAGTGTTGATGCAGTACAGCTGCACTAGCCTGGCTTTAATCCTTAGCTTCAGGTACTATTTGTATGAAGACGATAGCTGGTGATTACTCTGGTTTCCTGCCCCAGATGCCCCAGCTAAACCACTGCTTGGTGTAAGTCTGTGGTTCTTAAACTTTTTCTGCAGTGGCCCCCTTTTTAGACAAGAAAAACATGCCTCATCCATTTGCCTTGGTGTGCCCTTGAAATAGCTCTGTGCCACCAACAAAACACACACTTCAACAGCAATTATCAGAACATTTAGCAGACGTTCTAATCCAGAGTGACTTACAAGTCATACAACCTTATAATCCAAGCAATTTGTGGGTAAAGGGCCTTGTTCAGGGATCCAACAATGACAGACTACAGAGGTTGGATTTGAACCCTTGACCTTTTGGTCAATAGTCCATTATCTCAAAGGCTAGACCACCACAGTCCCACTACAGAATGGCGTTAAATCATTTTAAAGTTTTAATGTATGGTATTTTTTTCATATAGTGTACCATCCAAACATAATCTAAGCAGGGTGCCCAAATTTTTGCATAGGACCATACATAGTAAGTACCAGGTGTTATCTACCTTATTCATTTTTTGTTGAAGCAGAGGAATTGCTTACCATAGCTGTTGTTTTCCACAAAATCATTTTGCAGCTCGGCTGCTTCTCACCAGAAGACTGTAATTTTACATAATGTCATTGTCTGAAACTTGGGATGAGAAAAGTGTTGTTTCAGCAGATCCTCGTTCAGAACAGATACATAACAATGAGAAATTGAATGTGCCAGTCACTGCACGCCGGAAACTAAAGCAGATGTACGAATTCTCTAGAGATCAGGATAGAAAACATAGTCTGCTGAATAAATATTGTGGAACATCTATCACCAAAATGATAGTGTGTACCATATTCCAGGGGAAGAAAGCAAGAAATGAAAGGAGCAAAGGGAATAAAAAATAAAGAATAAAGACAGACTGATAATAAGGAAGCAATAAAAGAAAATCACAATATCAGAATTGAGAGATGAAAGAAAAATGAAAATAACAGATGGATCAAATTAAAGGAAGTAGTGAAGGAAGTTAAGATAAGGAACTACCTAAGAACTACCTATACAAACAAAAGACTGCCGAAATGAATTAGAATGAGTTTATAAAACCTACTGGCTTTGAAAACATCTGGAATTTAATTTTGGAAGATGAAGCTATTAATGAGCTGCCTGAAATGGATTTGGATGTCCTGCAAAGACAAACAAAGTCAGTAGAGTAAATCAAACATCCGGAGCCCTGAATGTAGTCGGCTTTGTAACTTCTATCACCTCTGTTCCTTCTTATTTTCTTCACAGCACTCACAAAGACGTCGTTTGCTGGTGTTAAACTCTGCATCTTTCATTAAAAACCATCCACGGCGGATCGGAGGCTCATTCATGGATCTGCTAAGTCCAGCTCTTAACCAGACCGAGCTGCTGATGCTCTAATATGACCGCAGCACACCAGTGCCAATATCTCACGTTATAGTACTCCCTCTCATGTATTGTAGCTTAAATAAGGATGGTAGTGGGGAAATATCAGGTGGAAGAAAACTACAACTAATGGAAGGAACGATAAAGGAAAGAATGAAGGATGATAACAAGTGGAAGGAAGCTGGGACTAAATGAATGAACGGAATAAGGGCATAATAAAGAAAGGAAGATATAAATGTCATAAATAAAATACAAAAGGAAGGATGATGGATAGAACTAAAGGAGGAGGAAATACAGGAGGGAAGGAATAGTTCATGGAAAGAAAAAAAGGAGATAGACTGAGGGGAGCTAGGACTAAAGGACTGACATTATAACTGATTAAAAAAAGAGAACTGAAGAATGGAAGTTAGAAATGATGAGTTAGCATATTAATTGCTTTATATCATTATTAATTTATGAATTCCAAATGTAGAAATTATAAAAGGAAATTGAAAGTCAGTGCAAGGAATTTAGCACTAGAAATTAATATTTCTATGTGAAAATGCTTTATATAGAAATGATTCTGATCTCTGTTATGTTACTGTAACTCGTTCGGTGTAGAAGTTCCTTGTTTGGCAACCGGAACGAAGTGACAGAAGCTGAACATGGTGACTCAATACAGCAGCGACACATTCCTCGGAGCGTTGGGAAAAACACAGAATGCTCCAAGTGCATGAAATATTTACACTAAACTCAGCGTGTGATATTCAATATAGCGCACTTTTAACCCGCGTCCTCCCTTTCATGCATGAGCTGCCAGGAGCAGTTACTCCTGAGGTAACATTAGAAATCGTGTGGCACTTACAGCTATCGCTTTGATACGAGACGGGGAAAAAGCGTTTGTGTGATCAGAAAAGTCATTCAGCTCTTTTCAGGATAAAATATGTTCACTGAGTGAGGAACCGAACAGGGGAAGGCTTGTGTTTCAAAGGAAGCAGCTCTCGCCCACAGCTTATTTCGAGTTTTGAATCACTTTGGTATCTTTAATATTTAATGTTACAGAACGATCGTTCTATAAAACGTAGGGAAACTTTACTTAAATAGCTTAGAACATCTGTAATGCAGTTTCATTAAGGTTAATATTATTTTATATTCATATACAGTACTGTGCAAAAGTCTTAGGCCACCATTAGATTTGTTGTTTTAGTAAGGGTATAATGACCATATATAATTATTTCTCAGTCTCTTTATTAAGATATAAACAGAAAATACAGGAAATATGTACACAATTTCAGAACAAAATGGCTTCTGCAGGTTAAAGTCAGTATTTAGTGTGACCTCCCTGAAAAAGTTTCTTGGCTGTTACCCTTCCAAAAAGATCCCTTTTTCTTCTTCTTTTTATGCAGGCAAATTCCTGCATTTTCTGGTTGTATTCTAATAAAGAGACTGAAGAATAGTTATATATGATCATTATACCAATACCAAAACAACAAATCTTATGGTGGTCTAAGACTTTTGCACAGTATTGTATTTTTAATTACTATTACCTGTATCCGTTTCATATATGAAACTTATTTAATTGGTCCTTTAACCCTCCCGTTGTGTTTGAATCTGTGTTCAGTCCCTCACTGTGTCTCCTTAAAACTATGTTAAAGTATTTGAGACATTCATTATCACCAACTTCATTATCAGCAACTCCTGTCTTAGTCATTATCACAAGACTTGCACATCTGTTTAATCACACTCACTTTCTATAGTCAGTTCAGACTAATACAGATCTTACACATTTGAACAAATTGCCTTAAAAGGAAAGTATGTGAACCTCTAGGATTAGCAGTTATTTGAAGGGGAAATTAGAGTCAATGGGATGACAATCAGGTGCGAGTCTTATTTAAAGAACAGGGATCTTCCAAAGTCTGGTCTTCACAACATGTTTCTGGAAGTTTATCTTGGTACTAACAACGGAGATTTCCAACGATGTATTGATGCTAATCAGGCTGGATAATGTTACTAAATCATTTGGATGGCACCAACCCACAGTCAGATTTTGTACAAATGGAGGGAAATTCGTTACCCTACACTGGTGGACACTGGAGTGGTCGACCAACAGAGATCACCCCAAGAGCAAGGCGTGTTAAGGTCCACAAGGTCACAGAGAAACCCAGGGTAACTTCTAAGCAACTAAAGGCTTCTCTCACATTGGCTAATGTTAATGTTCATGAGTCCACCATCAGGAGAACACTGAACAACAATGGTGTGCATGGCAGGGCTGCAAGGAGAAAGCCACTGCTCTCCAAAAAGAACATTGTTTCCTATCAAATGGCAGACGGACAAGCTAGAAGGCTATTGGAAAAACATTGTGCTGCCTATTATTCTTTTTTTTATTTATTTATTTTCTTTTAGTTAATACAATTCATTGTCAATCAATGTTGTGCATATTTGCAAAAAATATTCTTCTTTTTTTTTGCAAATATGCACAACATTGATTGGCAGTGAATTGTATTAACTAAAAGAAAATAAATAAATCAATCAATCAATAATGGGCAGCATGGTGGCTGGGTCCTTTCAGTGTGGAGTCTGCATGTCCTCCCTGTGTCCTTGTGGGTTTACTCTGGGTACTCTGGTTTCGTCCCACAGTTCAAAGACGTGTTAGGCGAATTGGTGTCTCTAAAGTGGCTCTCGTGTATGAGTGTGTGTGCCCTATGATGGATTGGCGCCATGTCTAGGACTGTTCCCGCCAGGATTAAGCTGTTAAGAATAAATGAATGGATGAATAAACAGATAAATAAGTAAGCAGGGAGATTATATGGGAATAAGAGTATTATGGGGAGCGCATGTAGGACAAAGCAATCCATTATTTCTTCCTTTCCCAAAGATTTCACCAACTGTCCATGGCGTCTCTTTGAAAGTCTTCCAGACGAACTTGAAAGACACTGGCCTGGATTTGCTTTCCGGAGATCCGCAGTGATAAATGCGCTGTACGATGATAAACATGTCCCATGATGCTATTTATCACCTGTCATCATTTTCATGCTGAACAATGCCAGATCTGGTTTAACATAACCATGAAATATGTCTGCACAACCCAGAAATCTCAGGCAAGAGAGCTTAGGAAGGAGCTGGCAGATAATGAAGGACTGAATGGCTACACAGACGATAGCAGAGCTCTGTCATGTTGTTCTTCTCCTATTTTTAATTCTTTGTCATTAAAGCTCTGACTTTTGTTTTCTTCTTTCTCTTCTTGTCGACTCTGTGCTAATCCATTCATAGCGTGTTATATAGAACGAGTTTCCACGTAAAGAGCAAATCCTAAAGGCTTCACTTCACCCCTGCCCTTTCTTATCTCTCGGTTTTAGTTAATGCGATTGATTGAGATCAATGCGCCTGATTCTGCAGGAGCGCTAATGAATTCGTATCATTAATCAGGCAGGGTCAACAGAGGTCCATCATTCCAGATCCAAACCCTTACAAAAGCACGATGATGAATTGCAGAGACAAAAGGCACTTTAATAAAATGAAATTATTAGGCGCACATCAGTGTTATTGTGTGTGTGTGTGTGTGTGTGTGTGTGTGTGTGTGTGTGTGTGTGTGTGTGTGTATGTGTGTGTATGTGTTATACTTAGCAGATCCCTTTTTCCAAAGTAAGTATTATTGAAATGTGTAGGTGTCCCAATACTTTTTTCCATATATATATATATATATATATATATATATGAAAATTATGCATCCAGTTTTGAGTCTTCTCCTCAGACCTGTGTCCATAACACTTGCAGGTTTTGTTTGGAGGGATAGCTGTTGCGGTGAATTCTGGGACTTGTAGTATATCAGTGGTGTGCACTATATAGCCTACTGGCTCGTGGGCTATTTACATTGGAAATATGATATTATCTCGTGAGCCACATATAATTTTACCTTGAGTTGTATGTTCTGAATAATCCTCTGGAACTTCAGCCTTTGAATCACCATTTTTCAAAGGTACATTGCCATTTTGGGAGACACACTTATCTGGAGTGACTTGCAACTGAAGTGAGTAGGTTAGGGTAACAGGATGTGCTTAAGGGGCTCAACGGTGACAGGATTTTGGACTCATAACCTTCTAGTTAGTAGACTGGAGCATCTGCTGTTGAGCCATTTCTTATCTGAGGATATATTTCTGTTTTAGCAGACACTCTTATCCAGAGCGACTGACATCTGACATGAGTAGGTAAGGGTTAATGGCCTTGTTTAGGAGCCAAACTGTGGCAGCTTAACAGCTTGGATTTGAACTCACAACCTTTTCAGTAGCAGCCACAATCTTAACCAGTTTATCAGATGCTCTTATCCAGAGCTACCACTGAATAGAGTGGAAAATCAAGGTCTTTATTTGAGGGCCCAAAGTGGTAGCTTGCCAGGATTTAAACTCACAACCCTCAGATTAATTGGTCTGGACCCTTAACCACTGGGTCACCAGACGAAGGAACCTCTAATCTTAAGTTCTTGTTTTGTTTGTTTCAGGAGCAAGGCAAAATCGGCGTCACGTTCAACATCGGAACAGTCGACATCGTAGTGCAGGAGAGCAGCATGCCTGTGAACGATGGCAAGTACCACGTGGTACGATTCACACGAAACGGGGGCAATGCCACCCTGCAGGTGGACAACTGGGCCATCAATGAGCACTTCCCTTCAGGTAAGACCTCATTCTGACCTGCTTTAACCTCTGTTTATGAAGGCTGGATGATAAATGGACAGAACAGAGAACTGGACAGCAACTGCTTTTCATGTGACTCTGCCCATCTAAAGGGGCACATGCATCATAAAACACTGGTGCTGATCCTCAGCCTTCCTCCTCCTGTCCCCTCATAATTGATAAAAATGTCATGTCGGGCCATTGAAATGATCTCGTCTCCTCATTCCAGCACTAAAGTCTCGGTCTAATCTTTTACTACTCCACTGTTGTCTGCTCCTCTGTGTTACTGTTGGATTCTCTCTCTCTCTCTTTTGGGAGATGTAAAGCCTAGCAGACGAAACCAATTTTCTTTACACATGTCCCGATTTAAACAGGCTTTCCACTTTGATATCTGTGCCACCGTGCTCCTGAGATGAGTAAGAACAACCAATGAACGGCAGGAGGAACATTAAGTCCTGCACCATCTCCCTTAAGTCCTGCCTTTCTTTTATAAGTAGGGGGGACGCACAGGATCCGAAATCCTAACCTTCCCCTGTCTTTCGCTTCTTACTGAGGTCTTTAAACTATCAGGGCTTAGGAGAAAAAAAGGTCCTCTTGGTTATCTCCTCTTAAAGCTGATTTAAATCACACGGATTGCCATTTGGGTCAAACTGGTCGTCTGTTTCTATTTAAAAAAAAAAAACAAAAAGAAACTAACAACCAATACAATATCAGTCTTTTGATCTGTCATGTTGTGCGTGATTTATTTCTTTATTTATTTTTGGATTTAGCAGTTATTAGCAAAATAGCTAACCGACTGTAGCTAATATTTGTGAAAACGATCTATGTTTGTGAAGTTTTACTTACTGATAGATCTAGACGAATTCCCTGAATCTTCCTTAGTCGTTATGGTAATACAAATAATGGAAATGAAATCCACTTATGTGACAAACGGGAGATTGAGTGTCAGGTTCGTAGCAGTAAGAAGACATCTACCTGACAGACCTGATGTAAGTCATAGAGCATTTTGTTGTAAGAAATGAAATGATACTAATAATACTGCCTTCATTAGTAGTTATTTAGCCAGCTATAATGTTAATGACATTGTGGTTAATTTGGCAGATTCTGTCAAATAACTTGGCTAATGTGACTGACTTCAGAGTCACAAAATACGTAAAGAAAAAAAGATATAGAGTATATACTTTGACTTGGGCCTTTTTTAAATCAAAATAAATTCTCCAAATACAGTAAGTCCCCTAGAACGAACCAGTTCCATTCCCAGAGTGGGTTTATATGTCTAACATATTTAGCCTAAGCATCCAGCTTGTGATCCTCCAACACCTGATCTCTTACTAATTTTAGTGTCCATTGTTATGACTCGCTGCTTCTTATAGAGATCATCGCTGCTTTTAATCTTAATACCAAACATTCTGGTTTTAAAATAGAGCAACACAAAAAGCAGGTATGGACTGTACACAGACTATACTCCCTACACGTTGGGTCACCTCTGTTTACGTTCAGACTTCCTGATTTAGTTCAGCTGTTTACTTTGTCTCATTAGTTTGGTTAGTTAAACCCTGCATTTCCTTTGTTTGCCGCTAACTGAGTACGTTTCGCCTTTCTGTTTGGCTTCCCTCTTCCTCGTGTGTTTATCACGGCATTCCTCTTTGCTGTGTTTTGGTGTTTGTGGACTCTGTTTGCCCAGGTCTTAGTTTTGTTATTGCACTCAGTTCTCCAGTGTTTTTTTTTCAGTTCCTTAATAAAGCTCTGCTCTGTACCGGCTTCTAATATTCATCTCCCGCTTTCTACCTGAGCATGACAGTCAGTAACATGATTACTTCTTGATAAAGCCTGAGTATGACTGAGACTGAGTAAACAACATCGTTCTGCCCTGCTTTTTGAGGCACTGACAATGAATAAAGACTTGTTAATCAGTGACTTTACTAGCAGTTAGCTTAACAGTAAACTAGCATTGGCAGGATGATATGGGGATATCGGGGTTGATATGTAGATCATTGAGAACACGCTTAAAGCATGCAGTACGTACTAATTAATCCATTACAGCTACGTTAAACAGATAACCAACAAATAACGTTAGATGTTTAAGCTGCATTATGCTATCGAGCGCACAAAGTGAGAAGGTTCTTTACAGACAAGCGAGGGATATTTTCAGACGCACTTGCTGAAATGTAAAGTATTTAATTAACAGTCTGAGTTTGCACTGCTGATTAGCTGCAAGCTAGCTCTGCTTCACAGCCCCGGCTGCTGAGTCAGACCCAATCAACTGATTTATATGTGTGTGTGTCCTGCATGCTGGGGTGTGTGTCAGTGCTCCGGGCTATCTACACACTCTCACAGTGCTGTGAGGAAATGGTGTGTTTTAAATACGCAGAGTAGGAACACTAGGGTTGCCACCTTCAGTGTGGACAAATAAGGGGACACCCAAGGGCCATATTAATCACCACTGTGATGATGACCTGTTATACGTATGAAACCATGTACTGCACAGGGATAAATCGTTTGTCGTCCATCCAATCAACGTCTGTTAGCTTTAACGTCAGGGGTCTTAATAATGATAATACATTACAATAGGAAACAAAAATTTGTTTTTAACCCTGGACGGCACAGACACGGCACAGCATCACCCAACGTATGATGCTAGAGTATACAGTACTGTACTGAACTCTACCATATTTTACTTAATAATTATTACAGATTCCTATGTTCATTGCTTAGTTAGGTATTGGGAGTGTATTATTATTGTTTTGTTGCACTCTAGTGCAGTGCATTTTGCACAAGCCAATCGATGCTGCAGATCCACGAGCAGAGTAAAAGAGCAGTTAGTTATACAAGCTGTAAATGGTTGGAAGTGTATTGTATAACAAAATAAAGCCTTCTGCTTATCGTATCAATTCCTGATGCTCTCTGTGTGCAGCAGCACAGAGCACAAGGCGTCAACCAATAACAAGTTACTAGTTCAGAGACCTTAGTAGTGAGGAAATGCAAACGTTTGCATGTGCCATATATGAACGATTTTTAAATCCGTTCTTTGCAACGCTAACTTTTCTTACATATCAAAAACATGGGGAACAGAAGTGTCAAAACATTTGCATAACTCTGTACCCATGTGTACTGTATAATCAGTGTGTACTCTATGAACATGTGCAATGTTTGACTAAATCATTTTCATTTTCTCCTATCTGGCTAAGACAGCTTGCTTCATTTATTCTGTAATTACATATTTTGGTGGCGTGCGCTGTCAAAACAGCTGTGATTTCTATTGAAAACATGTTATTAGGCGCAAATTAGCCAAACAATGTCAGGTTTAGCCTTTTTTTTCTTAATCTGCAGTGTAGTACATGGGTGTCTTGAAGAGAGGAGAGTGCCTGTACGTTATAGAGCCCAATTATCTTTTCTAGTGACCTTGATTCTGGTTCTAAAGCAACATGTCTGGTATGGTAATATATCACTAGTTTTGTGGTTGGCATTGCTATGACATCAGGGTAAGCGTTAGATCTCCAGATCTTCAGGGTCAGCATTATGAGAAAACATAACACAACATCATTTTATGGATCTTTTCTGTAATGGGAGGGAACCTCGGGTCTGTGCTGTGTGTAGGCAATGCCAACCCAAATCCCAAGGAGAGCTGAATACATATGAGCATCCATACCAGGACGTCCGGTGCTGCGAAATAAGCCTGAATTCAATGGTTCCATTACACCGAACTCAGCTGAAGCCTCACCTTATCAGACGGGAGATTCAAACCAGGGTGTTTCAGCTCTGTGTCTCACTTCTTCGTACCCTATCGGGTTGGACCCCCTTTGCCTTCATAGCTGTCTTAATTCTAATTAAGATAGATTCAACAAAGTGCTGGAAACATTCCAGAGATTTGTGTTCATATTGACATGATAGCATCACGCAGTTGCTGCACATCCATGATGTGAATCTCTCATTCCACCACATCCCAAAGGCGCTCTGGTCTTCTACTCCTGTAGCCCATCTGCTTCAAGGTTTGACGTGTGATTCAGAGATGCTCTGCTGCAAGTCACTTAAATCACCTTTCTTCCCCATTCTGATGCTGTTTGAACTACAGCAGCTCATCTTGATCATGCCTAAATGCATTGATTTGCTGCCATGTCATTGGCTGATTAGATATCTGTGTTAGCGAGCAGTTGAATGGTAAGTGTAGTAACAGCTGAATTATTGTGGTCATACTATTAATAATGAAGAAACACTGATATCTTATTAAAAGTGGCCCTAAATCCCTTTAGAGAGATTAGAAATTTGATAAGATATAACAGGAAACTAGGCAAGGTGCTGTTGTGGAAGCCTGTCACCCATGCCAAATAGCTGCGCTTTATTTTCCTAATGCTTCAAAGCATTCATCCTAAGCGGCGCCGATGCACCAGCGGTTCCTGAGGCTTGAAGTTGCCAAGTTAATTTAGCTAACCCTGATTGTCTAATTGCTTACAAATAAGGCCAAGCTAGTTCATTACACTATGGCACTATGGCATCAGGGTGATCTCTATCTGTCTCAGCTCTCAGGGGAACCATCACAGATCTATACATGCAAACAACACAAATCTATGACCCTCATTATAATGTGACCCTGGGCAGTGTGAAGTGGACCGGCCACACTTTGGCGGTTGTCTCGCCAGCAGCTGTCTGATGGATGTTGTGTGGTTCAGCTTGCTGTGTGAATACAGTGGCTATAGGACATCATCGAACCCTCTCACAGGACTCACCTTTAGTCATAATCAACTTTTTCAAATGGCCTGAAGATGAGTACGGTGTAAAGCCTTAAATAAAACATTTTTATGATTGAAAAGAGGACTGAGCAGACCGTGTTTAAGTGGTGTGCTTTTATCAAATAATTATATGAGCCATTTTGGTCTAAGAGGAGCTGTAACATCCCGCAGCCTATCACGGAATTCGTTTGGCGAGCGCTCCCTGGATGGGACGCCAATTAAATAAAAATGCATGGAACAGAACTTGAACAACCCAATTCCAGCCAACACACTTCAACAGAACAGAGTAGAACAGTCTGGGGTTGAGCTGAATAGAGTGCAATGCAACACCAACCCAGCAGAATACGCTCGGACATGTTAGAACAGAGGGCTCTCCCACCTCCAACTCTTCCTCCTGGCATCTCACCCAGACACGACTGACTATCTGAGGGAGGGGAGCCTAGATGTGGGAGGGAGGTGAGTTTAACAGGTACCTCTGTCTGCCCTGTCTACACTTGCACCCTGTGTTCACCTGTATAAGTGTCAGAATCCCCACCCTTTGCGACCCTGACCAGGAAGGGGGGAGCTGATTAATTCAAGGATAATGAAAATAATGCTAATATTATTTTCATAAAATATTTAAAATATTAATAATATTTTAGTTTTATAATTGTTAAGACCTCGTCGTTGAGGCGAAGGGACGTCGATGGGATGGTGGTGAAACGCCTACCTGCGTAAGAGAATAGAGGTAACACAAAGTGGGGTCGTGCAAAATAAATGAGTCAAATAGAATAAAGGCCTTGATTTTGAGCCCTGGTTGCTTGCAAGGTGAAGGTCTGTAATGGACTGTTCAGGGTGGACCTCTCTTTGCACCCAGTAAATTCAAAAGTTAGGGTCCGGACCCTCCCTAAGACCCTGCCAAGGATGAGCAGAGATCAACCAGAATGCTTTTCTTTGGATTCATGTGACAGATGTGTATTGAAATAAGTCACATTTCAGCTGATTTGTGGTAGAACATCGGTACTTTATTGCTCGGTGCATTTCTGCCAGTTCTAGCCGCATGAATAGCGTCATTAAGTAAATAGTCGCCCATTGTTTTTAAGGTCCTGCGAATGCTCCATTTTTGCGTTTTCTTTTTTTGTACGCAGAACTCTATATGCTCGTTGTTCGCTTACTTGGGTGTCGAATTCAGGACCTGTTGATGACTGATACCCCCTATGGAAGCAGGACCTTGTACTGCACACTGCACCTCTGTAATTTATGGCTGGTGAGGCAGCAATCGATGGGGAGAAATACTATTGATCAGTGAAACTCTTTACCCGTTCAGCACTCTCCCACCACACACACACACACACACACTCGCTGTCTCTCTTGCTGATATTTCCATTCTGTGAATGTTTCTGCTTATTGCTTGTGTTTTGTTCAGGTTTCCGCTGTGCTGCGCTGTGTTTAACAGCTGCCGAGAAGCTGAGCAGCACCGGTTTCGTTCATAATTGCTCACGCAGAAGGAGGTTTAGGTGATTGGCACTTTACTATTCGGAAACAGCAAACTTTCCTGCTGCAGGAAAAGCCCTCGTGCAGGGAATGGTGTACTGAAGCACTTAGCACTTTGTTAAAAGACGTCAAGTCTAGTTGAGTTCAACTGATAGAAACATGAGGAGAGTGTGTATCATAATCATGAACATCCTTCATTAGAGAATGAAGATTATCATTATCATATATTATCATGACTTATTACGTATGTGTTAAGAGGCATTGATGCAGGGCAGAAAGTCGCGAACGAACGCAGTAGAGACATGCAGTCAAATGTTTTAAAGAGAAAGAATTCAAATGTAAAAGTTGAATTGGAATTAGAAGTAGTAATCCTAGACGGTTAGGCCTATTTTGGCTGGTTTTCTTTTTAACGCGTTTACCATGTTAGCTTGCTCTATGTCAAGTCAAACCTGATCATTTTCTTTTTACCTAGTGTTACTCCTGGGTCTAGGGTTGAGGCAGAATAGGTAAAGGAGGAACGTTAAAGGGGAACTGACTGAGAACAAGATTCATGATTTATTTTATTGCCATTTTTATCATGCACTTGCGTGCAATCAAGAATAATATACTGTTCCTCCTGTATCAACAGTGAACATAGATCACAAAGAAAACAACATACAACTATTTCAGCGTCAGTACACACTGCACCTTGTACTCAAAGTACCCATGATGTACGAAGGACAGAACCCCAAATTTAACACGATCTATGAAACAGGATGCTGACCGAAATGGACGTTGACCAGACATTACTGTAGTCATATAGCCATGCAGTTTAGATACTTTGAACACAGTGTATTTTAAACAATAGTATTAACTAAAGCACAATATTAAAACATTGAGTACAGTACTGTACAATGCAGCAATCTTATCTTTGTATCTTTTATAAATCTTGAAAGACGTACCGAAAAAGAAATTGAGAGTTCACTATTACTATGTTGTTTGCTGCCTTTCAAGACTGTGATTCTCTTTTCTGGCAGCAGGTGTCGCAAGGTTCACGCGTACTAGCTTTCTGTTCTTCAGTCATCAATAAGCTATGTGTACAGCACTGTGCAAAAGTGTTAGGCAGTTTGTATTCTTCAATTTATATTCTGCTTATTGTTTATTTAATTACTTGTGGTCACAGTGTGTGTGTATATAATATATAAGGTAACGATAAGTAAACTGATGTTTAAAAAGCTTACATTAACCTATAGTTGGTCAGAAATATTAATACAAAGCTTATTTTATAATAAAGTGTTGAAAAATCTCGTAATTTAGTGAGCAGAAGCAACATACTTAATATATTGGTGGAGTCCGGGTGCTAGCATAGCTGCTAATGCTAACTGCAGTCTATGTTCTGGAGCATTAAGTTTGTTTCCCTTTCAGTTTGCAGTCAGTACTAGCCTTTTTAGGACCCATGGAGACACGATGAAAATAGCAGAGATCTTCTCTGAGCCACTGCTGTTGTGAATCTGAATCACTGAATCGTGAATCGAGTCGCGCGGCTCAACTCGTACAAGTTTAAGCAAGTGTGCCGAGTACCGAGGAAAAGGCGGGAACGGAGATTAATTCTGGTCAAAATGCATCGAGAACCGAATTAAAACAGGACGCTTTGCTTACTGACTAAACACTGGACTTAAAAGTGCATGTTTTCTTACTTAAAACTGTATAAAAGGTACATTTTATGTTTAAAAACTAAACAGTAAGTTATAAAAAGCTTAAATCAACAATGAAATCAATTTTTGCTTGGTTATTTCCCTCTCAAACCAGACATTTTAAAGCAGCCATTTCAGCAAAAGGTAGAATGACGGTTTTTTGTGATGTTGTTGGAGAATGATAAAAGCTGATCACACTGATCATGGGAATCTAAGGGTTACATAGAAACCCTAACATGCAGAGAGATAAAGAAAATCGCTAAAGCTGTTCATTGTGTCTATAATGACTAAATAGAAAGCCTCTGGTTGTATCCAACAGCCCATTACACACAAACACAGTTATCATTTTGTGTTAAGGGGAACGAATGGATCTGAAACAGAATAGTCTGGGTCTTGACTTCCTGAGTCGAATGAAACCTAATGGTATCAGTGTGTATTCATTTCATGTTGCAGCTTAATAATTTACTAGATCTTCGTTTCTTTGATACGGAGCCCAAGTGCGACAGGGAGGAAGAGGCTAAAAATAAGTTTAGTCTTAACCGTAGGAGCAGTGCCAATCAGCCAGGTCAGGTGTCACAAAGGCACATATTTACTCTGCCTGAGGGAGGGGATGCCAGAATGATGCTGAAACAGCGATTTCTACCCAGCTCTGTAATGGACTAGCGTTCTGTTCTGGGTAAATACTCTCCTTCACCCTGTGATTTCCAGGACTAGGCTCTGGACCCCTGATCATGGTAGGCAGGGTGAAAACATAAAAAAACACATTGCCTATAAACTAGGATTAGCAATGTGACCTCATAGAGATCCCCGGTTCGATTCCCAGCTCAAGTTCTGTTTGTTTACATAAATTCTGAGTCTGGCTGAGCTGTTGTTACCCCTTGAAATTTTCCTGCACTGTAGTAATGTAGTTGGCACTGGAAGCTTTAGCGGGTCAGAAGTTTGATGTGTGCCATGAAGATTGTTGCAGAGATCTTTAGTTTGTAGAACTGTTCTACCAGTGTTTGTGGAGTATGTTTATTGACTTGGTGTCCAGATACTTTTGGTGATATAGTTACATTATTCTCATCATTTTAGTGAAATGCTAAAGGTGGAGGGTGAATGGATTGGTGGTTAAATGGATGGATGCTTGGATTCTTGGATGGATGGATGGATGGATGGATGGATGGTACCTGATATATTACGTAAAACCTAAAAGAGCAATGTTGGCCCCAACATCTCTCTGCTACCTAATGAGAAAATGGGTGGGAACTTTGAGTGAATTATTGGAAGGAAATGATGGATGGATGATTTACTGATTGGTAACATGGATGGATGGATCGGATGGATGCGATGCAATGATTGATGGCATGGCTGGATGGCTTTAACTGATGGATTTAATTATGGATGGATGGTGATGGATTGTCGACTCGATATACTTACATGTACAACCCTAAAGAGGCAAATGTTGGACACCACCAAGTCTCATGCTAACTAATGAGAAAATGGTGAACATTTGCTCTGAAGTATTGGAAGGAATGCATGGATGATGAATTGGGATTGATGGAATGAATGGATTTAATGAATCTTCACTTGTCTCGTCTGTATGTATGGATGTGGTACCGCATTTGGATTTGAATTATTGGAAGTAAGAGCTGGATGCGATGGATGGATGGTCTTAGTGTGGAAATCGACACAGGTCACTGGACTGGATTGACTTCCTGATGATGGGATTTAATCTCAATAGTGTGCGATCGTGACTTATGGATTGTGTGATTACTCTGTGACCTGAAGAACTGCGTCTTCCACACACCATCGATGATGGTGTTTGATGCTATCGTTCTTTACTTAATCCTCTCGCCTACTCTGATTTGGTGTGATGTGTGATGAGGGCTGAGTGCTGAAATATGGATGGATGGAGGGATGGATTTAATGATGGATGGGTTGGATGGATAAATGGATAAATGCATGGACTGGAATGAATGGATGGATGGGATTTCATGATGAATTTCCTGTGGCTGATGGCTTAAATTATGCTGGACATGCCTGGACTGGCTTTACTGCTGGCTTTTCATGAAATGGATGAATGGATGGAATGGGTCCCCCGCTCTATACAGTAACAAAACCTCGAAAGAGCCAATGTTGGACCCAACACGTCTCTTCTGAACTAACGTTGCGCATTAATTGATTTGAAATATTAACTAACGTCTCTGTGGAACTGCGTCTTTAAATGATGGATCTTGGGTGGATGGATGACCATTTGTTGATTTCTGGGATGGCAATGATTGGATTTCAAGTGCGCTGATAGTCTTGTACACTGTCGCGTGGTTAACGACCCTGATTACATTACAGTAAAACTAAAAGGGCGATGTTGGGATTTAATGATGGATGGATGGATGGATGAAATGGATGGATGAATGGATGGATGGATTTAATGATGAATTTAATGATGGATGGATGGATTAAATGATGGATGGATGAATAGATGGATGAATGGATGGATTTAATGATGGATTTAATGATGGATGGATGGATGGATGGATGGGTACCCGATATATTACAGTAAAAACCTAAAAGAGCAAATGTTGGACACCAACAAGTCTCTGCTAACTAATGAGCATTAATGATTGAATTATTGGAAGTAATGATGGATGGGTGGATGGATGGATGGATGGATGGATGGAATGATGGATTTAAGGATGGATGGATGGATAGGTACCTGATACATTACAGTAAAAACATAAAAGAGCAAATGTTGGACACCAACAAGTCTCTGCTAACTAATGAGAAAATGGTGAACATTTGATTGAATTATTGGAAGGATGGATGGATGGATGGATGGATTTAATGATGGATGGATGGATGGATACCTGATATATTACAGTAAAAACATAAAAGAGCAAATGTTGGACACCAACAAGTTTCAGCTAACTAATGAGAAAATAGTGAAAAAACAGCAAACTCTGGACAAATAATGATTTGGATGCCCAAGGAAAAATCGTTTATGATGGATGTATATAAGCATTAAGATATATGATGAATAGATAGGTGGATGCTTGAATAGCTGAACGGCTCACTGGCTAAATGGCTGGATGGATGTATCATCCATTCAGTGCAAAATTTCTGAATAGTTTTAAAATAATGTATAGAGGGAAGGACTGATGAATGAACTGATGGCTTGGTGGATGGATGGATGGATGGATGACTGAGCAGTTCTAAAATAATGGAGCAAAGCAGACGGTATCGCTGCAGATCTCCATCATACCTCAGGAGTCCCACACACCCCTCAGGTTTGGCATGTGATGTCAGAATGTGTCAGGCTGCCTGAAGATGATGAGACACGGGGTTACATGAGCCAGAGGTTATGAGGAGGAAAAGAAGAAATCTACATCCTGTTTGACACACATGGACAGCGTTACATTTCTCCTTCATAGCTACATCAGGTCTTTTTGATGTCCTTGGGTCCTCTCTGACAGCCCTGAGTCCCATACTGGGTAATAGCGAGTGGCAGCGGGGAAAATGGCAGACGATTACGTGTGCAATGGGCTCTGCTATTCCTTTCTACCCCAGCGACAATGTTGCAGGCTTCCAGACTTCACTCAAATGGCTGAATCATTTCGGTGCCATCAGGAAGGCTGAGGCAGAGCTGCAGCCCTCCAGGTGCCGTTTTTTCCTCACTCGAGCACCGCCGAAAAACCCTTAACTGAAACAGATTCCCCTAACATACTTGGGTTCAGATTTTGCACCATGGTATCAGTGCTGCTCGCTTTTTAGAAAAAATACAGCTACATAAATTCATTCTGCTTTACTGTTTCTGATGAATAAGTCATGAGATCGGGGTTTCCTTAACCCTCCCAATGCTATTTCTTATTTCAATACGAAAGGCACTTTCTTTTTTTTCTTTCATCGAAAGCATTCAAAAATAAAGACTAAAGTACATTTTAAATCTATATATATTACATTTGTATTCATTGAAAATCCATGTAGGCCACTCAGATTATTTTGTACAAATCCCATAACATAACATGGCATAGGACCCAAAGACCCTTGACATAAATAGTAAATAAAAAAACAGTTAAATATTAAACTAATATATAAAAGTACACTTATAGATAAAATAGCATTTTAATGCTATTTACTACTTACTTAGTATTAACATACATACTAAGTACCTTCATGTAGATACTCGATCATTTTTGTATGTGATGCCCAACTTAAGCCAGAGGGCACTGCAGAGACTCGAACCTGGGTCCGAGTGGCATAGTGTATTAGACTGCATCGTCATCCAAGTATATTAGTAATAATAATCACTGTCATAATCATAATTGTAAATACAACTAAATAATAACATTAATAATAATAACAATAATAATAATTATTATTATTGTTATTGTTATTATTATTGTTGTTATTATTATTATTGTTATTATTGTTGTTGTTATTGTTTTTTAATGAATAATAAATCATTTTGCAACATTTTCTAGAGATGTATCATTTCCTGTAAATGTCTATATATTTATTTTTTATCTATTATTCATCCTATTTATCTATTGACATATATTACTCATTTTTTCCTGTAACTTTTTGCCCGTATTGCAGTCATAAAACAATATAATGCAGCAAAGTATTTTATTTATGAGGTATAATGTTTTACAGCAGATTTTTCATAGAACATTATGTTTATATGATGAATAAGTGATGAAGCTCCTTTTAAAGACTGTACTACAGGCGAGAGAGCAGAAGGCAGTAAAACTGTAGATGTGCTGTCTTTGGTTTTTCTTTTTTTCAGTGTATATTTTTGAGCCTTTGCCCTTTTATTAAAGTCTGTCCCCATTTTTTATTTAACAAGACTGCTATGATTTTGCAGGTTTATACAGCGAGATCCTATTTTATTTCTTATATTATTGCGACAAAATTGTATGACTTGGTGATGAAGCCATTTTAAAACTTTATTCTGCCCTGTATGGGCACGGTTCTAAGATTCAAACTGTAATGTTTTTTCCTTTTCCAGTCTTTGCCCATTGTCCCTTTATTTACTGTATTTTTCCGTTCTGTTTTTATCAATTTTCCCTCACTCATTTTTGATAACTGTGATATAGTTACTAAAGCTTGGATTATATTTTACTAAAGATTTATTTGTTTGTTTGTTTAGCCTCTTTATTGTTACAACATCTACCAAGTAATGGCTTATTTACTCATGTCTTTATTCGCCTGTTTGCTCGTATGCTGTTCCTGTGCAATACAAACAGATTGCATTTCCTCCATGGTTTAACAGGAAGCCTGGTGTTTTTTTTTCTCTGTAGTTACTGGAAAAGGTCTGTTAGAAACAATAACAATATTTCAAGTTCCCATGTGACCAAGACTGAAAAATCACTTATTCTCCATCCAGAGTCTCTACCTCGCTGTGTCCTGCATACAAAAACAGCACACCATGCTGCCTCAATGTTAATGCATGTAACCTTGGGATTGTTTTTCTTGAACAATTACTTGACAGACTTAGAGGGAAGGTTTACATTAAACTGAATGATGATGATAATGAGGAGGAGGAGGACGATGATGATGATGATGATGATTGTTATTATTATTACTATTAAAAACTCTTGACATTCACATACAATATCTTGGATGTACATGTCCTTTGAATATAAGGGAAAGTAAGCACAAGAAGTTTGAATCTCGGTATGTAAATACACACACAAAACTTCGACCTTACATCAAACGTAATCATGTCAGTATCCTCCAGCCCATTTAGTGAGGAAATAAGCAATATCCCAGACGTCTGTATAGGCTGGAGTCCATAGGATGTCTCTGGAAAGGCTGCAGATTGCCTTTAGGAAGACTGGAGGGTGTCTCTAGAAAGGCTCTGCCCTGTAAAGGCTGTAGGGTGTGTATGGAAAGACTGGAAGCTGTACTGTGTCTGTGGAATGGCAATACACTGTCAGGTTTCCTAGTCAAGCCCACAGTTGGCATTCCGATTCACCCAAAATGTTTCTGCTGAGCTTAGGTTTGTATGTAGCCACTGAACATTGAGGACCCCAAACCATGAATGGCTCTTATGCTTATGTCACCTTCGGATGAACATGTTTAATGTGCGTTTACATGCACCTAATAATCCCAATAACTGCTGAAAATCAGATTTTGTCAGTAATCTGAACAACAAGTACACATGCAATTGCTAATAATTGGAAACCTCCGAGTTTACATGACTCGGGCAGTATTCGGATCTGTACTTGCAACCAGCCAATAATCTCATGGAAATATGTGATAGAAACTTCTAATTTTAATATTAAATAATGAAATTATTAGTTTTTCCAAGTATACACTGCGTTTCAGAGTCTCACGAAGTGCTCGGCTGCTGTTTCGCTGCCTTAAAAACGCATCGCGTTTACTTACGGGGTTGCCAGATCCCGCTAGTACAATCCATCACAGTCAATGGAAAAGTAAAGCCGAATAAAACCAGGTCTTTAGAATAGGAGGGCCTGGCAACCGTATCTGGTCAGAAAATCGGGTAACTGGTGTATATGCTAAACTACGAGTAAAAATCCTGCTCTCTTTATCGGATTTCTTAATCTAGATCGGAATATACTGTGTCCATGAGCACTTGAATAATCAGATAACTGCAGAAATGTGTGTAATTTCAATATAAATACAAGTTTACTTTGACATTGTACATTATAATAACAAATTCTGAGCATTTCCGTCACTTGGATCTGATCATAAAATTTACACCAAATATCTCCATGTAAAAACGATCTCGGATTTTGTAGGCTGAAACATTCCAGTGTTAAGAGAAACAGCATCAATGAAGCATTCAGTATATAATTCAAGAGTAACACCATCATATGTTTCACCAGAGAGAAAAGAACACGAGTTCTTGCCAGAAGATTAAAGGTGTTGACTTCCCTAGCTGTGAAACAGACACTCGTATCCTCAGAGCCAAACACAATTACTCATATCAAATACAAAATCTCTTGACTTTATAAATCTCTCCATAGGGGAGAAAAAGATAAGCTTTCAATATCAACCACTGCTCTAATCCCGAAATTAAACCAAACCACCAAGGATCCGTGGATAAATGCTCCCACTCTTATTGCCGGAGAAGATACTGAGCCAAGATCCTCAGCAGTTTGAGTCATATTGCTTGTTTCTGACAGCATTTAAGAGATATTGTGAGGCCCCGTTAGGAAGCGGGTAACCTGTCTAAAATAAGCACTTAGGACTCATTATAGAGAGCGAGGAGAAAATATAAACACCTGATAGCATTTCCCTCTACGTGTTTGTACGGTGGAGATGTGTTTCTTGAGAGCAGTGATGCCCCTGTGCTGTAATTAAGGAAAAGAGAGTTGGGAAAATCTCAAAACAACTGCCTTTACATGTTTAGTACTGTTATACAGTCAAACATCACATTGACACACCATCTGTCTGTGCATCTAATCTTACAGTGCTGTGCAAAAGTCTTAGGTCACCGTTACATTAGATATCCCATTGTTTTAGCAGTGCTATAACAGTTATATATAATTATTTATCAGGCTACAGTGGCAAATATGTAGTGTGACCTCTTCTTACACTTGAGCAACATCTAGCAGTGGGATGCTTGATCAGGAATGGTCTTTTTGGAAGGGTTGCACTCCTGTTCCCCTTTTTTGGAAGACATGCTGAAGCTCACAAAGGTTGGAATGAAGATCAGTGGAAAAAAGTGAGTGGAAGCAAATCTAATGGTGGACAAATACTTTTGCACAGTACTGTATATCTGTCTCTCTGTCAGAACATCTCCATAAAATGCCTGGCCATCTATCTGTCTGTCTAGATAGATCTATTTACATTTACATTTACATTTACATTTACAGCATTTAGCAGACGCCCTTATCCAGAGCGACTTACAATTGGTACAGTCTTACAATCCAAGCAATTGTGGGTTAAGGGTCTTGCTCAAGGACCCAACAGTGGCAGCTTTTGGCTGAGGTGGGATTTGAACCCTGGACCCTCTGGTTCATAGTCCTGCACCTTAACCACTAGGCTACCACAGTCCCATTTTGATTTATAATGACGTTTAAATTGTAACATTGCAAATAAATTGTGATATGTCTGTATCTATTAGTATTTATAGTTATATCTGTCTATCTTTATATCTGAAAGTCTGCTGACATTTATTTTTAAAGGTGTGATATTTAGTTGGAGAATACATCATGTATTCTGCAGTAATGTAGCCCTTTTTAGCCTCATTCCAGATCCATCGATCTTAAGTATCTAACAATTATTGAAAGCTTATCTCACGGAAAATATCTTCTATTAGTTTAGAATTACATTTTGCCTTTAGCAGATGCTCTTATTCAGATCTCGTCTCACACGGTACAATCCAAGTAATTGAATATTAAGGTCCTTGCTCAAGGGTCCAACCGTGGCAGCATGGTAGTGCTGGGACTTTGGGTCAATAGTTGAGAACCTTAACCACTGTGCTCCCATCACCCTATAAATACTGTATATATCTATGAAATCAGATTTAAGTGATGACAGATGGACTCATTGGTGTGGTGTTAGAAACAGTTTTATCATGTAGTTGTACTATTTTGGAGCTCCAGAAGACCAGCAGGTAGCTTTGAGTGTTTGAGTTGAAGGCATCTGGACTTCTTGGACAGGGTGGGTCTCAGGACTACCTCCAAGTTGACAATTGCACAAGAGGTTAAATACCTTGGACTTGGACTCCCCATCGGCTTCTAGGACTGAAGAAAGTTTTCAGAGGAGAGGTGAAACATCTTCAAGAACCAAGAAGTCATCCAGTTTAAGGTCCTGTTGACTTGTTACCATGACTTTGATGTTTGAGAGACTACACAGACATGTTCACAAATAATGATGAACGCAGATTTTTCTTACCAATCTACAATAACAAGTGGCAGAAAATCAGGGCTAACCTCATGTAGTGTGAACATAAGAGCATCTGCTAAATGGCTCAATGTAAGTAGACACCAAATGTGCCTTTGCTGTAGTATTAATTTTAGGGAGATTGGATGAGTACTACGTAGATAAACATTGTCTCAGGCCAAACTTATGCCTGGTGCATTTGGGTGTCCGGGACAAAATGTAGCTCTCTGTATGCACACCATAGATTATTTTGGGGGTTTTCTTTGGATTTACGGGATTCCTGAAGACTCTATGTATCTTTTTCACTTCTGCGAGTTTCCGTCCAGATTGTGCGGTCAGCTGGCTTGTTAATGTTTTATTTGTACCTGGCGTCTTCTGATGAAATTTCATTTCCCGTCTTTACTCTCCACACAGTTTGTGGTTAACCTCTTTGAGGATGTTCCTGTTTCATGTAAATGAAATTGAAATGTTTCCTCGGTGCCTCTCGGACACGGATCTCAGCAGGAGCCCTGTTGCTTTGGAGCCGTGTGATCCCATGCTCTGTTAACACTTCGCGGTGCTGTTTCAATTTCAAAGAGGCGAGCTCGTGTCCTCAGGAACCGGCGTCTGTATCGTGCCCTCTATTCATGTGGATCAAAGCCGGAGCCATGCAGACAAAGTCTGTGCACTGAGCTCTCATTCGTTCGGAGAGAAAAAGCCAAGTTAGTGGAGCTTCTCTGCTCGTATTGAGTTCGGTGTCCTGAATAAGGAGCTTGTTCATCTGTTGTTATGCAAACATTAGAGTAAAAGATAATTCGTGCTAGGCTAGGCTGGGAGGAAGAGAAAGGGTTTGGTCAGAGGCCCTTGGGAGGCCATCGAGTTGATAAAGGAGCAGGTGCAGGACTGAAGCAGGTGCTACCTTCACCTGAGCTGTTATTTTTAGACCGTTGCTGGACTGATCATCATCCAAATACGAATACTCGCACATTTCTTTGTGAGAAAGAACCAACACTCATTTATAAAGGAAGTATAAGTTAAAAATGTGTGACTGTCTAATAAAAAAATGAATAAATAAATACAACAATTAGACCCCAAACCTTAAAGGTCTTAATGATTGGACAATCTTTTGGGCACCTCTAATCAACTTGTATGCTTTCTTAAATTATTTTGGTCTGCCCATTTCCCCAGTAGCTCGCCAGGGGAGGGACCCGTATGTCAGTAAGTGCCTCTGTACAGCTCATTGTTACCAATCTCTTATTTTCACTGACATATTTCCAATGTGAGAATGAATCCAAACAGGGGAACAAGCTATGCCCACTGTGTCCCTCTGCAATCGCTGTCATCCCAACTGCTGACAGGTACTAGTTCTGGCCGTCCCTCCCTCAGACATGGCGAACTTTGTCTTTGCAGCACCTCTGAGAGACTCGTAACATCTTGCCCCCTTCTCTTGTCTGTATTCAAGTTTATCCTGGTCAGAGTTTGGGGCGCCGAGGGCAGAGCCTATCCTAGATTTCAAACTACACCCTGGAGTCAGTCGGTTGTGCCTGTGAGACTCTTGACCTGGCTGTAGGGCACTCCTGGGACTTGTACCCAGGTCAATAGGCTGGTGGCCTAGCAAGTTGCCAATGTGCCTCAGTTTGTAATACTTTTAAGAATGGAAAAACTGCCCTTTTTCTTGTTTAATATCCATACATATCACCTACATCCATAACCACCTTACCGATTGCATGGGCGTGTGCTCGCCTGCTTGTTAGCTCGCATTTGGACTAGAGACTGTTCTCACTCGGTTGATGTGTTTAGAGACTTTTTTGTGTAAGTTCCTCGTGTTTGTGTGGATGTCTCCTCTACTTATTTGTACCAAGCTGTGAATGGTGTTCGTAAGTGTATGAACCTATCCTATTGTAAGTAGTACTCCCTTGTTTGTCCCCTCACTACCTGTATATTCTCTCTAACCTGTAACTATATAACCTGGTTCACATTCACTTATTGAGTCTCTGGTTCATCTGGCTTATCTTCTGTGTTGTTCCTAATCCTGTCTATCGATGCATTCTTGGCTTTAATCAGTACAAACGCTTCAGGTCCATCATACCATCTTCTTAAGTGTTACAGATTTAACCTACACAGGGTCAAAAAAGTATGTTAGTGTATTTTCTATCATTATTGCGAATTTCCATAAATTAAAAATGCAGTGGCATTAGGGATGCTGTGTAGCTGGTAGCATTCCATTCGTGTTTTCAGCGGCATCTCTGACACACTTACGTATCTTTTGCACCCAGTTTTCTTGTGAAAATACCCTTTATATTTATATAAGAATAACATAAATGGACTATGTGACTATGGTACTGTCTGGTCAACATCCATTTTGGTCAACGCCCTGTTTCACAGAATGTAATGCAGATAAAGAGCCGAAAAAGAGCGACTGGACATAAATAATATGAGATAAGAAATGAGATCAGTGATAAGGAGTTAGACTGATGTTGGGTTGCTGATGTATTTATGTATGAGAGAGAGAGGGAGAGAGAGGTCATGTCACCTGTATGCTACGTCGCCTCATTGTGATGGTGATAAGTGACCCCGTTGCTCCCTCCATCTGCTCCCTCTGCTCCACCTTTTACCTCCCTCATCACCACCCTCACCCTCGTCCTGACCCTTCCTCGCACTCCACACCTGCCCCGATGATTCACGTTACACTACCTTCCTGAGACAGGCTGTGTAATCTGCTCTCTAACGATTCGGCTCTCCGGTGCCCCGTGCCCTCATAATGGCTCAAGATGGCTCACAAGGACCTTTTAGTGTCAGTGCTGACCCCATGTACCTGTTCCCCTGCCCTGACCTGCCCTGCTCTGTCCAACAGACATGAACTCTTCCTTTTCTGCCTTTGTATTTTGGAAACCTCAGTGCACTTTGCTTACAGGAAGAAGATGCGTGATTGGAGCAACATAATGAATTGTACCTTATTTATTTACCATTTCCTTCCAGGCTTGGTTTGTGTACGTTTTTGGAAAGCAGTTGCTTGTTGTGCTCTGTTCTGTCCCGTGTCTGATGATCTGACGCTGATGTTACTTGTGTTGCGTACGACGTAAGGACTGCATGTTAAAAAACTTTAACCAGCTCTAAATAAAACCTCATTTTTAAACGTAGCAGCATGCATGTGATGATAAACAGATGCTAGTCATGTCCGATCGTGTCAGACTGGAGTCTGAGCTGCTGGTGTTCGTTAAGCATCCGTTCCAAACGCCATGCCTTAAGATCAACCGGAGGCGTTTGTGATAATGGCTGATACCCTGAGACGATAAAGTCCCGTGTCACGATGCGACAGCCAGCAGCATTTCCATAACAACTGATAACATACCTAAATTCATCTGTCTAAATCTGTTCTAAAAATGTTTAAACATCTTTTTAAATATTGACACCAATACTTTGCCATTACCGAGTGTTAAAGCTGTCTTTTAAACTTTAAAGGCAACAACGATAATGAGAGATTGCAAATGGCAAATAAGAAAATCCCGTTCAAATATGCCCGGCCTGTAGAGGAGTGGCTACAAGAGAAAGGTAACCGCCGCCATTCTTTAACCTTCACATTACCATGCAGATTTATCATCGATAATGATCAGTCAATGTCAGCCAATTTGTATTTCATTTCTAAGATATTTCATCCTTCCTCTTTTCTCTTCCTCCCTCTTTTCTTCTCTTCTTTCTTAAAGCACTGCATGCACGTTGATCTTGCAAGGTCCTGATTTACTAAGGCTCGGAGTGTACTGAAGGACAAAAAAATACTGATTTATTATCAGGTTCTACCTTCAAATTAAGCTAATAAAACCTTCCTCTTATATAGAGTACTGTGCAAAAGTCTTGGGCCACCATTGGATTTGTTTCGTTATCAATGGTGTAATGACCATATGTAACATATCATCAACTTATAGTCCACAATCTTAGTCTTTTCACCCTGTTCCCCTTCTGAAAAAGAGGTTTCTTGGCTGCTACCCTTCCAAAACAACCCTTCCTGATCAAGCTTGGGTCAGAAAGTTTCAACCTGGCATCCTGATGAAGCTGCGAGATGCTGCTAAGTGTAAAGGGAGTGAAATAAATGTTAAATACTCACCCTCGTAGCCTGAGAAATAATTATATATGGTCGTTATACCGTTGCTAAAACAATGGTATATCTAATCTAAAGGTGGCCTAAGACTTTTGGACTGTACTGTATATGATATTATATTTGACACAGGAGTTTTCAGTTTGAGATGTAACTGATTTTTCTAAATGTTAAGGCATCGTTTTCCGCCGTCCCGCTGTTCTGTCTTCCTCAGCTCCTCTTTTACTTTTAACCTACAGTTAACTTTTTTAAACTTTCTCAAACCTTTGTTAAGATTCACTTTCACACCTAATAAGTCCCTCTCAACTATCCTGTTGACCAGACCAGATATCTCCAACTAAAGTAATGCAATATTTTCATATCCTTTCTTAATCTTGTGTTACTAATGTCACTAATACCTCGAATGAATTTTACAAATATGAACGCTTTAGTTTGGATCTTAGTAAATCAGGGCCTCTAACTCTAACTGTTTATAAATCATACACATAGTCAGACAATAATAAAATATTCTATTGTAACCTCGCGTTAATATGTTCACATTAACTGTTTCATAAAACCAATGTAAACATCATGACTAAAAACATTATAAGAACATCATAAATGATTTAAATCTTCCATGCCAGTGTTTGTGTTTGGCTTCTGTTTGAATCATATTCATTTTTTTCTTCTATTGGGTCACAATTATTTATTCTGTATTTATGTCTGTTCCAAGGTCATACAGCTGTGTTCCATCTGTCATGTGGGGGCACCCCTCGTGCTTGCCCTACCACAGACCCAGCATTCTAGACTTGGAACTTAAAGTATGGAATTTAAAACTTGGAAGGTGGAAGCCCCTGGTGAGGCAGAACACAGACATAGATGGGACAGATGGTACTGGACTCAGGACATGCAAACGGAACCAGTGGGAAGTTGGTACCCCAGACATGAACTGGGAACTGCTGCATGGTGGGACAGGGTGACTTGCCCTTAAGCGAGGGAACGACTTGCACCCTTTGGAACCGAACTACAATCCTCACCTTGCCAAATGCGATAGATATGTGAACCAGGGAGCTTCACCACTTTGGTTTGTGTCCCGCCTCTGGCAAGGTGAGCAGGAGTTCCCAGGTCATGTCTGTGTCAGTGGAAGCTTCTCATCACCTGCTGACATCTGTCTAAGGTTGAGCCTGGGTCTGTCCACGTCAGGAGGCGCCCTGGGTCATAGCTGTACTCCAGTACCGTCTGTCCCATCTACAGTACTGTGCAAAAGTCTTAGGACACCCTTAGATTAGAAGTGTTTTATCAATGGTATAATGACGACATAGGGTTATTTCTCAGTCTCTTTATTGGAATGCAACCAGAAAATACAAGAAATTGTATGCAGTATTAAATAAAGCAGAAAAAACAGCTTCTATAGGCCACAGTGGCAAGTATTTAGTGTGACCTCCCCTTTCCCTTGAGCAATAGCAGCAGGGTGGCAGGGTGAAGAGGCGTAGATATGCAAAAGCTCACAAAAATGGGATGAAGATCAGTGATAAAGGGTACTATGATGTGACGAATCCAAGTTTGATTTTTGGGTTCAGTCGTCAATGATATGTTATATGTATTCATTATACCATTGCTAAAACAACAAATCTAATGTTGGTCTAAGACTTTTGCACTGTGTTCTGCCTCACAGGGGCTTCCACCTTCCAAGTTTCAGAGCTCCTCTGAGTACACGGGGCTGGGTCTGTGGTGGCACAAGCATGAGACCCCATGTGATACCATGTTACATTCACAGGACAAAGTTTTGGCACCCCGAGTCAAATGAGATGACTTGATGGTTTTCTAAAGTGAAAATTAAAACTTAAAGGGAAAAAATCTGGAAATGATTTTTTAGTGGGGTTTTTTTTTCTATGAAGAAACGTCACCTTTCCAGATGATCAGCAGAAATTTGGCAAGTTATTTTCATTTAGAAAATCAACAAAAAAATGACCACAGTGCCCAAACTGTCCATATTTTGGAAGCATGCCTTTTTTCATTTCAATAACATGCTTAATTCATGTTGGTCATTCCTGCAGTTTAAAGTACTTTATTTTTCATAAGAATATCAACGTGACCTGTGTTAGAATCTTCACAGTGCTGTGCTTACTCCGGTTTACACCTTGTTTTTTTGTAATAAACCCACCCGGATGTCCCCTTGCTCTCGTCTCAGGGCGCCAGTTAACGATCTTCAACACGCAGGCCACCATCACGATCGGGGGCATGGACCGCAGGAGGCCATTTCAGGGCCAGCTGTCAGGCCTGTACTACAACGGCCTCAAAGTGCTCAACATGGCCGCTCAGGGCAACCCCAACATCCGCATCAACGGCAGCGTGCGCCTGGTGGGCGACGTGCCCGCCGCCGGCTCGGCACGGACCACGGCGATGCCCCCAGAGATGTCCACCACCTTCATCGAAACCACCACCACCATGTCCACCACCACGACGAGAAAACACCGCTCACCACCTACAATATCGGTACCTCGTGCACAAACACACCCGTCCTTATTCACACCCGTCACTCTGGTCCAGCTCTCGTCCACAGCCACTTACATTTAAAGGATAAGCTCCATGCAGCTCCGCTTTACTTTTCTCGTTTAACATTTCAAACTCCTCAAATCCGTGTGTACCTTATTTCAGGCGGCATACCCAAGACAGCTATGTCACGTTCAATAAGAAACACACTGAACTGGAGGGGTTTGAAATGCAACACGAGAAACCTAAAGCAGGGACATGGAGTCGTTATGTCTGTATCAGCTCTCCTTTATTTATCTCATTTGAATTCCTAACCCTTCAAATTCAGTCGTGTTTCTTATTTAACGTAACATAGCTGAGTCGGGTAATGCTGTTTTGACTAAACAGAGCAAGAAAGAAACTGATCCCACTTAGGTTACAAGGCAGAGCTTCCACATGGCAAAGGCAAAACAGCCAAACACCTTCTCTGTGGACTTTAAACTATGCTTTTCCTGCACTGGAAGCAAAACTGGACTAGACTGCAGTCTATGGTGACGGAACGCAGAGAGAAATACAAAAATAACTAAGCAAGGTAAGAACAAGAGCAAGAACAGGATGACACCAAATCTTCATTTTGCAGCTCTGAACTGAGCTCCAGCACTTCCACATAACGTATGGCTGAATCTAACATGACTCACTACTTCCTATGTAGTGCACTACAGTACTTACCATATAGAAGAATTTTGTAGTTCTATACTTACAGACTAGTCCATCTGTTTCTCTACATACTTTTAGCCCTCTAGTCTGTTCTCTAATGTGCTGGTATAAGTGGATCAGCAGTGCTGCTGGAGTTTTTAAACACCTCAGTGGCCTTGATAACTAAAAATAGTTCGTCAACCAAAAATGTCCAGCCATCAGCATCCTGTAGGTGGTGTCTTGTAAGCACCGATGAAGGACTAGACTAGACCACAACAGATGAGCTCTCAACTAGGTAGATGTCTGGAATAAAGTGGACAGTGAGTGAACATGGTGTTTAAGAACTCCAGCAGCACTGCTGTGTCTGATCCACTCATACCTGCACAATTATTCATTCGTTGTTAAATACAATTAAAGGCTTGTCACAATGTCGTATATTATTACATATATTTTTTTAATTAACACGCAACAACAATTAGGCAGTGGTACCTTGGAATTTGGAATTTGAATTAATTGGTTCCGGAAGTCCGAATCGGGACAAATGAAGGTGGCTGAGTTGATATTAAAGCCATCCATCTCCAGCGTTGAGTGTGACACTGACTGGAAGTGAGGACGTTCAGATCTGCAGCTGACCTCAGAGCAGAGAAACCCCTCCCTCCAGCACTTTCTACAGCCGAGGTTTTTTTTAGCACCCAGGCCGTTGTGGATGCATCGTTTATCCCTCTGTGTTTGTGTTTAATTAGAAAGTTGATTAGCTCTTTTACCTGGAAATGACTCTTTAATTACATTCTTTGTCTCAAATCCCACCTCTTAACAGGTACCACTGTTGGGGCCACAATTACTGGAATTGTATGATTGTATCAGTTGCAGGTCTCTCAGGATGAGGGCGTCTACTAAATTATGTAAATGTAATGTAATATGCTCATGATTACACCTTAGTACTTCTTCTTCTTTTGGGTTTCATGGCGATTGGCGTATCGTATCGGTGCATCAATGACACCAACTGGACTGGATTATGTGCAGCGTGGTTGGAAGATCACCCCCTATCGGAATTTGGTTCGCATTTGTGGCCAAAAAAAAATTAACTGACCATTCAATATCAGAATTGCTCAAGTGAAGAGGGGTTCAAATTCAGAGGTTCCATGATATGTTCTTTTGGGGCGAGACGATAATTAATATATCATGAATGAATTCATTTTAATGAACTAGGGTTCCACTAGTTTTCGTACTTTTGATCAGCAACACAATGGAAAAAAATTATTTGATGAACTGGTATGTATTTTTACTATAATACAAATTTTATAATAGACACATTTTATTTAGGCTGGATTCCAAAAGTAGGGCCTAAAAAATAAAATAAACTATGCTTTCATTTCATTTCATTTCATATGGTATGAATTAATCCCTAAAATTCTATATACAGTATATTGAGCATCACTTAACACTGACTTCAACATTGATTTTCTACAGACATATTAATCCTCTATTTTTGCACTATTTAAGACAGGTAAAATCTTATCTCACTGTAAAGCTGTCTGCAGTGCATTCTTTCGCTCATGGAATTCATTTATGGAATGAGAAAAAGTCTTTTATGTGACAGCACAATGTATATTGCAGCACGAGCAGGAACTAAGGAAGAGAGCAGGGAGCTGCGAAGTGTGCAGACACTGCGAGATGATGTGACAACCAAGCACATTTAGCGAATGAATTTTTGTGTTACCCGGCCTTTGTGTTGCATAAATGAAACAAACTTTTCCAACAATAATAAAGTAGCATCTAAGCGTTCACGATGCCCCAGTGATCACACGTTTAGGCAATTTAGGAATTCTTTGCAAAGATCCAATATGCAAATCCGGTGTTGCTGCGAGCCGTCACACAGCCAGGTGTGCGTGAACGATTGTCAAGCAACATGCAAATAGCAGGCTGCAGCCGTCAGACAAGCCAGCGCGTCATTTCAGGGAGGTTATCGACTGCATCTGTTTCCATTTTGCCACCGTGTGTAACTGTCGATAGTCTTTTAAGATTTGTAGTGGTGTAACATTTCATTTCAGAGAATTACCCTTGTAGTAGTTAGTCCCGATTCTATGAAGCAGTCAGAACGTAGCATTTCATAAGCATCACGGGACAAATGAAGGTGGCCAAGTTGATATTAAAGCCATCCGTCTCCAGCATTGAGTGTGACACCGACTGGAAGTGAGGACGTTCAGATCTGCAGCTGACCTGAGAGCAGAGAAACCCCTCCCTCCAGCACTTTCTACAGCCGAGGTTTTTTTATGCGCCAAGGCCGTTGTGGATGCATCGTTCTCCCTCTGTGTTTGTGTTTAATTAGAAAGTTGATTAGCTCTTTTACCTGGAAATGACTCTTTAATTACTTTCTCTAAGTGCTTTCTCTTAATCCTGAAGACATCGCGATTAAACGGCATGTCATTACTTCCCACTTTGCTTGTTGAGCACAATTTCTTCGGGCCATTTTGATGTCGCTGGAGTGTGAAGCGTGGTGACGGATAGCGAACATTTGACACTTGATGGCTCGTCTCGACCCGCAAGACAGGAGGAACATGGATAGGGATGTCGTATTAAGAAGATCTTGTCACTACACCATCTTGAAGTCCCCTGCCTGCTGTGATGTTAAGCCCTGAACTGAGAGATACTTTTAACAGTGCACTGCCAGTCAGAGTGAATTCAAGTTTCTTGGCACTCAGTCTGAGATGCTGCACTATATACTAGAGTCGCATTTGAGATTGAGCAACAGACAGATGTTTAGGGACAGGACTATGGACAAGAAGGTCCAGGGTTCAAATCCCACCTCTGCTAAGCTGCCGCAGTTGGGTCCTTGAGCAAGGCCCTTAACACATTTTGCTTGGACTGTAAGACTGCATCAATTGTAAGTCACTCTGGATAAGGATGTCTGCTAAATGCTGTAAATGTAACACCACAGTTACTGTTATTTTTTAATTATTTGATCATTTATATTTATTTGTACTATAATACAAATTTTATTTCATCCTAATTTAGGCTGGATTTCAAACGTAGGGCCTGATTACTGCAATATGGTATCAATCAAACAATAAAACTATATATATACAGTACTGAGCAAAAGTCTTTGTCCACCATTAGATTTGTTGTTTTAGCAAATGGTGTAATGACCCTACTGTATATAACATATTGTCAACTATTGGACCCAAAAACTTCCAAAAAAATGCCTTTTCACCCTGTTCCCCTTCCAAAAATTTGTTTCTTGGCTGCTACCCTTGCAAGACAACCATTTCTGATCAAGCTTCTTCGGACTGTAGATGGGATTTGAACCCTGTACCTTCTGGTCCAGAGTCCAGTACCTTAACCGCTAGGCTACCACAGTCCCGCAGTACCACTTACTGCTGTAACCTATAGAAGCTGTTTCTTTCTGATTTCTTTCAAATGTCCTGTATTTTCTGATTGGATTCTAATAAAGAGGGTGAGAAATAATTATATATAGGCATAATACCGTTGCTAAACAATGGTATATCTACTCTAATGGTGCCCTAAGACTTTTGCACAGTACTATACTGACCACTATATATAGATGATCTATGTTTTTAAGTAGTTAAGATGGGTAAAATCTTATCTCACTGTAAAGCTTTGTCAAGCCAAGTCAGATCTATTTATATAGCGCTTTTTACAATGGAGCATTGTCTCAAAGCAACTTTACAAGTTTAGATTATCTCCTAATAACTACGTCCAATCCCAAATTGAGCAAGTCTAGGGCGACAGTGGCAAGGAAAAACAAACTCCCCGAGTTATAGGAAGAAAACTTAGGAGGACCAAGACTCTAAAAGGAACCCAACCTCCTTGGGCGGCGTAGACGATAAATCTAAGAGCGAAACTAAAGTCATGGAGTCAAAGTTCAAATAAAATGTGAAGTATGCACATTGACATTAAGTGGCCCGGGTATGGTGGGGCTGGAGCTGATGACGGAAGCAGCTTTGTAGGTGGAGCTCCAGCAGATGAACATCATGTGTGGGGCCGGAACTGTTACCAGAACACAGCTCGGAGAGAAAACAGAAAATGTAATTAGTTATTGGATTAAGAGCACAGTGTCTATTAACAATCACTGATGCCAAGTGTAGCATGAGACCCCGGCAGCATTAGCTATAGCAGCATAGCTAGAAAGAGGAGAACTGGTAGGAAACACAGCCAAGAGGGATCACAGAAGACAGCAACCCAACGTCTCTGATCACCATAAGACTCTTTGACTCTTTGTGCAGTGCATTCATTCACTCAGCTCATCCTTTGCCTCCCTCACACTTAAAGACACATTTATGGAATGAGAAACTGCCTTTTATGTGACAGCACAGCGCATTTCCTCCTTCATGACCCTGGCCCAGATAAGTGACAGGTAAACAGTTTGATTTGCTTTGCTTGCTTTTATTCATTGATATGAATATGATAACAGAGACAGAAATATTAAAACAGGCACCGCACTAAATAAATCCTGTAAAATTTAGATCAAATGCTACTTGTTTGTATCGCAACAAGAGTTAACGTTGCTGTTTTCTCTCCGAGGTAAACATATTTATCATCATCGTTCACGCTTCTCTATTCACTGCGTGCTTACAGCATTAGGTATAATGTACTGGCAGGACGGAGCCTCTATAGGTGACGTTTGTTTAAAGGTTTCTAAAGAGACTCTGTGCCCAAAAGACATCAGAGTGAAAGCCTACAGATCTGAATGAAGCACAGACACGAACATTTATTCCCAAGTCAGGTCTGACGTCGAGCGTCTCTGACTCTTAAACCATAGCTGCTCAGCCAAGCGTTGTGCCGTATTCCAGTCTGATCACGAAACGCAAACAACATGCAAATCTGACGGACATGTGAGAGCCTGGAGTCTCAGCCGGCAAAGAAAAACAAGGTTAAATCATAGTTTCCAGCCACAAAGAGGATCTATTCCCCATTCGATCACGCTTGTACGTAGTTATTCGAATGACTAATGTGTAGTTATTGTCTGTGTGTAAGGGGGAGAGTTTAGTTACAGTCATACGGTGAGTCACCATACTTGCGTTTTAGAGAATTAGACGAGGCACATATGCACCCACTATGGCTTTTGGCAGTGTTTTTTTTTATGTCTTTCAGGTTCTCATCCTACAGTAATATGTAAATTCCCACCTTATTATCGGCTGCTGAGAGTGTTAAACTCCACATCTCTTACATTTTATTAACTTGGAATCACTCTCTTTTTAATTTAGAAGTAAATATGAGATTAGACCTTCAGTAATATACAAATGATGCTACAGTGGGGCAAAAAAGTATTTAGTCGGCCACTGATTGTGCAAGTTCTCCGACTTAGAAAGATGAGAGAGGTCTGTAATTTTCATCATAGCTACACTTCAACTATGAGAGACAAAATGAGAAAAAAAATCCAGGAAATCACATTGTAGATTTTTAAGGAATTAATTGTAATTATGGTGCGAAAATAAGTATTTTGGTCAATAAATTGGTTCAACTGAATACTTTGTAACATAACCTTTGTTGGCAATGACAGAGGTCAAACGTTTCCTGTAAGTCTTCACCAGGTTGGCACACACTGTAGCTGGTAGTTTGGCCCATTCCTCCATGCAGATCTCCTCTAGAGCAGTGATGTTTTGGGGCAACACGGACTTTCAACTACCTCCACACATTTTCTATGGGGCTGAGGTCTGGAGACTGGCTAGGCCACTCCAGGACCTTGAAATGCTTTTTATGGAGCCACTCCTTCAATGTCATGCTGGAAGACCCAGCCACGTTCCATCTTCAATGCTCTCACGATCCATGGCCCCGTTCATTCTTCCCTTAACACCCCCCCTGAACTTGCACAATCAGTGGCTGACTAAATACTTTTTTGCCCCACTGTACATTCACACAGCAAGCAAAGTGGCCCAAATCTGCTTTTCTCACCAAATCTGTGAGAATCAGTTCTCACTATCTTTCTAATGTGACCCATGTCCGACAGTGGTCTGAACAGTTCACGCTCCTAAACTCACGCGCATGTGCAAAGAACAATGCTTCACATGCCCGCTCGTCCAGATCAAAATGGAATGCTAAAAAGGGAACCTTATTCAGCCACAGCCATTTCTTTGGTTTGCGCCTTTGGTTTCTTTAAACTTTGCTTTTAAGCTTTGACGCTGCAGCCACGTTCTCCTGTGGCCTCGTTCTGCCATTTCTTTCGAAATTTCCTCCAACACGGAGCAGTTGTGATATGTGCCTTCTAATTTTGTTCCCACAGAGACATCAACCCAAATATTTTTGAGGTCTGTTACATCACTATCGCAGCACTGAAAATCTCCCTTACTGCTGCCGTCCATTTTCTTTTTTCCGCAGCACCCATTTATGACAAATGTCGAGTTGGAATGATTTAATGAATTGATGTTGAGTTGCATTGCTGGGTGTCAGCTGTGTATACAGATTTCAATACCATATATGAAAATGTCATATGGGTCACATCTGTGTCACATATGACGATAAACGTCGGATTTTTGGGCCACTTTTGCCTGCTGTGTGAACGCAGGCAAAGTCTGGTTTACTTACACATTTACATCAATATCAGCTGATTTTCTAAGGCATGAATTTAAAGAAAATGGAAAAAGCTTGGGCATATATTCTGTATGATCTCAGAACTTTCTAAATCTTTCTTAGGAGCATCCTTGGTCATCATGTGATACGTACAGCGCTGAGGCTCATAAGCCTCTGGCTAGGCAAAACACAGAAATGCGCTGAGACTTATGGTTCACTAAGACATCAGTGAGACCCCTCACTATTCCGAAACGCAAATAGAACCTCACGAGGTGAGGTATAAGGGATGGCGCGGTGACACAGTGGTCAGCATTGTTGCCTCATGGCTCCAGAGATCCCCCATTCGATTCCTGGCCCAGACTCCATCTGTGTTGTTTGTATGTTCTCCCTTTGCCTGTATGGGTTGCTTCCAGGTACTCTGGGTTCCTCCCATACTCCCATACTGCAAACACATGTAGTATCCTAATTGTTGTTTCTAAAGTGTCCCAGTGGGATTAGTATCCAGTCTAGGGTTGGTTGCTGCCTTGCAGCCTGTGCTGCCAGTGTTCTCCTGTTGCAGTAATGACAGTGTGCACTTGAGCTGCGTGGACTCCACAATATGGTGTAAAATCTGATGATCCCTCTTATTCAGGGTGATTTCACAGTATTCCAAAGAGCATCTTGTGATGTAAATGAATGCTCGGCTTCCTCTGTCTTCAAGTACCTCCTTAAATGCTTGATGGGATTTAGGTCAGATGACTGTGGGGGAAAGCCCATGGGAATCAGCACTCTTTGATTTTCATTGGTCGTGAAGTAGTTGTTGAAGTTTTAGGTGTATTTGTGCCATTGTCTTCTATTTTCGGCTGCACTCATTAGGGTTTTCCACAGCGGATCTGATCTGGATGTTAGACCTGGCACAAGTGTTATGCCAGATGCCCTATCTGGGACCAGTTGACCTAACGCATGTTTTTGGACTGTGGAAACCAGAGTACTCACGCTGGGACCCTGAGAACATGCAACCACTCGTGCATCATTATATTTTGTTGTTAAAATAGACTATTATATTTGAGAAGAAAATGCTAAATAGGAGCATTTGCACTAGTGATCTTAGACTTTTGGTCTACACTGTGTATATGTACAGCTTGCTCTCTCTTTCTGAGGGAAGAATCACGCCCCAGTGCAGTACAGTTGGCAGGGGGATTCTCATTAAGACTTAGCAGCTTGGTGGGTCAATACACTGCCGGTCGTGTTTGCATTCACTTCTTAATTTGTGCAAACAGGATCAGTAAACAAGCTGTCTGTTACAGTCGGGAAGTAATTTAATTGTTGAACCGAAATCCCATGTATTATGTCGGCGAGGGAGGGTGAGCTTTGGGAACGGGATTATTCATACAGCGTTTTCACCACTGTTTGGAATCAGGATAGGAGCCAGTGCTCTGCTGTGGTGCACTTTAATTAATCAAGGGTATAGAGGGATAAGGCAGCATCACCTACGTGAACTGAGCTCACACTTTATAGCTGCAGAATGAATCACTGTAGACCTTATCTGCAGAGACTTTATCTGTAGAAAACAGCTTTCACATGTTTTCCATGGTAATGGAGCTGAATGGAAAATACATTTTTAGGTTCTTTTGCTTTTCAGGGATTTAGAATGGGAAATAGCAAGGATACCGGGCATAAATGATTATAAATCTAGATTTAGATACAAAATCACAAAACTAGCAGCATGTTGTCATGGCATTTAGGAGAACTTCCAGCAGGGAAAGAAGAAATCACTGGAAGAAAAGCCAGATGAAGTTATTAGCTTAACTTCCCAAACTTCTCAATTTAGCTTTTGCACTTATGGTGGTGCATGTGGATGGTGCTGCCACTCTGACACTTCAGCTCCTTCAGCTCAATGGAAATGTTTATCGAATTTGCGGCTGTGATGATGTGTTGAACCTGCAGTGATCTTCTGTAATGTACATTTATATCTATAAGCTATTTCTTTAGATTGACTTACAAATGATATAATCTTAATATCCAAATAATTGTGGGTTAAGTTCCTTGCTTAAGGACCCAACAGTGGTAGCTTGGCAGAGGTGAGATTTAAACCTTTGACCTTCTGGAAAACAGTCCAGGACCTGTACGGAAGTATCATCACAGCCCAGCAGTCAGAATGCAAACATTAATTACAATGAAGAATAGAATGAAAGTGTGGCATTGATGTAAATGTTTATGCAGCTCCAGTTCCCAGGAAGCAGCAGTACAAACCAGGGTGTTTATTACAGATGTGTTGGTGTAGAGTCTTTCATGTGAAGTGATCTGTCAGCTCGCCCTGATAGAACTGTATCTGCTACTTCATTTCTTTTGGCTGGTGAACTTAATGATGCCACATGAGCTTCAATATTTGCCGCTGTGGGATGATTTGTATTCAGAGCAGTGGTTTCCTTTCAGTCTGTTCACTTGATCCCGTTTAAAGTCAGTAGAACTGTCACCAGGGTCCCGTGTCCCTCCCCTCGTCTTCATTTGGCATAAGGCTGATTCATGGCGATGCTCGTGGTTTTTAATGATGTAATAAATATGGCACTACAAAAAATTGATGTTGGCAGGATCTGAATATGGATTTAGATGTAGCTAAAGACATTTTAAATGCTCTGTGACAATGCAGAAAATGTCAATGTCTCACAGACCCAGGGTCCAAAGTTCAGTCTTGAGCTACAGTTACTGTCTGGGTGGAATTTGGTATGTTCTTCCCCCAGAGATTTTCTTCCATGATAAGTGCTAAACTTCTTCAGCCCTGACCAGACAGAAGTGGGGGTGAAATGTGAAAAGAAAACACAAATACTACTAAAGTTTTATAAAATTTTAATGTTGTTATTATTATAATTATTATTATTATTATTATTATTATTATTATTATTATTATATTAATAATAATCATTTATTATGTATTATTATTTTTGTTGTTATTATTATTATTATTTTAGATTATATTATTAATAATAATTGTTAATTATTTATTATTTATTATTATTATTATTATTATTACTATTATATATTTTTTTATTATATTAATAATAATCATTAATTATGTATTATTATTATTATTATTATTATTGTTATTATTATTATTAATAATATTTTTTTATTAATAATTATTGTTATTATTATTATCATTATTTTTTTTTATATTATTAATAATATTTTTTATTATTATTTATTATTATTATTATTATTATTATTAATACTAATGATTATAATAATAATAATAATAATAATAATAATAATGGGCAGGGGTCACCAGGGGATTATTGCACAAACTGGTCCCACCACAGACCCACCTAAACAAAACAAAAACACAATGAATAATGAAAATATTCTAACTCCTAACAATTAAACTGAATTATATACATTAAAACCAATTAATCTAAAAGTTAACTTTATAAAATAATAAAACACTATACCACTAGTAGAAATGCTTTTCATTTTTTAACAAGTTCACCTCTGATACTAATCTAGTTCTTATTGAGAGAATACATATGGGAGGAAGTCTGTTTGTTTTCAATATTACTATCACTCGGTGTGACACTGTTTCCTTTTATTATAAAATACATTTCAGTCCTGCAAATAAGTTCTATATCAGTCATGTGTAGGGTTTGTGCAGCATTCCATTATCTAGAACCTGATCTGCAGGACCCAGCAGCAGCAGCAGCATTAGCAGCAGCAGTTGAATCTCTCGCTGGGTTATCATTACTACTGCATGGTGAGAAAACAAACTCTGAGAAATTACCCCCTGATCCACATGCAATAGCTCATGGAAACAATATAACTCTCAGGGCTTTAATTAAGCCTCCAGATTGCCATGCTCCTAATTATTCACCCTGGGAACGGAGGCTGTGTTTCGCAATACTCTGTGCCTGTGCAGAGTAAAAGAAAAAAATTCTGCAAATGCACTTGTTAGTAACACTGGATTGATTTTGCTATAAAATTGCACTGGGTCTAATGGGATTTAGAAGTTGTTTGTTATAAGTGCAACTGAAACTTATAGCTTTTGAAGTATCATGCGTATTTTTCATAGACTTTGAAGTGCTAATATTACTGAGTACTATTGTTACTACTAATACCACTACTATTATTAATATTAGCATTACTGCTACTATTATAATCATATCATCATTATTATAGTCCTACTTCTAATATTCCTATTAGTACTACCGCTACTGACACTACTACTGTTACTGCCATTAATACTACCACTACTTTACTATAACTACTGTTAGTATAAATACTACTACCACTTTTCTATTGCTATTACTATTCCAACTACTGCCATTAACACTACTGCTATTACTCCTGCGTCTAATTCTACTACTTCTGCTACTACTAAGTGGCAATGTGTTTATAGACAATAGTAGAACAGCATATTTCCTGCGATCCTAAACCAGATGTTGTTATAGTGGTGGTAGTAATAATAGTAAACATAGTGGTTATGGTATTAGTAGTATTACAGTTAATATTATTAATGGCAGTAGTGGTAATAGTAGAAGTTACCTACCACTAGTGGTAGCAGTAGTTACAGTACTAATGGCTCTACTAATGGCTCTTATAGGACCTTGTAGGACCCATAGAGACTTATTTGCACTGAGAATACAATACTGTAGCTGTGAAAAATAAAGAAAAACGCGATAAACACAATCGTGAATCGACTTTCGACAAAAAATGAGGAGAACCGAGGCAAGTTTTTCTAGTCAAAATGCGTCAGTTCATTCTAGTGAACCTCCAGCTCAAAAAGATAAAAAAAATAAAAAAATAAAAAGATGTAAATGGAAAGATAAAATTGATTTTTAAAAGTAGAGATTAGAGACCACAGAGAGTGGTGTGCAGGTCTTTTGTTAGATTCATGGAACGCCATGGAGAATAGTAGCATTTTAAATCATGATTAATGGTGGCTAAAGTAGAGGCAGACCTTATACTTTCAGGATTTCTATTCCAGCTGTAGGTGGTGTAGTAGTTGAAGGCTGCCTGAGCTTGTTTGGTTCTAGTTCCAGGTATGGAACTAATTTACCAGAGTGAGCTGATCTGGTTTGTAATCTTATAGCAGATCTGAGATCCAGGGACTTTGAGAGATTTATATACCAGTAGCAGCACATTTAAATCAATTCTCTATGTAACCAGAAGCCAATGTAGGGATTTAAGGATTGGGCCAATACTCTCAGTTCCCTTTGTCCTGGTTACCAGCTGCATTTCGAATGAGTTGTAACTGTCTGGGAGTCTTTTCAGGTACAGCAGTTAAGAGGACATTAGAGTAGGCCATTACTACTACCAAACAGAGAGCCTGTAATTTGACTATTAGTTTAAAGCTTGGATGAGGGCCTTGCTCAAGGGCCCAATAGTGGCAGCTATGGCCGAGCTAAGACTTGAATTCTCAACTGGTTAATATTTCAGTACGATACCCACTGTGCCATCACTGCCCTACCTTTAATACTACTACTACTTATATACTCTTTGACAATCAGAGATTGCTGCAAAACACTGGCGTGCAGATATATTAATGATTATTTATAAAAAGGCTCTCAGAGACATACTACTTTTGGGTAGTGTACATCTTGGTGAGAGATCATCTACTGCTAGACATGCCTCTATGATGCACCCAAAGACACTGAGATGGATGGCCCAGACACCCAGTAGAGAGGATTTTTTGATCACCTACAAGCACGAGCAGCTCCCACAGTTTCATTATCCACCATCCAGACACAGGTGGCACCTTCGCTACATACTCCGTCCCTGTCCGGACCATTTCCAGGCGTTTAGCAGAAGAAATTTGTTGTCACGGCACCCATTATGCGTCCTGCCATTGACAGGCAGTCACTATCGCCTTAGTTTCCAGTGGTGTTGTAGAAAGAAACCTGGACCGCTGTGGACTGGAAGTGTATCATCTCTAGTGACGAATCCAGTACTGTTTGGGAGCCGACGATGGTCTGGTTCAGGTATGGAGACCTCGTGGTGAGCACTTCAGTACTGCCTTGGCTGTGGAATGACACACTGCCTCAGTTGCTGGTGTGATGATCTGGGGAGCCATCGCATATAACAGTCGGTGACCCCTAGTAGTGATACGAGGGGCACTAACAGTACAGCAATATGTGTAGTACATCCTGTGTTGCCTCTCAGGGCAGGGCTTCTGCAGGATAATGCTCACCCAAGCACGGCAAAGGTTTTCCAGGAATGTCTCCACCAGATTTAAACATTTAAATGCCCAGTCAACAGATTAATCGCCAATCAAGCATTTATGGGACCAGCTGGGACACCAGGCAACCTACAAGTGTGCAACATCTGTGGAGAAATGTGCCACAGGATACCATAAGGGACCTCTTTGACTCCATGCCCAACCATATCCCATTTCCATTCTAGAGGTATCCCAACAGGGTAACTAGAGCCTCCTCTCAATTGTACAGATTTCCCCTGTGAGCTTATCCTTAGCTCTAATATTGTAATCACTTACATGTATAGTCATTTCATTCACACATTTAAAGTTTTAAAGCATTATTTTCTGTCAAGGATTGAACTAGCCGGCACATGATAGGTGGAAGGGCGCACAGGTGCAGACAGAGAAGGCTGCCATTTAAACTCTGGAGTAAGGAGACCAAAGAAAAGACAGGAAACGAGAAGGGAACAGGGCTTGAATGGAAAACAGGTAATGGGGGCCGACGTCTACTGCTACTACTACTAATAATCCTAATACTACTACTGCTCCTACTGCAATTGCAAAGTGTAAAAATAATAATCTTCAAAGATGAATTAAAGCACATAGAAATAATAATAACATTAACCAATTAAAGTTAGTCTTCATGGCATTATAAACATTATAAGCACACAGTTATTTGTGTGTTAATTATGTTCGCCATACAATATTACGAGACCCGTGTTAGTATAAAATCCCCAATATGTGAGAGTTATGTTAATGGAGAAAAAGCAGTTTGACCTGCCTCTATTTGCCATGTGTGTTCTCCGAGCTGCCAGTTCATGATGTACAACACATCGCGCCACTAATAAACTGTCTCTGAATAGCTTGTAGCGATAAAATCGTGCATGTTTATGAGTGCACTTCTTTATATATAACCTCCCAGCATCTGAGCAAACAGCTCACAGGTTAACAGCACAGCCCACAGAGACACGAGGAGGGAGGAACGGCGTCAGCAAAAGGAGCTAGTGCACTGTCACAATAAAGCCTAATATTTCTCCAGAGTTGTGTTTAGAATCCAATTATGCGGAGGCCGGGCGGAGCAGAAAGTGGCAGCCGTGCTCTCCACTGATACGTTTCAGAAGGTGCTGACAAGCCCCGTGGGAGGAGGGATATTAAGAACGAGCAGACTGCGCTCACCTTAAGAGGCGCCGCTACTGATTTATGAAAATGCATGGGCAAGCCTCCCGCGGCTAAACGAGTACAGTTCAGCAGCAGGATGATGGAGCGTCACGGTTCGATAAAGCAAATTCATTCTCCGAGTATCAACAGTTTACAAGATATGGCACGTGTGTCGACGCATCATATGCACACATCGTGCGTTATAAGGTGGAAATGAACACAACAGCCGGGGTGGAAATGTAATGAACGAACGAGTCTCTGAGTGCTTTATACAGGGAAAACATCCACCACATCATCCTAAGGATTAATGGAACCCCTACATCGGCTGGATGAAGTGCTCTGGATGGGCTATACTGCTTTTGGAGATCAGAAATTTGTGCCAGTGTGTGTATTTACAGTGGTGCATGAAAGTTTGTGAACCTTTAGGAATTTTCTATATTTCTGCATAAATATGACCTAAAAGTAGATAAAGAGAACCCAGTTAAACAAATGAGACAAAAATATTATACTTGGTCATTTATTTATTGAGGAAAATGATCCAATATTACATATTAGTGAGTGGCAAAAAGTATGTGAACCTCTAGGATTAGCAGTTAATTTGAAGGTGAAATTAGAGTCAGGTGTTTCAATCAATGGGATGACAATCAGGTGTGAGGGGGCACCCTGTTTTATTTAAAGAACAGGGATCTATCAAAGTCTGCTCTTCACAACATATGTTTGTGGAAGTGTATCATGGCACAAACAAAAGGAAGATTTCTGAGTTGTTGATGCTCATCAGGCTGGAAAAGGTTACAAAACCATCTCTAAAAGAGTTTGGACTCCACCAATCCACAGTCAGGACAGATTGTGTACAAATGGAGGAAATTCAAGGACCATTGTTACCCTCCCCAGGAGTGGTTTTGACCAACAAAGATCACTCCAAGAGCAAGGTGTGTCATAGTTGGCAAGGTCACAAAGGACCCCAGGGGTAACTTCTAAGCAACTGAAGGCCTCTCTCACATTGGCTAATGTTAATGTTCATGAGTCCACCATCAGAAGAACACTGAACAACAAATGGTGTCCATGGCAGGGTTGCAAGGAGAGAGCCACTGCTCTCCAAAAAGAACATTGCTGCTCGTCTGCAGTTTGCTAAAGATCACGTGGACGAGCCAGAAGGCATTGGAAGAATGTTTTTGTGGACGGATGAGACCAAATAGAAACTTTTTGGTTTTAAAAGAAAAGCGTTATGTTTGGAGAAAGGAAAACACTGCATTCCAGCATAAGAACCTTAATACATCTGTGAAACAAGGTTGGTGGTAGTATCATGGTTTGGCCTGTTTTGCTGCATCTAGGCAGGACGGCTTGCCATTGTTGATGGAGCAATGAATTCTGAATTATATCAGAGAATTCTAAAGGAAAATGTCAGGACATCTGTCCATGACCTGAATCTCAAGAGAAGGTGGGTCATGCAGCAAGACAGCGACCCTAAGCACACAAGCCGTTCTACCAAAGAATGGTTAAAGAAGAATAAAGTTCATGTTTTGGAATGGCCAAGTCAAAGTCCTGACCTTAATCCAATGGAAATGTTGTGGAAGAACCTGAAGCGAGCAGCTAATGTGTGGAAACCCACCAACATCCCAGAGCTGAAGCTGTTCTGTACGGAGGAATGGGCAAAAATTCCTCCAAGCCGGTGTGCAGGACTGATCAACAGCTACAGGAAACGTTTAGCTGCAGTTATTGCTGCACAGGGGGGTCACAGCAGATACTGAAAGCAAAGGCTCACATACTTTTGCCACTCACTAATATGTAATGTTATAATATTTCCTAAATAAATAACCGACCAAGTATAATATTTTTGTCTCATTTGTTTAACTGGGTTTAACTTGATGCAGTTAACTTATGAAAATACCCTTTATATTTACATTAGAGTAAAAGAAAGGACTATGGTAATGTCCGGTCAACGAGCATTTTGATCAACGACCTGTTTCAGAAAATATAATGTGGGCATTAACTGGCACATTCCTGTACACAATGCACTGAATTCTGTAAATAAAGCTTTTACTGCTGATACTGGATGCACAGTAACTCCCCAAGTGTTTAGGATGGGCTATAGTGCTTTAAGTGGTCAGTAAGATAAGTTACACCAATTATGGCTTTATATATCAATGCCTTATACATTGTATTGTATCAATTTCCTCCTAAATGCACAATAACAGAATAACTCTATGTTTCTGATAATGTAATCGTATAAATATCGATGTTCCAGATGCAATCTGAAGAGCCAGCATTCACAGACAATACTTTATTCATTGTGGAGAGCCATTTAAGTCGAGTATACTTCAAAGAACTGCTAAATCCGTTCTGGAAATGTATAGCACTTCAGAAATCCATCCACCAATCCCTCATGCGGTGATTTATCGTTGTACGCGTGTGGGCTGGAGAGTGGCATACACTCCATAAACCTGATATACTGGTAACGCGTCCATCCTCAGTCTTTATCTTCATCTCCTTCACGTCCTGCCCTGCGCTCAAGTGGCTCTTTATCTCCACGGTCCGTTCGCTTCCTCGACTCAAATTAACCGGGCCCGCTCTAATAAAAGACGCCACTTCAGATTTGAATCTGTAATTGAAACAAACTGCGTATCGCTTTCTAATCTTAGCCGCCACCACACTGAGGAGCGCTCGGTCGGACCGGAGTGGCGTCCGGTCCCCCGTGTCCTTGCATATCTGACTGCCAGAATGATTATGAAAGATCAAGCGCTGGAACCGTTCGCTTTCAAGCGGGAAGATGAATGGTGGCTGTTTGAAAGTAACGCTTTGCGTGCGAGCAATTAGATCGTGGCGTGGAGCACCTATAACACTACGTTAAAGGGAACAAAGTGCTGCGGATCGTATTTAGCTGCAGGCGCGAGCACGTAATAAGGAACGTGTTCTTCCAGAGATGTATTGCACCAGCGCGGGAGGCTGTTCAGGGTGTAAAACCGTGGACTCAAGATGGTTTTGTTGCTTCAGGCTATGGCATCTATATTCAGCAAATATGTCTTTTAGAATATAGCACCCCGAAGCAGATGGAGCCAAACAGCACAGCATACTCCTCACACACAGAAAGCTAGAGAGTCACTGTGGGACTGTGGAAGCCTAGTGGTTAGGCCTACTGGTCTGTGGACCAGAAGGTCCAGGGTTCAAATCCCACCTCTGCCATGCTGCAACTGTTGGGTCACAGTTGCTTGGATTGTAAAACTGTATCAATCATAAGTCGCTACCATAATCATAAAAATGCATTGAAAGACAGCATAAAGAACAGAGACTCAACGAGTGAATGTGAACCAGTTTATATAGTTATAGGTTAGACAGAATATACAGGTAGTCGGAGAACAAATAAAGGAGTACTATTTATAATAGGACAGGCACATACTCTTACGAACAGCTTTTAGACCTTGGTACCAATAAGGAAAGTCATCCACAAACATACGAATAACTTACATAAAAAAGTCTCTAAACACATCAACCGAGTTAGAACAGTCTTTTAAAAGCCTAGAACAAGCCTTTTCCACCTCGTTCCATAAACCAGAGGTGCACTTAAGTATTTTTAGGGATCCACAATCTCTACTTTTTTACTGACTACATTTTCCAAACAGACTTCTCCCATTGTAGCAACCTGCTCTTTGTGCATCTGGCATGTTTGTGACATGGTTACATCGGTCTTGTAAAACGTGGTTCTGTGTTTTTGTAGAAGAGAAAGCCCGCTGAGAAAAGCTGTGAAATGCTAAATGCTATCGTACATGCAATCACGACTGCTGCTGCTTCTGCTGCTGCTGCTCCTGAGGAAGGTTCAGTGAGATGAGATGACAGCAGACAGGAGATAGAACATGAGGGACAGTTTCAAATTTTTTTGAAAAGGATCTATTATTGATCCTGCATGTAAGACAAGCCTCTCACTCTCTGGCCTGTCAGAGCAGAGATGGACATGATAGCATCGATGCTCCTGATGGAAAGAGAGAGAGAGAGAGAGAGAGAGAGAGATCATTATCTCATAAATAGACTGAATCACAGTTTGACTTTCTCTCAGCTGTGTTTGAGGCGATGCTAAATCACTCGACACGATCCCGAAGAGGACAGGCAGAGATCTTAATTACATACCAGACTGAAATCTTCATAATTGAGGATGTCATCCCGACCTCAGCCGACCAAGCAGGACCTTCTTACTTTAATTCTGCCAGTCAGACTCAATCAGGCCTCTATTGTGACACGTCTATCGGTGAGAGTGTGTACGTAATGTTTGTTTATGTAAGGTTTAATGGTAATCTAAGGTTTAATGAGTTCTGTATTGTGTAATGGGAGCACCTCTGGAGCTACACATCCAGTGCCCAGTTGTGGCCTGTAAGTTGAAAGCCTCTGGCAAGCAGAACTAGGGCTCATGCACGAATTAAAATGCATCTCAGGATCATCCACGCATTCCTGCCAACTTCAGCGTTCTGTGAAACAGGTTGTTGATCGAAATGGTCATTGACAGGGCATTACCATAGTCACATAATCTTATTATGCTACTGTAATGGGGATTTTCACAGGAAAACTTTGTGCAAATGATACGTAAATGTTGAAACCACGAGTGGAACGCTACCATCTACACAGCATCTGAAACCTAAGCATATCACTCCCCCCAGAAAATGCACAACACTGTGGATCTTCAGTTACTTACACATATTTATGATCACACACACTGTAGAGCCAAAATATAAACACTCATGATGAAATACAAACATAAATAAACATACCCCACAGGCTGCACACGACCAAGAGGGAATGAGTCCACATGAAGAACTTATACCTTGAACTTATACAGTATATTAGTTGATAAAGTACTTAACTCTCGGCTACTACTAAGTAAGAACACTATTAAATAAGCTTGTAACTTATTAGGACATTTGTAGTTTATGCCCCCCGAGCAAGCCTCAAGTATCATGTCTCTCGGTTTTTAAAACGGATTTAAAAACATATATAAATCATCGTTTTAGTAGGTCATGGCTCTGTTCTAATGTTTAATCTGCTTTTTTTTGCTAGCGTTGGACTATTTTATTTTCGTGTTTGCTTTTATTTTGAATTCTGTGTTGTGTGCAATTTGGGTTCTATGTGCAGCACTTTGGGTTCAGCTTGGGTTGGTATGAAGTGCTTTATACATAAAGTTTACCTGTCCTTACTAACTGCCATTCAGTAAATAAGTAAAATGTCATTCCACACTGTGAACAAGTTCATTAGAAGTGGCTTTGATCCACACCACCTTGCTTCTTTGTTTATGAGGGAGGCTCGAGTCGTCTCTCTGGAAGTCTGAATCTTGAGTGAGAGTTTTAACCTCTGTCTGCCGCAATTCATAGTTAATCTATACATCTTTAAACACATTGACCATCTGGACAGTCTAAATCAGGAGGGGGTGTAAAAACATGACATGGGGACCTTCTTAAATCTCCTTTATTATTCCTCTGTCAGCACTTTCCCCGCCGCACGGTAATCGATTAGGAGTGGTACGCCCGCTCTGAAATGAATGATCCAATGCCTTCTTCGCTCTAAATCACACTCTGGTGCTATATCTTTGAGATGTATGTCTGCAGGCTTCCTGCTCAGGATCCGCTGATCCGGTGCATTTACCTACATTTGAGCTGAGCTCTGAATTATTGTGAGCTCTGTAAATATTTGTCAGTTTGCACCTATTCAAAAGTTAATTACGCGTCATTAGCACAGCACGGAGGTTCCCAAACTTTTTCTGCAGTCGCCCCCCTTTTGTAGATAAGAATATTTTCCAGCTCTGGGCACACTGGCATCCAGGAAGTCTGGATTTCTTGGTTATTGCTCCAGTTTTTTGTGTTCCATACAGTTTCTGGTCTCTCTGTGTTTTCTGTTGGATTACCTTCTGGGGTGGGTTCTGAAGCCTCAGTGCTACTCTGGGTTGGAGCTGACATGTGACCAGACCAGTAGAGCGTCAGAATTACATTTATGTTAGGGACTCACTGTAGACTTCAGATCCACAGCCTTTATATTACTAATAACAGAAAAGAACTGCATAGCTCACTAGTGTTTTGTCGGAACATCTCAAAACTAATTTTGATTAAGCTTGTCATACTTAGGTCTGCAGAGGTTGTGTGGACTTGTCCATTGGCACCCAAGCTTTTGCATGAAACCTTTAGCTGCCTTCACAGCAGCAATTATTTTATTTCAATCGACCCCATTTTTACTCTGTGTGATGTTTTGAATGTATTTTATGTAAATAACAGCAGTTTGTATTTATATGCAACAGGCTAATGTTCTTGAAATGTAATTTTCTTTACAAATACAAGTATTAACAAATGATATGAAAAGGTGTGAAAAGCGATGTCATGCCGTGGTAGTTAATGGAAAAGGAAAAAGCGCCTGTGTTTTGTTCTGATGTCAGGACACATGTTAAATAGCGTAATTAGCGATGATGTTGACAACTCAATAACAGACTTTCGGTGTTAATGGGTTTCTTTGGATTCCTGTGTCAGTGTTAGGCGAAATGCTGAGCGGTGCACAAAAGGAGCTCTCTGACCCCGATTAAATTGCTTTCTCAGCCAGGCAAAGTGGAAAGGGGTGATGGTTGTGGTGCGGTTTGGTAAACGCTGGAGAATTCTTATTGGTCAGGCACTGTGCAGTTCTAAGAAATGGCATACCATGCAAAAGTTTTAGGCCAACATTAGATTAGATTGGTATATATGACCACATATAGTTACTTCTCAGTCTCTTTTTTAGAATACAACCAGGAAATACAGGAATTTTGTATACAGAATTAAAAAGCTGAAAATAAATCAGAAATAAACATCTTTAGGCTATAGTGGCAAGTATTGATTGTGACCTCCTCTTGCCCTTGAGCTATAGCAGCATCTGGCAGTTTCACCAGGATGCTAAGTCTGACCCCTCTACAGTCCGAAGAAGCGAGATTGGTGTTTTTGGCCAAGAAACCACTTTTCCAGAAGGGGAACAGGGTGAAAAGCCTACTGTTTTCAAAGCTCACAAAGATTGGAATGAAAAACAGTGCAAATGAAGTGATGAATCCAAGTTTGAAATTTTTGGGTCCAATCATCGACAGTACATTATGTTTGGTCCTTATACCATTACTAAAACAACAATTCTACTGGTGGCCTAAGACCTTTGCACTATACAGTACATAAATCTAATAGATCGATGCCGTGGTAGACCAGAGCTTCCTAAACTGACACTGTGATGTGTCAGAGAGCATACGGAAATGGGAAGGATATTTGAGCTGGAGGACTCTTCTGTCCCACCACAACTGAGCTCATAACCAAAAGGTCCATAAGGTTCAAACCTGTATGGGAGTGAGTCCTGGAGATTCTTCTGTCATACCATGACTTAATGAAAAAGTCCAAAAATGGCCTGCCACCATAACCAGAAGGTTAAAGTTTAGGTGTTTTTTGGAAATGCAGCACTAACTGAAGAGTGAGTTTTTATCTTGAAGAATATTCTGCTGTACCACAGCTGACCTCCTAAAAGTCTAACAGTGCCCAATTTATTTTGGCCATGAGGTCAGTTTCTTGCAGCAGCAAACATGAGTGAGCATCAAGCTTTGGAGGGCTTTTCTCCTGCCATAAATGATTTTTAACCTAAAGGTCCAAAACGGCCCAACCCAGTAAGATCAAAAGCGTCAAAGTATCAGAAGTCTTTACAGAGGCAGTAGTAGGTAAGAATGAGTTTCATGCTTAAGGGCTTTTATGCTGTATCGCAGCTGAGCTCTCAAACAAAAGGTCCACAAATGCCCAAGCCAGTGCAGACGGGAGGGTTTGTGAGTGGTAATAGTTTGAAAGCTCCACTGCCCTGCCATGTCTGACCGCTTAAACCTTACGAAGTCCAAAAGTGTCCGAGCCAATACGACCAGGATGCCATAAGATCAAGTTCTTGGAGATTCAACAGTAAATGGGATTCAGCATCTGCTTCGGCGGGGGTTGTTTGTTCTGTCCTACCAAGACTGTGCTCTTAATCAAAGGTCCAAAAGACCCAAGCCAGGATGACACAAGTTTAAGTTTTTGGAGATGCAGCAGTAAATGGGGGCAAGTTTTCAGTTTAGGACTATTCTGCTGTATCACAACTGAGCTCTTAAGCTATAAAAGATCTGAAAGCATCTAAACCATTATGGCCAAGAGGTTATGAGTTCAACTTTAAGATTCACAGGTAAATGGGCATGAGTTACTAGGCTGAGGGCTAGTCTGTCCTACCACGAATGAATTCTTAGCCAAAGAGTCCAAATGTAAACAAGTCACTATGACCAGGAGGTCATGAGCTCGAGCTCGTAGTGATGAAGTGGTAAACAGATGTTAAAGCTTCAAAGCACCTCTGTTCTACCAAAGGTACGAATGCCCAATCCACTATGACAGGGAGATCATTTAAATTTCTTGAACATGAAGCGGTACATTGATGTGATCAATTCACTTGGTGGTGCTTGAATGTTTGTGAACCCTTTAAAAATGTCTTTATTTTTGCGAAATCTATATGCGACCTAAAACCTCATCAGAATTTCACTGGATTCCCAAAATTAGATAAAGAGAACCCAATTAAGCAAATGATACAATGTTCTTGTACTTAGTGATTTATTTATGAAGGAAAATCTTCCAAAATTACATACATTACCCATACTGCACATGGACAGCTGGAACAGCTTCGATTCTGGGATGTTGATGGGTGAACTGCTTCCAAAACATTTTTTCAGGACTTTGACTTGGCTATTCCAGAACATTATCCATTTTTGAATGACTTGTGTACTTAGGGTCATTGGTTGTTAGCAATGTATAGGGTCCAAATACATTGCTAAAACAATGGTATATCTAATCTAATGGTGGCCTGAGACTTTGTATACAGTACACAGTGTATACAGTAAGAGGGCATTTGTGAAGAATGAGGGAAGAAGGCAGACTCGAGTGCTTCCTGAGATCTGTGTAGCATCCACATCCTTCTTGGAACGCGTTTGTTAAATTGAATATGAAAAAAATGGTCCTAAATATCTGGACGAGGTATTTTTTATCTACGTTTCAGATCAGATCCAGACTGTTAATTTCTTTTGTTTGATTCTTTGCACCAGCCGACATCTGCTACAAGGGCAAATAATGCAAACTGTGCTCCGGCACACACACACATGTCAATAGAGGAAGTTATTTGCTCAGGAAAATGTGTGTGCATGCCTTTATTTGGTCTAGTTTCAAGGTCAGCAGTCAGCAAAACAGACCATTTTGTAGTAATGCAGAGTAAAACCAGGCTTGGAGTGAGACTTTTAGATACGGTCTTTTTTTTATTTTTTTTGATGTAAGGTAGAACCTCATGTGGCCTTTGCAGAGGATTATTGCCTTCAGCAGAGTCAGGGTTGCAGGAGGCGTTTTGTTTTCTCTCTCTGCCTTTCTCATGTGCATCCAGGGCAGATAAATCTCTCTAATTAAGATGCTGGCCCTCTTCTGCTCCATCACTTCTCAGCTCCCTCCTGTGCCTGGTAGGACACTAATATTTCCTGGCACCGCTCGGGCCGACCTGTCAGTTATCTCTCAGCAGAGCCACAGTAAATATCCTGCATTGATTAGGTCCATTTGCATAGAGTCGGGGCAAAGAGATGAATGCAAAACCAGAACTGTTCAAGAAGGCGAGGGACCCAAAATACCCCGCCCCTCTCAGGTGAGGGTTTCTCTAATGGTTCCGTAGATGAGTGAGCAAGCCACGCTGCCTGACCTCCACAAAATCACAGACTTTCCACCTGTGGATGTAATTTGTTTTGGATAAGGATGAGGGAAGGACAAAGAAAATCATTATACTGGTATAATTAGATGTACATATGCAATCAGTCATAATACCATAACAGCATTCGCCAACACAGGGCACGGAAAACAAAAACGTGCTCTGGATGGGACAACATTCAAATGCAGGGCCAGCAGAGGTCGCTGTTGCAGCAGCAGGAGAGCATCACGCATCCAGCCTTCTCTCTCTCAGGGTGTTTTCACACTTGAGGTCTCAGTTCGGTTTGTGGTTTGTTTTGTAGTTCGCTTGATTTGTGTATTGTGAAAGCAAAACAATCCCAGACCACTTCGCATCGGCTGTCCTGTTCGTGGTACGGCTATATTGGAGATAACTCTCATCACTGCTGCTGGTTATAACTGACCGATTCAATTTAAACTCCTCTGGATGATTTTGAAATAATAATAGCAATATGTTCCATCCTGCCACTGCTTTTTTTGTCTGAGTCCTTAATATAGATCATTTTTTAATAACCTAGAACCTATTATTTTCTGTTCTGAAAAATAATCTTCTCTATTTTATTCTGTTCTGTCCTAGATTTCTTTATGCACTGTATTCATAAAATGTATTCAGACTAGAAATATGTAACATAAAATTTTAGATGCAAAAAAAGTAAAAGAAAAATTACACTACATATAGCAGAACTTTTGGTTAGCTATAAGCCTGTGTAAAAAGAAAAGTTTTGACTTAAAAACATCGACACTTTCAGAACATCTGATATTTTGAGGAAGAGCATCCCACAGTCTAGGAGCGGCACTGCTAACAGCCCCATCACCAACAAAGACAGTTTATTATCTAGAATATACTTATAGGCGTGAAGCAGGTCCAAAAGGTAAGAGGGTGCCTAAGAGAACCAGAAACAGAGTTCTCTTCCAAGTTCGCTTACAGTGTGATCACGAAAGAACCGAGATCAGATGCGGTTGGTACGCTTTCAGATTGTGGTACTGCGGGACTGTGGTAGCCTAGTGGGTAAGGTATTGGACTATGGACCAGAAGGTCCAGGTCCAGGTCCAGGGTTCAAATCCCACCTCTGAAAAGCTGCCACTGTTGGGTCCTTAACCCACATTTGCTTGGACTGTAAGACTGTACCAATTGTAAGTCGCTCTGGATAAGGGCGTCTGCTAAATGCTGCAAATGTAAATGTAAAACAAACTATATATAAAAACACCCTCCGACTGTCAATCCTGATGAAGTGGTTCAGCTTCTTACTAAACCCAATTCAAACGTAAGATTTATTTTGAATCTTATGATTCATATCTCAAAGGATACCCCCCTGAGTGCGTCATTCTTTCAAAAGATCCTTCCATGTAATTTCACACCATTGTACGCATATTTACTAACACGGCTTAAATTAAAACTAACACTGTCCCGAGCCAGCAAGTGCTGTCACGCTAGGCCCGGAGGGATACGCCTACATAGGCATACAACCTGATTGCAAATAATAAGCCTCCTATTTTTGTTCTTCAGTCGACACCTTTCTTATTTGACGTTCTTAAAAGTTAATAAACCAAAAACGCACCTCAAAGAAACAGCAGCGGACCACCTTGAACTTTGTTTAATCCCGCCTGTCATACAGTTATACTGTATGTTCATTTGAAAAATGTAACAAAACATGTCATTTGGCCAGAGCCCACGTCCTGCACATCCAAAACCAGTGTTCATCCCTCTTTTGTGCTCTCTTTCTTTTCCTCCCACGCTTTTACGCTCTGCGTTCAAGCTGGTTACTTTGAAGACAGCCATGACACATCACTATGCACAAAACGGACTCGGGATAATGCAGGGCTGGACGGTTTTTCTTGCAATGGCTAGCTTTGATGCAGCCTCATTGATGCCAGTCACAATGAGCTTATCTCAGTAGGATTGCAGACTCTGGTCTTCAAAGGATCAGGACTTAGCAACTCGTCTGTGCACATGCATTCGCGGCTTGTATTTCTATTCTTATTTATGGATCTGTCTATAGTAAAAGTGTTTTTTTCTCTTCGATAAATGCCACCGTTTCATCTGACAGATTAGGGGGAATGCTTACTGTACGTCCTTATTCAGATTAATCCCAAGTGCAAGCACTCGGTTGACTGTTTGGAAAATTCAGGCTACTGAAACAGAATCTTTTCTGTGGCGGAAACGTCAGCTTCCCCCAAAGCAAGCTGTCATCATATTTCAAAGAGTGTGCACTTTGGTCTCATGGCTGAAACTCAAGTCTCTATCAGAGTCACTTTATTCCGAGTCCAGTCATTATGACTGAAGAAAGATTTTAGCCTGATTGAATTATTGTATAGATTCTGTATTTTTGCACCATTGTAGAGAAGGAAGGCACCGAGGTCTTGGCTGACGGTTTTGCGGCGAAATTGTGTATTAAGCTTATTTATTATAACCTTGTTTATTATAACCTCGTTCGTTGGATGATGCAATGGTCCAAAACAGCGTTTGCAAGTTGAGTCAATGCCAGGATCAGCCGCTAGTGGCCGCTGTTTCAGCAGCAGGGAGGCGGGTTCATGATATTATTATGTACAGAATAGATCATTTCTAAGAATTCTTTTCTGTAGTTTTACTCCTCATTACAGTTTCTTGAGATAGAAGAAAGATGAACTAAGGGCTGAAACTCACAACTCAGTGCTGCTTTGCTTCCACTGATATTGAAATATTTAAACAAGTAAAGAACTTGCTTATTCTAAAGCTTATTTATTAGGACCGGGTTGTGTAATGACTCAAATAAAGCCAAAATGTAAGGCTATGTAGTCAAATCACCTTTCATTGTTTAAATAGGGAATTGTACCAAATATTATTATATACAACATGATGGAAGACGAGAAAGAAAATGGTAAGGTTCTACAGTTATTTCAGAAAAGAAACCAAGAGTGAGATAAAGTTGAGCTCTTCCACATTTACCTTCAAATGTGTTGCATAGTGTTCTATTTGCTAGACACAGCATCAGATAAACCAAGGTCTATAGTGTGTTGTTTTTAAGCTCACATTCAGAGGTGTCACGGTAATCTGGTTTTATGTGCCTTCCAGTCAGAACGTTGTATTTATAACTGGCTGAGAGCTTTATAGGATATATCTGTAATTCACCTAACCTAGCAGAGAAAAGCTAACAATTGCAAACCCTGTTAAAATCAGGAGACATCTACATAAACATCTGTATAATCATGCAGTTTGAAGAATTTTTGTTCAAGGCTGCAAAATGCAGTGCTGCATGAAAGTTTGTGAACCCTTTAGAATTTTCTATATTTCTGCATAAATGTGATCTAAAACATCATCAGATTTTCTCACAAGTCATAAAAGTAGATAAAGAGAACCCAGTTACACAAATGAGACACAAATATTATACTTGGTCATTTATTTATTGAGGAAAAATGATCCAATATTACATATTAGTGAGTGGCAAAAGTATGTGACCCTTTGCTTTCAGTATCTGGTGTGACCCCCCTGTGCAGCAATAACTGTGACTAAACGTTTCCTGTAACTGTTGATCAGTCCTGCACACCGGCTTGTAGGAATTGTAGCCCATTCCTCCGTACAGAACAGCTTCAGCTCTGGGATGTTGGTGGGTTTCCTCACATTAGCTGCTCGCTTCAGGTCCTTCCACAACATTTCCATTGGATTAAGGTCAGGACTTTGGCTTGGCCATTCCAAAACATGAACTTTATTCTTCTGTAACCATTCTTTGGTAGAACGGCTTGTGTGCTTAGGGTCGGTGTCTTGCTGCATGACCCACCTTCTCTTGAGATTCAGTTCATGGACAGATGTCCTGACATTTTCCTTTAGAATTCTCTGATATAATTCAGAATTCATTGTTCCCTCAACGATGGCAAGCCGTCCTGCCCAGATGCAGCAAAACAGACCCAAACCATGATACTACCACCACCATGTTTCACAGATGGGATAAGGTTCTTATGCTGGAATGCAGTGTTTTCCTTTCTCCAAACATCAAAACTTCGTTTATGCATATAATGCCTTATACAGTGTGGATTTTCTGGGAGTCAGGAATGGATAAGGAACCATATGAAATGGGGTGATGGGGGCACTCCTGATCTGTACTCTGTCCCCGAATGGGAAAGTGAGCAACTACCTCCGGCGATGGCTTGTGTTTCCAAAGAGCCTGACAAGCATCGCACTCTATGGGCGCAGTAATAAGTTACAGCTGCCCTTTAAATTCTTGGAAGAGGAATTCAAGGTTACAAGAACTAGAGAAGTGGTGCAGTACAGGGAAGATCTAGTGATCTGAAGGTTGCCAAAGCTGGAATCCAAGTGAGGACGGGCCGGAAGTGGAGGGCGGAAGAGGCTGTACAAGAGGCGCCTTGTTCAAGAAGAGGTGAGAGTAGATGTGGAGGAGATGAGATCGTGCAGGGCAGTGGGGATGAGGCAACAAGGGGCTTGGACAAGATGGGAGACCGCTGTTGAGAGAAAAGTGACCTGGGCTGAAATTTGGAAAGCCGAGTCTCACCGCATTAAGTTCCTCATTCAAGCAGTGTATGATATGCTTCCAAGTCCATCTAATCTGTACACATGGGGCTTAGCAGAAACACCAGCATATCCATTGTGTCCAAAGAAAGGTACCCTGGAGCACGTCCTCAGCGGATGCAATATAGCACTTGGAGAAGGGCGATATAGGTGGAGGCATGACCAAGTCCTAAAGACCATTGCTGAAGCAATCAGCGCTGGACTTGTGTGGGCAAAACAGTTTTGTCCCTCTAAGGAAATTATTGCCTTCGTTAGAGCTGAGAAGCAGGCAAGCCGGGATAAAAGATCACCGGCAGGTATCCTGATCTGTGCTAGAGATTGGCAGCTGTTGGTGGAAATGAAGTTTCCCAGCCATATAGCAGTCACCTTCCTTCGACCGGACATTGTCCTTTTGTCTGAGTCAACCAAACAAGTCGTGCTACTGGAGCTGACAGTCCCATGGGAAGAACGCTTGGAAGAAGCTTTTGAGAGAAAGCTCTGCAAGTACGCGGGACTAGTCAGCGACTGTCAGCAGGCTGGATGGAGAGCAAGGTGCCTCCCAGTGGAAGTCGGATGTATGGGGTTTGCAGCCTGTTCTTTGGTCAGAGCCTCAAGTAATGTAGACATTGTGGGTCAGCGAAAGAGGAACACCATCCGCAATATCACAGAAGCAGCAGAGAGGCAGAGATGGTTGTGGCTCAAGAGAGGAGAACCATGGAGTCATGGTAGCTAGTTAGCCATCTGGACACAAGCAGGTGTCTGATCAACCCCGGCTGGGTCACCTGGAGGAGGGTGTATGATGTTGAAATACCCGAAACACCCAATGACTCCAGGAATGTCACTGATTATGTGTCCCTAGGCATCAGCAGATTTATTTACATATTACTCAGGAGCCTAGTAACTTGAAGCTTCATAACCAGCTGCAAGACCTTTCATACACCCCAAAGGTTCCTCCTCACCAGAGGCAAACAGATTGAAAGGCCCAGCCGAGGACAGTTGTGTGCAACAAGATGCAGACCAGGATTGTCCCTGTCACAAAGGATTTTAAGGGGACAGTTTCAGGATGATTCCCTGGTAATGAATAGCCTTTATTTAAATAAGCCCTGTGGTTTTGTAAGGGAATGTTTTAAGCATTTACATTATCTGTAGACATATCCCATTCTATCAGCTCAGTGAGCAGTGTATCTCTGTGTACATTTAGCTGTTTTCTCTTCAAATACATGACCCCAATCTCACAGATTTTTGGAGCTGTTTCTCACATCGTATTGTGTTTTATAACTCACTCTGTTGTTCTTTGTAAGTCACCCAAATGACGTTCGCTAACTGCACACAATGCCTTCGATTGTAGAAGCAAATTAGCACTTCTTTTCTTTCAGATCTTAGTGAATCGGGACATGAGGAGGCCTAGTAAGCCCTTATCAAGAAGCGCTGGGAGAAATCGATAAAGGGGATCTTGATTTACGGCTCTAAATAATGCATAATTTCCTCCACTCTGAAAAACAAATTGAATGGATTTCGTTGGATTTGCTTATCTCTCGGACCCCATGAAGCATTGCAGTCTCAGGGCTTTGGGAAGCGTTTTAAAAAAATGCTAATCCCACTGGAGGTTAATATAAAGTGTCAGGCTGGTTTGAACTAACACTGCATAGAAGAATTTTAAAGGCTTGGTAGAAAAGCATTGTTCATAGGCGAACGTGGCAGCATGTGAGGCAGCGTCGTGATTTCCTTTCATGAGGTGTTTCTTTCCTGATTTGCTTTTGAGTGCTTTATGAAATATTTACAGGTTTGTTCATGCGAGTGCATTGCATTTGCAGCATTTAAGGCTGGATTGTTCATATTTAATGGCTCTTTATCATTCAGCGCGGGAGGGGGGACTTGGGATCATTTCAAATTTTGACTGGACTCAGTCAATTACTTTTCTCATTCCCGTATACATCTGCGATCTCCTTCGTATTCAGCCACAGGATGAGTCATTTGCCACACCAAATCTAAATTCAATGAATAATTTTATATTTACTCATGCCGATATTCCACAGTGCTTGGGCATGGAAATGCCACAGCCTCGCTGCCCGTCACCTCACTGATGGCAATTTCAATGGCTTTTATCGCCTGACTTTTTATCATCCTCAGACCAAAGTGAGGGAGGGGAGAGACCTCTTCCTCATCCGACACCATCAAGAAATCGCAGCGGGAGAAGCAGGACGACGTTTTATTAGCACGTCAAAGCCAATCATATTTATGGGTGTGCTTTCGCAGATGAGAGTACTCTCCGTTACGACCTGTGTTATTTATAATTTCATAAAGCCGCTCGATGACAGTGCTTATTTTATCCTGCATTCTAATCTGCTCCTAATAAAGACGTGCCAGGCCCAGCGAGTGAAAAACGAGCGCCCGGCGTCAGCTGCAGCGACCCACTGAGATTTCAGGGAGGGTAAATAAGGACCGGGGGTGATGCCGGCGCACAGATGATCTCAGACCGCGACGCTGGATTCAGTCCTCACCTCTCAATAGCAGTGATGTACAGTAATGAAAATCCAGGCAAACTGTTCAGGAGCCGAAATGGAGGTGACTTTGGATGATTGGATGGCAGAGGCTTGAAATAAGAAGCAGCACTTTTAAATGGAAGGTTGTGAGTTATTGTTATTACAGCAGAGCAGCGGAAAATGCGATCGGACGTTTAATTATGTTTGATAATGAGACTGAAGCGCTACATTGACTAGTATTATAGATGCAGTGTCCATAATACCTTATAAGAATGGCATAAGAATGAAGATTTGCTTTTTTATAAAGGTTTCCATGTGTTGTGGGACTCACAAACATGGGCAAGACACTGGCTAAAAATTAAAGAAGGAATTTATTGAACAGAACTGAGAACAGAACAGAGAACCCAGACGGAGGCAGTGGCATCCCGGTGATGGACAACTGGGCAGACAGGCTCAGGATGGAGGCTGGTGCAGGAACAGGCATCACCGTGTGATCAACAGGGCAGGGCAAACTCAGGTCTTGGGGTCTGGGAACCAGGCACAGGTCCAGGTCAGAGCCAGCTGACAAACAGTCTAGGCTTCAGGTCGAATCTGTGGTGGGAACATGGAGACAGACTGGCAGACCAGGTGCAGAATCTGACAGCCGCAGAGTCTGAATTGCACAAATCTGGGAAACAAGAGCAGATTAGTCACAGAGCTAAGACACAAGTAGGATTCGGTAGCTGAAATGTTCACTTAACCCCCAAAAGTGGCTCCTCTTTGACCGCCTCCTCCCTATATAACCATAGCCCTCTATTCCACATGACCAGTCAATCTCATTCTTTCCTCTCGCTCCATCTTCAAACTGTCCCACCTGCTCTGTCCCTCTAATATAATTAGTCCTAATCCCGTCCGTCATTGGCACTCCCAAAACAAGTCACAGCATCTTCAACTCCACCTCCCGTTTTCCCGTCAGCGCCGCCGCCTCCAAGCCACAGCATAGCTGGACTCACTGTCGTCTTGTAAACTTTCCCCTTTTATAGCAAATCTCTCCTGCCACTCTTTGCCACCCACTCCACGCTGTCTGCATTCCCTTCTTCACCACTCTGCCTCACTCTGTTACTTTGAACACTCGAACCTAAGTGTTTAAACTCATCGACCTTCACCACCCCTACTCCTTGCAACAGCACCACTCCGCCTCCCTCTCTGTCTCGTCTCTGACATGTGCTCTGTCTTGCTTCTACTGACTTTCATTTTCTTTCTCTCCAGTGTGTACCTCCATCACTTCTGTTCCCTGCTCTCACTACAGGTCACAGTGTCGCTGCAAACATCGTCGTCTGAGACCCAAGTCCGATCTTGTCAACGTGTTGTCCCATGTGGCCTTGTAGTGTTTATACTAACTGTACATTATATGTTATAATGCATTATAGTGAGACTTATACACCAAACGCATTTTTTGTGCAATTTATTTGGACGGCAGTACATTAATAAGAGTGTATAATGATGGTATTTTCCACACTAAATGCGATGTTTCAGACAGCAGGAAAAACAATTTGTGAATTTTTGCCGACAACAAAAACTTAGTGAGCAATCTTCGTCGTTTCTGTGCCTCATGAAGCCTTTTTATAATTGGCAAAGACTAATTCATCTCAAAGTTCCCTCAATTTCCCCTCCCTGCTCGGAACCAGAGAGCCATTGTACTTATTTATAAAAAGTTCAGGTTCGGGACGATGTTAATAAAAATGATAGTAATGATATTAGTAATGAATAATACATTATATTTGAGTAAAATCTTAAATTTGATGTATAACTGGATAGACCTAAATCACATGATGGTGTTCATCCTTAAAAAAAAAAAGGTTGAAGAAGGCATTTTCTTCATCTTGCATTTTGGTCTTGGTCATGGTTGAGTTTGGAGTCTGACTGTTTGAGGCTGTGGACAGGTGTCTTTTATACAGGTAACGAGGTCAAACAGGTGCCATTAATACAGGTAACGAGTGGAGGACAGAAGAGCTTCTTAAAGAAGAAGTTACAGGTCTGTGAGAGCCAGAAATCTTGCTTGTTTGTGGGTGACCAAATACTTATTTTCCACCATGATTTTACAGTTCAATTCTTTACAAATCCCACAATGTGATTTCCTGGATATTTTTTCTCATTTTGTCTCTCATAGTTGAAGTGTAGCTATGATGGAAATTACAGACCTCTCTCATCTTTCTAAGTAGGAGAACTTGCACAATCAGTGGCTGACTAAATACTTTTTGACTCCACTATACAGCAAGGGCATGGTACTGAAAAATGATACCCAAAAGGCACCATCCATATTATGTTGTTACTACAAAGCACTGGACAATTCTTTTTTAAAATGATCAGTTCTTCGTTTCAATATTTAATGAAAAATAACATTACAATAATTAGCTTGGGTGTGATCCCAGCAGGGTGCCTTCTCTCTGGGTTCCCATTCTTATTCTGTGAGGGTGCCCCCTCATGACACAGCGGAAGGATTACAAAACTTTTAGGAAATCCAGAACAGAAAAAAACCCTACAGTTGTATTTTACCATCTGGTTGCTGCATGGAGAGCATAAACATGCCGCAGAGCTCGAAAGTACCGCTTTACTTCACTAAACAACATGAGTTCCAGGTGCAAAGCATTCAGCTGCCAAAACCGACAACGCATATCCCATGAAGCGTCTGATTAAACATGGAATTATTCTCTCTCTCGAGTTCTTAACTGCTTGAAGAACAGCACGACTCTGAATTCACCACCGAGAATAAACACGGAGATGCACGTTTTTAGCATGTCGGCAGCAGGTAAGAGTTTATTGGCCGGCTTTCTTATTTTTGCAAGAGGAAGTACGTAGGAAAATAGTGCAGAATGCTGTTTAAATAAGGGGGCTTTATTGAAACGAAACAGCACAGATGTAATAATCAAGAACAAAGTAAACAATATAGAGAACAAAAGCAAACCAAAAGAGAGTAACGAGGGATCCGGGTGAAACGAGAAAACAAATCAAGCAACAATAGGGACTACAGAAAGAGGGAACCAACCGGAGAGATGGGTGTGAGCATTGTTTCTGCATCTCATGAAGCAGCTTCTGTACTTTCAGCCTTTTGATACTTGGCAAAAAAAAAAAACTTGTACAAAAACACAGCATATTCATCTAAAAGTTCCTTTGCCCTCTGTTGTTCCTTCTCCTCCTTGGAACCAGAGCCATTTTACTTGTTTTAAAATGTTCAAGGTTTTGATTGTTTTAATAAAGAAATAATTAATGAATAATTAATATTATTAATAAATATTAACAATTTATATTTTAGTAAAATATTAAAATTTATCTATAACTAGATACATCTAAATCAAGTCATGGTGTTCATGCAAAAAAAAAAGTTGAAGAAAAAACAAATAATAACAATAGTTGTTATATATATATATATATATATATATATATATATATATATATATATATATATATATATATATATATACTTTTTTTTTTTTTTGTGCCTTTCCATATGATTTTGCAAAGACTGGGGATCTTGCATGGTTACTAATTGCAAGTAGCAACTAGATTTGAGAAAACATACTGTATATTGAGATTTCATAAACACCTATATATATATATATATATGCAAGATCCCCAGTCTTTGCAAATTCATAGCCTGTCAGTAGTCTGGAATAAAAACTGTGAGAGGGTGTCAGACTTTTCAAAATCTTTTCAGAAGCGTTTCAAAGCCGTACTGGTGTCCGGCCAGCCTCAGTGTAACTAACATCGGACTCATTCCTTTTGTTCCAGAGCACGGACGACATCGTAACGTCAGCGGAGTGCTCCAACGACGACGAGGACCTGGAGGAGTGCAACTTCGAGCACGCAGGTGGGCTAGGTCAGTTTAACTCTGCTTGCTCCTATGTGGTGGTCTTTCATTTGCAACAGAGGATTAGATCCTCAAAGCATCGCCGCCCCCATGGATTGATAAAGTGTAACTTCCTGTCTACTAAACCTAATCCGAGCATGCTGGTCCGAGCTGTCATTCAGACTAAACCTTATTCCTAATGCTGACTAGATTCCACTCAGTAGTCAAAATGTGGTCACAGATCCCCTTAAAGAACCTCACTTATGAGCTACACTTGCCCATGGGGTTTTCCGAAGTGGTTAACATGGTCACAGCACCTGCTAATTTTGTCTTCGCCGCCTCTCCCGAGGATGTAAGAGCAAAATTAGCGTCGAGACGTGACATGTTCTCTGCATTGATGCTTCAAAATGTATCATATTCGGAGGTCTTCTGTCATGCGATAGACTGGATTGCATTTTGGTCCATGATACATTTTGAGATGTCTCTTGAACTTTTCTTTTCGGCCAAGTCACAGTGTGAAATGTAGACCAGTCTCTGTGAAGATAGTGGTGTTTCTGATTTTCTTTGGTTCCCCCATCTTTCCAGGCTTGAGTTAAACGTTTTAATAGAGAACAGATATCATCGAATTTCTGTGCCAATCTTTTGTTGGGTTTACATTTTGTTTTGTTTTGTTTTTTGTTTAATGTATGATTTTCAACAAGTTATTCTGCTTCTAATTGTTTCCCAATCCGCAGATGAACTAGAATCTTATTGATTTACAGTCGGACTTTGAAAGAATCTGGGTGCTGGCATTCCTTGACAGAACTGTCAACAGTTTATAATGTGTCTGTCTTCTCTCTGTAAAACATTCAATTTTAAGAACGGCTCGAACTCATATTATGTGCCATATTATTTATAATCAGTTATAAGGAGTTTACATGAACCTGCATAAAGATTTTTCTCAACAATTGCCAAAAAGAGTGCCGCATGAGTCCCAGCCTGGTTGCAGCCTGTGTAGAGTTTGTATGTTCTCCCCTTGTCTGTGTGGGTTTCCGGTACTCCGGTTTCTTCACAGTTTCCACAGACATGCATTTAGGTCATTTAGCAGACGCCCTTATCCAGAGCGACTTGATACTGATACAGTTTTCTAATCCAAGCGATTGTGGGTTAAGGGCCTTGCTCAAGGACCCAACAGTGGCAGCTTGGCAGAGGTGGGATTTGAACCCTGGACCTTCTGATCCATAGTCCAGTACCTTAACCGCTAGGCTCTCTTAGGTGTCCCAGTGTGAGTAAGTGTGTGAGTAAGTGTGCATGTGCCTTGCAGTGGACTGGCATCCTGTCAAGGGTTGGTTCTCACCCTGCACGCCGTGCCACCCTGAATATATCCCAAATCCTGAACTGGATGAAGTGGGTATTGAAAATGAATGCATGCTTAAAACAGATTTGCTGTTAAACTCAGAGTCAAGTGATGCTGATATATGTTAGGACACTTCCCAGGCATGACCACTTGTAGGATTTTATGCTTACTCATAACCAGTGTTGGAGATGTTACTCAAAAAAGTAATCCATTACAAATGAATGATTACTTTTTACAAAATCCGAGATTACTTTACTCATTACAAACAAACCATAGGACGTTAGGTTCCAGGAGACAAACTACCGGACATCAAGTTCCAGGAAACAAGTCAAGTCAAGCATTGTCTAAGCTCATGCTCTCATTGAGCAAGCCTAGGGCGACAAGTGAGAAAAAAAAAAAAAACAAGACTCAAAAAGGGAGCCAAACTCCTTGGACAGCCTATCAACCACTGGACTTCAGGTTCCTGGAAACAAACCAGTGGACGTTAGGTTAGGAAATCAAACAACTAGACATTTGGAGCCAGAAGCAACTCAGACCTCATCTTGCCAGAGACGTGATAGTCTGAGACTTTCAGACCATATAATGGACTTATGGTGACAGGAAACCAAACCAACCACCAAAAGTCTAGTTTCCTTAAGACCAGGGTCTCCTCCGAAGTGTCAGACCGCGATTTCACACTGTACGTACAGGGTTATATGTACAGCTACGTGAATCCCAGAAGACCACTGAGCTACAGAGGTTCTTCTGTACAGCAGGGAAGTTTTAGCACACCCTTATGTCACATGGCAAAAGCTGACCCAAAAACAATAAAGAACCTGCTCGAAAATCTATTAGAAATGTTTATGCAGGTTAATGTCAGGTATGTCAGGTGTTACAAAGCATTGTGAACTGAACTGTGTTCAGTCATATGTAAACCTTTGGGCGCTTGTTTTGTTGATATTTTAAATGGAAATAAGTGTAAATTTGGGTGCTTGAGAATGCCGCTCAGGCAATGCAACAGCGACCCCTACATGTCCTGTGATGGATTGCATTCCATACAGTGCATGCTCACACTGGTGTCCTGGGTCCTCTGTGATAAGCACCGGACCCCTGCGACCCTGACCAGAACGCAGAAAAAATGCATAAGTTCAAAAAAAAGTGATGAAGCTTGGACACCTTTCCAGATGACCCACTAGCATTTTTGTAAGGTCTCAGAACTTATCTGGCTTCTTCGTGGTTCGTCAACTTTGTTCCCTGCAGGTTTCGAAAATCAACAAACCATATAATTTGACTTTGTTCTCTTGCATAAGACTGTGCAGCAGTCATCGGTGCAGATGCCCTGGAGTTTTTTAGCTCTCTAAAACACCATCATCAATTCTGATCAGGTTTGAGGGCTTTAGCCCCAAACATACGGCATGCGTGAACGCCTCTTTGTCTTCAGTAATTTGAGCGTGATTAATATTTTACAAGGACGAGACAGACCTCGCTTCACTTCCATTTCTTGTTACTCCCAACTGCCAGTCCCAATTTCTGTCAAATTTTAGTGGTAAGCTAGCTGTAAGAGATGGTGGAAGTCCCAGTACTTCTTGATCTGTGTATTATGTAAAGAAAGCTATTGGTAGGGCCCCAATCATCCAGTCACGTTTACACAGAAATTCATGCCATTTCTAACCCCATCAGTTGATGTGGACAGCTGCATGAGACGCTCTTGTTCTGGGGTTCTTCATTGTACAGTTTTTGTCCAGCATGCCTGTTTCTTTAGCGTTTATCTGCAGTTCTGTTTTATTTTTAGATGGTGTTGTACCGCTATGACATTCCTATTGTCTCAAATCATCTTGTGCCGCATGATACGTTGGTGTCAGTCGATTACTTTTTTGCCTCCATCATCTTGTTCCATCGGGCTTCCAATTTGACATCTCCATTTCTGATTAACAAAGCAAAGATCTGGCAACAAAATCTTTTCTTGCCATCCAGACAAGTGTTGACACTAATTTGAAGAAAGTTGTGTAAGTGAATGACAAACGTCTCCCTACCCAACCCAACCCAACCCAACCCAACCCTCCCCTCACCGATTCCCGCACACAGCCGTTCTGCATATGAAGTAACTTTCGAGTGCAGATGGCATAAAAAGAATTTTATTGCCACAACTAAACCTCATATGTCTCAGTCAGTCATCGTGGCATGGTCTAGCAGCTAGAACCATCCTCTGGAGATCTTTCCGTCAGTCATCATCTAGTGCATGGCTCCTGACTGTACGCTCCACACACTTCCACACTCACCCGATTGGCTTGTGTATGAATCCGTTTTTGGTTCCTCATCATTGTTGAAGGTTTCAAAGATTGCTGCTGCATTGTTTCTCTGTAGAGTGGCGTCTCTGTCTGTCCACGTGTCCGTGTCCTGAAGTGTCGTCACGTGATTCTGTTCTCTGTTTGTAAAACTGTTGGATTTTCCCCTTTCCCCCTTCAGGAATTCCATAAGAGGACTTCTAGTGCTTTAATCTGGTCTTTCTTGCTTTTGACCGAGTGTTTTTCTTCACTGTGAACACCCTAAAACAGTTAGTGATGTCATGTACTGATCCGTCCGTAACATTCAGGACAAAGTGTTAGTGTTTGACCCCACAAACATCAGGTAATACACACTGAGTACATATGTAAGTTTGAAAACTCTACAAAACAAATTGGAGGTGACAGAACTCGGGTATGCTGTTAGGACACACTGATGAGCCACAGCCATATGATGAGTCCCCTGTTATAATAAAGCTAAACTCTTATAAATGTATACTTTTATTATCTTCAGCTAATCCAAAGTGCAATGGCACCTCTGGTCAAATCCCAGACATATTTTCATTATTTGTAGCAGATTGGGGTGCCTAAACTTTTGCCTAAAACTCAGTGTGGGCAATAAAATGTGGCTATACTGTATATTTGGGAATATATTTACATCCACAAAGTCAGTATATACACAGCTCTGCTGGTGACAACCCCACACACACACATCCAGCATATATATGCTGTATATACACTCACTAAAAAACACCCACATAGAAATGTTGGATTGCTGCAAAACCTGACATGCAGTTCTGTCCAAGACAGATGTAAATGATTAGATACTGGGTCTTACCACAAGAGGGCATAAAAGTGCTTCCCCCACTGCCCTGTAAATAGGCTCTCAGAGGCTACTTTTGGGTAATGTACCTCTTGGTGAGAGGTTGTTGACTGCTACACATCGCTGTATGATGCACGCTAAGACATTTTGGCCAGTTGACAGACTTTCAGAGGGGGTACATCAGACAGAAGCAGGATGGTCATTTTGACGAACTGCCCGCCATCTGTGCTGTTCTGACCTAGCTGTTAGGAGGTGTTGTTAGCAGAGATGAGGGCACGCACACATCGAACAGGCTCCGGACAACCCAGACAGACCAACAGTCGAGAGGATTGAGAGCACGAGCAGCTTCCACAGTTTCCTTGTCCACCATAAGGCACAGGTGGCACCTTAGCGACACACCCGTCTCTGCCCGGACCATTTTCAGGTGGTTAGCAGAAGGAAATGTGTTGTCACAGCACCCATTATGTGTCCTGCCATCGACAGCCAGCGACCGTCACCTTCGTTTGCAGTGGTGTTGTAAACGAGAAACCTGGACTGCTATGGACTGGCACCATATTGTCTTTAGCAATGAAGCCAGGTTCTGTGTGGGACCTGACAACGATCAGGTACGAGTATGAAGGCCTCGTGGAGAGTGCTTCAATCCTGCCTTTGCTGTGGAGTGACACACTGCCCCAAGTGCTGGTGTGATCATCCGGGGAGTAATCGCACACAACAGTCGGTCACCCTAGCAGTGATATGAGGGACACTAACAGTTTAGCGATATGTGCAGGACATCCTGCTGCCACGTGTGTTGTCTCTCATGGCAGGGCTTCCAACTGGCATTTTTCAGCAGGATAATGCTAAAGTGTTTCTCAGGAATGTCTCCGCCAGATTGCAACACTTCCTTGGAATTCCAGGTCGCCAGATTTATGACTCTTTTTTGGGACCAGAGTGTGGCAATCTGAGTGTGGAGGATCAGCAGTAGGCAAATGGAATCGCAAACGTTCTGCTGCTCCACTGACTCTTCTGACACACCATGCATTTACATATGAACAGTCGGCTAATGGGCCCCTGATGCTTCGGAAGAATTGAGATATCTCGAAGGCATGGCCATGACTCATTAAGGTGTAAGAACGAGATCCTGTGCATGAGTTTGTAAGGTGTGGGAACAAGATAATTAACTCATGGGAGCAAGATCATCTTGTTTTTATTAACTATGTCGTTACGTCGACCTTAATAAGTTGTGGCCATGCATTCATTTTTTAAGATGGGATGTCAATTTTATTATGACGGGATGTCACCAGCAGGGCTCGGTAAGCATAAGCATACTTGGGTTACATGGTTAAGTATGGTTACATGTTTTGTTCACTATAATAACGTATCCTGATCTGGTCATGTCACCCCCTCACCCCAGTGATATCAGAGGTACTCCATGTAGACACACTAAGACGCAATTTGAAGGCGACTGTCACCCTACAACTCACCCTACAACTGTAAGTCAAGGGCTGAATGTAGTGGTGCTGGTATACCAAGAGGACTGGACTTAAGGTGTCGGTAACCTTACCTGGACTCATCCGCTGTGCAGGCATTGTTAGGCCTCTCAATAACGTACAGACCGCTTTTCACCAGAGGTGGGATACAGATCAGACTGGCTCAGTAGGTACAGCACTTGTTGCCAATGTTCAGTCTCTCAGATTCAAATCCCACCGCTGGAGTTGAGGTATGATGGTTACAGAGTTGTGTTTCTGGCACCATAAGCCCCTCTCTGGGTTTGCTGAAACCTATGAAGTCCAGCTCTTTGTTACTGGCACCAGGTTGTTACACTTCATGCAGTATCCGGGCTTAGTGAGTGATATCGGATTAACTCCTGTATTGGTGCATTCTCCAGTGCTACAGGAGTGGGGACCGGGTCTGTGGTTGTCACATGAAGAGACATGTGCCCCCAGTGCCCCCACTTTACAGTTATGAGGACGCTATAACATTGAATTCATAGATAAGTTGAGGACAGGGTAATCATCCCATGTTGCTGCAACAGCGGCTCCTGCTGAGCCCTGTGATGGACTGCTGTCCTGTAAAGGGTGTGCTTCCTTCTGTACCCAGTGAGTTTGGGCAAAATGTTTGGACCCTGACCAGGATAAGCAGGGTTAAAACAGGGCAAAAAGAAAATGTAAGTAAGTAAATAAATACATAAATAAAAATTAAATAATAACAAACACAATATGAGAATTTAGTAAGCAGGCACTCCAATGTAACACTACTTTCTGGGGAATAATAATAATAATAATAATAATAATAATAAGACTTTAAAATATTTTTAAATATTTTTTAAAGTTTTTTGTGCCTAATAAAATTTTTTATTTATGTATTGTTTTATAAATAAATGATTTATGTTTAATGCAGCGGGTTATAAAAATCAGTTTAGTGTAATTGTTTTAAATTAAATCATATTTAGAGAATTACTTATTAAATAAATAAAGCCATAATTATTAGATTTGTGGTCTAATTCTAAGTTTAACTTTTAAATTAATTCGAAAAACATTTATTATTAAATACTGTACATAAAACAAAACGTTTCCTATTTGGATAACTAATTTTGATTTTTTTTTTTTATTATTATTTTAATGAATGCTCACTGTATGCAATGAGGATTAATGGAAGACTAACTAAACACGTATGTATGAAGACTCTCAACACTTGGTCTGGTTTATCTGACTCTGTACTGAGGAACATTTGAAATTCAGTCGCCCTGTTCCCGGCTGATCTTAATCAGGAGTCAGTGCGTTCAGTTTTAAGGCCATTAGAACAATTTTCCAGCCTCTGTTTTGCTCCCTCTGAACACCAGATGGCATGATTCGGTAAGAACACAGACCATGACGGGTTTTTTCAGGCTCCTTTCCATTCAGAATGAAAAATAGCTGCTTTGTTTGAAGTGAGTGGAGCTTGTTTTGGCCGCATGCTGACTGTACAGAGGTGAAAGTGATTAGGCACCTTCACCGTGCATGAAGAGCAGACAAAGGCAGGAGAAAGAGAAATAAGGACAGGCTGTGTTCCTGTTGTTTGGCACCATCCTGTGCAGGAACTGCTTGTGTTTATCACATAGCAGCAGGTGGCTGATCAACTACGCAGGTTCAGCTTAATTTCTTCTCTCTAGTGGAACGACAGATAAGACTTACCACAGAGATAGAGACTTATTTAGATGAAAGAGGCTGGCACTACAATACGGGTACTGTTAGAATTAGAAAGAGACCTCTCTGAATAGAGCTGAAGAGAGAACAATGTAACAAGGTGAGACAAAAGACCATGGGAACCGCTATAATTTTCACAGTTATAGGTGTTTGCGCTCCTTATATATATATATATAGATATAGGGTTACTCTGGCATAATGAATTACTACTTTATTTATTTATGTAGTTATTTATACATTTTTAATGACTTAAAATCAAGGGCGGTTGAGGGAAAGTGTTCTTACTACACCTCTATGACCCAACCACTGTACAATCCATATAATATAGGTCTTCAGTATGTATAACATGTTGACAGATACATTCCAGGACCAGGAGATTTGCAGGTTTTTGTCTGCCTGAGTTTTCTCTCACTGCTTGTCAGATCTACAATCATCAGTCCATATTTCTGCTCATTTCCAGATTGATTAGACACCTTCACAGGCTCCTGTCATTTCACACAAATTTATTTTTATATCGCTTTTTACAACTGAGCATGTTCTCAAAGCAGTTTTCCCCAAAACTCTAGAGCAACAGGGGCAAGGAAAAACTCCCTAAATGTTATAGGGATGAAACCTTGGGTGGACCAAGACTCAAAAAGGAACCCGACCGACTTGGGCAACGTAGAAGTTATATAAAAATTAAACTAAGTTACCCAATTAATAAGTCTGTAATAATTGTTTAAAAAGACAGAAGCACAATAAAATATAATAAAATAAAATCTAATAATATGTAGACTATGATAAGTTAATGATAATACAATATTATGAAGTGTATAATAAAATACAGCATATAAACTATATCATGTAAGACAATAGTATATATAAAAAATAGAGTAAAATATCAGAGAATATTAGTGACTATCGGCATCATGTAAACTCACTGTAGGTCCTCAGTGGGAAAGCTTTTGTTGGCATGGCACGCTCAGTCAGCTGGTGGTGAATTACCCCTCTTGCACCACATTTGACCTTCTCTAACTCTGCTACAATAATACCCGCAGCAATTCTAACATTTTAAAAAGAAACTCTTCACCCCTGACACACGTACACGTCTTTTGTCATAAAACAAAGTGACAAATCACCTTTAGAGTGGAATTATTAAAAGTCAAGTCAGATTTATTCCTATAGCGCCTTTTTCAAATGGAGCATTATCTCAAAGCAGCTTTACAAGTTTAGATTATCTTCTAATATCTAATATCAATCCCAAATTGAGCAAGCCTAAGGGCGACAGTGGCAAGGAAAAACACCGTAACCCTTATAAGGAAGAAACCTTGGGAGGACCAAGACTCAAAAAGGGACCCGACCTGCTTGGGTGGCCTAGATGATGAATGTAAGAATGAAACTAATTGATCTAGTTAAATAAGTCTGTAGTAATAGGTCAAGAAACCGAAATTAATCAAATATGGACACATAAACAGTCACTTTAGGTTGAGTCCTTGGCGGGAAAATCCTTGGCATCATGTCATCCCCAGCCAACCGGAGGACGGAGAGAGTTACTGCCCCCTGGAGCTGATGATGGAATCAACTTGAGTATAGCTGAAGCTGAGGAACGTCTTAGTGTGTGGGGCTGGAACTGGTAATGGAACACAAGCTCGGAGAGAAAACAGAACATGTAGTTAGTTATTGTTAAGAGCACAGTGACATACATTATGGATTTAAAAGTTTTACTGTGTATCGGCATTCATTTAGCTTGTTGCACCACCCTTTCGATAGCTCCGAGCAACCCGAAGCCAATGAACTAAATAATTCAGAGACTCAGATTTATTATTGTATTTATTAGATATATACCGTATTTTCCGGACCATAAAGCGCACCGGGTTATAAGGCGCGATATCAATGATCGGCTGCTAACGGGTATATGTTCATACACAAAGCGCACCGGGTTATAAGACGCATGAAATGAAACGAAACTCTTAAGTTCCGTCGGAAGCTCAGTTTGGTCTTTACTTGGCGCAGGGCGTCTTCTTGCGTCCTCCACTTCCGTACCATTGGTTCGTTAATGTTGAATTCTCTCACAGCTGCTCTATGACCATGTTGTACTGCGTGACTGATAGCGTTGAGTTTGAAATCCGCTTCGAAAATAAATGAATGAATGCACGTACCCTAATGCTGAAGCACATACCGTATTACTCCGCTATGCTGCGCACTACGGTGGCCGTAAGCTTCGTAACCTACCAAGGCCGTGCTAAAACATTTTGACAGATTTATGAGCGCCGTGTACCATCTACAATCGGTTCTAGGTCAGAAAGCACAACCAGAATTAATTCATACATTAAACGCACCGCATTTAAAGGCGCACTGTCGATTTTTGAGAAAGTTAACAGATTTTAAGTGCGCCTTATTGTCCGTAAAATACGGTACTAGTGTCTTACATTCTATAGTTGTATATTCTCTGCTTTATTATACTCTACATCATACTGTATTATCTATTATATTTAAGTTTATTTATTTATAATATTTTCTTTTCATTTTTATATTTAAATTCTGTTTATTTCAACTAGTACTATAGACATATTAATTGCGCAAATAACTTTAATTCTTACATATAACATCTAGGCTGCCCAAGGAGACTGGGTCTGTTTTTGAGTCCCCAGGTTTCTTCCTTACAACGTTTAGGCATTTTTCCCTGCCGCTGCCACCCTAGGCTTTGCTCAGTTATGGCTGTGGGCCTGGATATTTGTAAAGCTGCTTTGAGACAATGCTGTATTGTCTATAGAAGGTCATTTGACTTGAATCGAACAAGGTGCTACACAACAACAGCTATAATTGCATTATTCAGGTTGAATAAATGAGGTTGTATTAATTGGCTAACATAACCTCTTTGTTAAACTATGCATCGATTTCAAAACACTGGAAAACGAAGCAAATGTTTGAGACCCTTTTCAGATGAGTCCCTAGCGGGTTAATGGTTCGTTAAATTTGCTGTTTGTAGGTGAATCGGAGGTAGATGCTCAGGGGTTACACGAATGGATTTCATACCTCATTAACTTTAGCTTTAATAGGCAGTAACACTCAGTCAGTGGATGCTCATAAACACTCATCCTACTTATCATTTCTTACGGGGAATATTTCAGCCCAACGCTTCTGAAATGCTTGTTCTAAAAGGTTTGAGTCCTCTGTCCTCTTGTGGAATTCCTATCTGACTACTGTACAGCTTTAGAACCAAAGTCTGTGGGTGCGAGCTCTCCCACCCTCTCACCTCATACTTGCACAAGTGAGTCTAAAATTTAAAACCCCCAAATAAATGGCTTAAGGTAAAGAGAGTGTAACCTACAGGCCTTGGTTGAAGGGCGTCTCTGACCTGTAATCTCTCTCTCTCAGTGTTGAACGTGTCGACCTGAACGCAGCTTGCTGTGTTGTTTGTCTACTCTCCCTAAATGCAACTTACTTTAAGCATGCATCAACGACATCTTTGCAGTCCAAAATTAACCCATTTTCAGCCAATCTTTTTCTCTCTTCGACGTACATCCAGACTGCACGCCTGTTTACATGTTTAAGACTAACAACGGCAGATAGATTTGTCTCCGGGTCACATGACAGAGGCGACAGTTGTCTCGTCGGCTGTCCCTCTTGACTGTGTCTGTTTATAGTTTGTGCATCTGGTTGTAGTGTGTGAAAGTTCAAATTGCTTTGTTCTTTTGTCTTTCCTTTTTTTATTACACACTCAAATCAGTTTTGGTTTTTATGCTTATTTTTTGGAGCAGATGATTTTTTTTTTTGGGTCCAAAATTAATGGTGCAAACTGAAAACACAGATTCGTTTGAATAATATGCTTTTCATTTCCACTCTTGCTTTTTTTTAGATTTGGAACTCCTTCATCGAACATTTTGTGTGCTCGTACGACAGATTAGCGTCACGATCAGCTCAATTGGCAAGTGTCAAGACTTCTAACATAAAAAATGGAAGTAAAAGCCAGTAAAAATGAAAGGAGCACATAGGATTGTCGGTGAAAATGTTCCAGATCTCGATGTTTGTTCTTTTTCAAATTCTGACAGCAATCTTGATTTAAAAAATTGACTTTTTAAACTGGTTTCAAACTGCATGGCGAAGAAGTTGCAGTTTAGGGTTTGTCAGATTGTCAGTGTTAGAGTTTTGTTCTTTTTTTCGTAGATGGGCATGTATATGCTCATTGTTTGTATATCCCCATCCCTTCCTTACAGCCAAAAGCTCTAATGCCGCCCGACCGCTTCGTACTGCCTTTACATGGACATGGCAACTGACTTACACAATCACCCCCATCATTGTCATCTCCTATGTAGTATGTTCATAGGTCCAGATACCTTCCTCACCCTCCTCCTCCTCCTCCCCTTAGCTATGGCAAAATATGTACAGTCATCCATCCATTCAGAATTTAAGCTAAAACTCAATCTGAGCAAAAAGTTTAATTACTAGAATGTAGATATTTATTGAAGATGATATATAATCCAATTCAAGATTCAAATATGTACAGTTTTTGTACGGAGAAAAAAAAAGATAATTATTTAACAGAGAGAGAGAAAAGAAAAAAAAACAGAATAATGGTGAAGTTTATTTTTCATGTTATGTGGTGTGGATGTATGTGTTGTTGCCTCCCTGTATACTCATGTCTGAAAATTATCTATATATCAAGAAATACAGTGGTTAGTAATTTTCCTTTTCACAAGAGATTTAAAAAAAAGAAACTGTCCAAGGACATTCTTACACAACTTTCTTTTGTGCATTTTTTTCTTCATGCCAAAATCATGCGGGCAATTTGTTAATGTAAGTTTTCAAAAATCTGGTATGCTTATTTCTTGAAATACTCATTTTGTATGTAACGTAGTGGTTTTTTGTTTGTTTGGATTTTTCGTTTGTTTTGTTCCTTTAACAGCTGTTTACAAGTTTCTGTGCAATAAGATTGATTTCTATTCATTGTGCTTGTATGTGGTATAGTTTCTATACTAGTTGCTCTTTATTTCCTTTTCGTTCATTTCTAACAGCCTTGTTTTTGTTGCGTCTGCCTTTGATACTGCATATGAGCGTCTTTATTTGCATAGTACATGCAAACCTGAATGGCGGCGTTCTGTCTCGGCGGCGGTGACGGCCTGGACGTCCGCCATCCCGAGCGTCTATGGGGAATTTACAGTATTGTGCGTCTACCACAGCGTTGTGAATTAGATATGCAGAATTATGCCGGGATGTATCCTCAATTAGGAGCGAATTTGCAATTATAAAGCGTGCATGCACCGCCATTGCTTTATTGACTTCATGCAATTACAAGCTTTAGGGTGATTTCTGTGTATGTGTTGTTGAAATACACAGCCAGAAGTAATTGTGGTAATATTACACATGTAAGAAGCTAATTACTCCCCATTACTACCACCATGCATCAACCGCCTGCAATAAATTGCAGATAAAATCGTCTTAGCAGACGTGTGTGGAAATATTTAAACATTTCCAGCTGGTTCTTCTGGCAGATGCTTAACATTCCTGATCCTAACACAGATCCTTAACACATGTAGTAGCAATATAACAGAACCTGACAGGCATCGTTCAGCTGTCACGCTGCGCCGATCCAGACGCTGCCATTGTGGTTTCAGTAAAAGGGTGTTTAAAAGGCACAAGGCCAGGGGCCGCTGAGGAGCCAGATCGACCCTTAGGGAAAATGCGTCGAAACCTTGCAGGATCTTATAAAGGTCGTCAAAAAGCACAGGGTTTTTTCTCTGTGTGTGATGGAAGATAATCCAGTCTTTGTGTCAAGAAATCCCATGGACAAACAGCCATAATGAGACTGTGTGTAAGACCAATATACACGGCTTAGCTACTTTATCAGGAACACATACATGGTACCTACTCTCATTGGCCTTAATTGTGTAGGTATCCAATTACTTGGAAAAGGACCACCACTGACCAGAGGCTTTTTTCTTTTATTGGACCATTGTCCACACGTTTTAATAGGGCCTTACTGGAGCACAAAGCAACATCAGTTAGGTGATGGGGATTCTGAACTGAAATCTGACTCTACTGAAGTCTACAGACTTTTAGCATCTCACGCCAGTGACTCAGCTCAGACTCAAACTCAGACTTCCACTCTAGATACACAAGGCTCGACTCAGACTCACACACTGGTGACACAAGTCTCGGCTCGGCTCTGCTCTCCACAGAGTTGATTCAGACTTGCACATCAGAGACTCGACTACACCTTGAACACTTGAAACACAACATTCAGATTGGACTGACACTCTAGTCACAACGCTCGACTCAGACTCGTTTGCTAGTGACTCAACTCAGACTAGGAAGCACACTAGAGCCTCAAGACTCAGCATGCTCTAGACTTGGACTCGCATTCTCAAGAGCTTCTCTAGGACTCCAGAAACTGGAGACTCGGCTCTGACTGGCACTCTACAGACTCTGACTCTCACCAGACACTCGGTCTGCCACACTCAAGACTCACATTCTAGACTTGAGACTGCACTCATATTTGAATGCCAGAAATAGAACTCGTACACCAGAGACTCGACTAGAACTTGCACACTGGAGACACGACACTCAACATGAACTCACACGCTGAAGACTAAAAACTAAACTTGGACTCGCACACTAGAGATTTGAGACTCAGCTCTGACTTGCACTCTAGAGACTCTCATTATTCACTTGGACTCCTGCACTGAAGACCTGGTCTCAGTGCTTCAAACTTGACTCATGTCCTAGATACTCAGCCTCACATGCTGGGGATTTGAGACTCAGACTTGTACTCCAGAGATTAAACTATGACTTGCACTCTAGAGAGTCCAGCTCTCACCAGGCACTCAGACTCCCACACTAAAGACTTGTGACTATACCTGGACTCACATGCTACAGACTCGACTCAGACTCAAATCCTAGAGACTTGAGACTCATCTCGGCTTGCACACCAGAGACTTGACCTGAACTTGCATGCCAGAGACTCAAGACTTGACTCAGACACTCACACTGGAGGCTCGATTCTGACTCGCACTGTAGATATTTGGACTCTAGCTATAGACTCGAGAATCAACTCAGATTCTTATGATAGACACTTGAGACTCAACTGGGACTAAATATTCTGATTTGCATGCTAGAGACTCAGACACACACCAGAGACTCACAGACTTGACTTGGTTTCATACACTAGAGAAATAAAACTCAACTCAAATTTGCACACTAACGATTTGAGACTTGGCTCGCATGCTACAGACTCTGACTTGCATTCTAGAGACTCGAGACTTGACTCGGACTTGCATGCTAGAAACCAGAGACTCTGCTCTGACTTACTTGCACTCTAGAGACTCTGAACTTTCACTAAAGACTTGTGACTAGACCTGGACTCAGTGCTACAAACTCGACTCAGACTCTCACAAGATACTCAGACTCGCACACCAAAGACTCGCACATGCTAAAGACTTGACTCGGACTGAAATCCTAGAGCCTCAGACTAATATGCTAGACTTGAGACTCATCTCGGACTTTCACACAAGAGCCTTGACTTGAACTTAGACTTGCATGCCAGAGATTTGACTCTGATTTGCACATCAGACACTCGACTTGAACTCACATGCGAGATATTTGAGACTCGACTTGGACTTTGACTCTCACACTACAGAATTGAGACACGATTCTGGCACGCACTCTAGAGATTCGACTTGAATTCGAGCCTTAGACTCACGAATCAACTCAGATTCTTATGCTACAGACTTGAGACTCAACTGGGACTTGCACACATGAGCCTTGACTTGAACTTAGATTTTGAATTGCATGCCACAGATTTTACTCTGATTTGCACACTCATGATACACTCGTGTTCTTGAAGTGTTGGGAACGGTCCATACCTTCACCCAAAAACATCTGGTCTGTGGTGGCCCTTGGGAAGTCCTTTGCCATGAAGGTTGGGAAGAGGGCTGATATAGGCTGCTGTCAGTAATTGTGTATACAAATATGTGTACATTGTATATGAACCTGTAAGTACCAGGTAGATGTTCTTATTAAAGTGGCTGGTGAGTGTGTTTTGGTCTACATTTGACTACCGAGTGGTACAACTAAAGTTTTCATTTTAGGGAGTGTGTCAACTTATATATTATAAACCCTGGTGATTGAAGTTACTCCTTTTCACACATTACAGACAATCTCAAGTATTACAAATCACATACTTTTCACACAGCTGCCTAAATGCTGCTTCTCAGAGTGATTCAGTCATTATACTGATTCCTCATTATGGGGCTACAACAATGTCCATTTGTTGAATTACTCCAACTGGCAAATATGATCTTATTACTAAGGGCTAATTTTACATTTAGGGATACTTTTATGAAAAACTAATATACAGAAATAATTCTAGATGAAATATCCATTCTGAACTGGCATATTATTTAGGAATTCCTAATGCACCTTACATTTACATTTAGCAAATGCCTATATCCAGAGGGGCTTACAATTGTGGCCAAGAGTTAACAGTGGCAGCAGTGGGCTTTGAACCCTAGACCTTCCGGACCACAGTCCAGTACATTTACCACTGTACCACCACATATATACAGTGCTGTGCAAAAGTCTTAGGTCACCATTAGATTTGTTGTTTTAGCAATGGTATAATGACATAACATATTGTCGAAGATTGGACCAAAAATTTAAAACTTGGATTCGTCACGCCATGGTCCTCTTTTCCACTGATCTTCATTCTAATCTTTGTGAGCTTTGGCATATTTCAATCTTTTCACCCTGTTCCCTTCTGAAAAAGTGGTTTCTCGGCTGCTACCCTTTCAAAAAGACCATTCCTGGTCAGCCTTCTCCGGGCTGTAGAATGATCAACTTGGCATCCTGCCAGAGTCGCCAGATGCTGCTATTGCTCACGTGTAAGGTGAGGTTAAACTAAATACTGGCCACTGTAGCCTATAGAAGATGTTCCATTTTTTTTTAATATATCAATACAATTATCTAGTATTTTCTGGTTTTATTCTAAGAAAGAGACTGGGAATTATTCCATTGCTAAAACAATGATATGTCTAATCTAATGGTGGCCTAAGACTTCTGCACCTTACTGGAGTTTGCAGATACATATCCTGCATGTCACACAGGAGCGTCTCAGGTTTGTTGGTGCTATCACAGACCCAGCCCCCTAGACCCAAAGGAAACCCAAGGATGAAACCCTTTTGTGAGGCAGAACACACAAACGAAGACCCAGGATGGGACCTTGTAGGAAAGGGATGGAACTCCAGAGAATGGTGCAGAACCAACAAGGAACGAATACACAATCTGAGAGACAATCATCACCTCACCAGAGAGGCTCAGCGTATGAAACCGGCTTTGTGCCACTTTGGTTTGAACCCATGTCTGGGAAAGAGCCTCATTACCCCTGGCTGCTGTATGGTTGGCCTCGCTAGAGGCTTCCACAGCTGTTGGAGTTCCTTCCAGTCACAGGCGCTGGGGTCAATGGTAGTACAACCAGACCAGGGGCGTTCCCACATGAACTCTATTAATTACCAAAGTTTTTGTTCATACTGGATCCCCATGATTATCTAGATTTCGTTCTTGGTCTCAACACGGAAAATTCACACATAACAACTTAATACTGGTAAAATATGGCTACATTCCAGGCTGAATGTGTGAAAGGGAGTCAAAATGGTTTAATATGGTTGGCAAGGATGAGTTTTGCTTCCATCTTCCACTTTAAATATATGTTTCCCTATCAATCACGATCGAATATGCTTGTGTATTGAACGAGGGTAGTGCTCTCCTCTGAGAGTGTTCAGTGTGAACCCTATTTCAAGACTGATTTATACTTCTGCACCTGTGTATTCATATTCTGCTAAATATATTGAACATCGTGAACATAGGGGGTGTGTTACATTTACTTCATTAACGTGAACAATTAACGGATAGAAAAATCAAAAAGAAGATGGTCTATTGGTGTATAAACCTAAACTAAAATTTAAAACAGGATTTATATAAGTTAGAAGTTTATTGCTGTGTAAATGCTTTTACAACAGGGAAATAGGACAGAAAGTATGTCAAAAACCTCGTTGCAGAAAGTCAGGAAGTTGACCAATGTACAATAAACTGCTCTGCACCCAGTTTGCCTAAAATAGACAGGAATTTTTGGCAGATTATTTTAATATAAAGCAAATAAGAATTGATATAGAATGCAATCCTAGCAATTGAGGGTTAAAGGTCTTGTTCAATGGTCAACAAAGCATGGTGAAAGACTTGGATCACCAGCCCTCCAGTCAATAATCCAATACTTTACCCACTGTACCACCACCTACTTAATAAAATATCCCAAATAACAATCAGTTCTTTTTCAGTGTTGAATTTGGTGGAGTGGTTTGATCCATAGTGGTGCCCAGTGCCCTTATACACTAGCCCATCACCATGGTGACCTGGCTTTGAGTCCCAGTAGCCAGGTTGGGCGTCAGTCGACTGTGTCTGGCCGAGGGAAGGCTGGTAGAGGAATTGTCCTCTGGCACCCCAATAACAACTCCTGTCAGGCCTGTGATGGACTGGATGGTGTCCCATCCTTGGCATGCTTAAGCTTTTGCCCTGTGTTCTTTGGAATAACCAGTGCACGACCCCGAACAAGGACAAGCGGGGATAAATCATTTCTTTGGAAAACTAAAATAAACTAAGGAATATGAAAATTTTAATGCTGTTAAAATAACACGTATAATACCGAACCATATACAGGTATGTGCAGTTTAATGTCCACATTACGTTCTGTGAAGCTGGATATTGACTGAAGTTGATGTTGACTGGACAAAAGTTAAATGATAATATTAATGAACACACAATACAAAAATATTTAGTACAGTACTGTTTCGTACAATGCAGAAATTCTTATCTTTGTATCTTTTAAAACGTACCCAAAACGCAAATTGGAGTGGAACGCTACTAAGACTGCGATTCTTTCCTGTCAGCAGGTGTCACAAGGGTTCTAGCTTTCTGCCATTCAGACGTGAATAAGATTTGATTTGAGTTTTACTTCCTATTATAATTCTTAATATCTTGGCTGTTAGATCTTATCAGCCCTCTGTCCCTGGACCTGGGGAAACACACTGAGTCAGTGAGTGCAGTTACATGCACTTAATAATCCGATCATAGTCAGATTTCTGCAGTTATCTGATTTTCAAGTGTTCATATAAACAGCATACTCCGATCTAGAAATCAGATTATGAAATCCGATAAAGAAAGATTAATCAGATTACTCATAGCATGTATACCAGTTACCTGATTTCAGTCGGTTTTCTTAGTCTGCGCATGCCCGTGAGCCTAACCCGACACGGTTGCCAGGTCCGCCTATTCTATAGAGTTGGCTTTATTTGGTCTCTTTTTCATTAACTGTGAGGGTTTTTTTATCGTGGGATCTGGCAACCACAGAATTACATGAGCCACGGACTTAAAGACAGGGAAAAGGTCTATATACTAGAGAAAATAAATAATTTGATTATTTAATATTATAGTTTGAAGTTTATGTCAAATATTTCTGTGATATTATTGGCTGGATGCAAAGTAGGAATCCGATTATTACCGATTATTATCCGAGTCATGTAAGCACTGAGGTTTTCCATTATCTTATTCCCAAAGTGCATGTATACCTGTTGATCAGATTACTGACCAAATCAGATTACTGCAGTTGTCTGATTATTAAGTGCATGCAAAAGCAAACAGTAAGAAGTGAATGATTCATTTAATAATACTAAATCAGAACTTATATAGGAAAACAGGACAGCCTTCGACAGAAAATCTTATCAAATAAGATTACATACGACACGATTGCAGGAAAAGAAAGGAAAAGAAAACAAGGATGAGATAGTGTTAAAATGTTCAATTCTGGCTGAGCTGTTCGACATTTACCTTCAAATATGACGCATAGTTTTCTGTTTGTTAGACACAACATCACATAAAACAAGGTGTGTTGTTTTTAAACTCACTCCCTGTTCAGTTTATGTTTTGTCTCGTTCAGTCAGAGGCGACTCTGTAATCTGGTCTCACGTGCCTTCTAGTCTGAAAGTTGTATTTATGACTGGCTGAGAGCTTAAAGTGTATTAAAATATATCTATAATTGACCTAACAGTGAATAGCTCACAGTGGATAAGGCAGGGTTTATTATATATTTAACCAAATATGATCCTCAGACTGTTTCTCTGGTTTGGGGTCATTAGTCTCTGGACTTTTTGGGTTTAAACCTGTTAAAGCGTTGCGATGCAAATGCACTTACATGCAGAAGTTTAAATCAGCCTTTACGCTCTATCTCCAAGTATTTGAAGCTGTCGTACAAGATTTGGCATGTCGATAAATTTCAAAAAAACCTGGGCAAAGAAATTCGTACCTAACTGGCTCACTCATGAAGACCTCCTGAGGCCTAAGGCTTTTAATAATTTTGTTTGCTTAATTTTATTTTTTTATCCTAAGGTGTATTTCTGTTGCTCGCTCTCGGTTATCTTGTATTTTCCTTTCTTTCTAATTATTTTTTATTTATTTATTATTATCATTATTATTATTAAGTCTCGTCTGTGTCAATTCTGTGTCATCGGCGACCGTTCCGTCACCTGACTTGATCTGTTGTGTTTGTTCTCCCTCCTAGGAGGTCAATTAGATCCCTTAGAACTCCCTCCTGTAGCTACACGTGCACCCTTCATCCCTCCCCCCCCAACCCTCCGCCCCCCCCTCACCATTATTGAGACCACCAAAGAGTCCCTGTCCATGGCCACTGAGGCGGGCCTGCCCTGCTTGTCGGACCAAGGCAGCGATGGTTGTGATGATGGGGATGATGATGATGATGAGAGCTTGGTGATATCTGGGTATGGCTCTGGGGAAGCGTATGACCTGCCCCCTACCGATGATGAAGATGTTTACACCACCTTCTCCTTGGTCACAGATAAGACCTTGTCTACGTCGGCCTTTGAAGGTGGCTACAAAGCTCACGCGCCTAAGTGGGAAGCCAAGGACTTTAGACCTAACAAAGGCTCCGAGCACGGTAGGACTTCCACCACTACCACGTCTTTTTCCCCCAATCCGAGCCGCTCCAGCACCACCACCGCCGCCGCCGCCGCCGCCGCACCGCCCAAACGGCCCGCGGGCAAAATGAATAACCGAGAGCTTAAGCCCCAACCTGACGTAGTCTTGCTTCCATTGCCCACTTCCTATGAGGTAGACCGCAAAAAGCCGAAGAGCCCATTAATAACCTCCCCCATGTTCCATAATGTACCCACAGCGATCCCGACGGAGCCGGGCGTCAGGCGCCTCCCGGGGCCCTCCGAGGTGGTCCGGGAATCTAGCAGCACCACGGGAATGGTCGTCGGGATAGTTGCTGCTGCCGCTTTGTGCATCCTCATCCTCCTGTACGCCATGTATAAGTACAGAAACAGGGACGAGGGGTCGTACCAAGTGGACGAGAGTCGCAATTACATAACCAACTCAGCGCAGAGCAATGGTGCGGTCATGAAGGACAAGCAGCACGGCTCGAAAGGCAGCAACAAGAAACAGAAAAACAAGGACAAGGAATATTACGTCTGAGGGCCGAGAAACATGACGTCAGAGACACTGCACTTGTGCCGAGGCGCTGAGCACTTACATACTGTAATATAAAGCACACTATCGTACAACTACCGAGAGGTAAATAGCGACATTAGTGACCTTCGATCCGGTCGACGGCGTTATCCGTGTAGAATTACTTCACAGCTACTTCATTATCCTACAAGTGACTTTTAAAATATGTGATCCTTGGCATTTTTTTGTAATCCTGTAAAAAAAAAAAGAGGAGAAAAATTTCGACTATTGCAAGCATGTACGAGTAGTGTTGGCATCTTGAGAGTGGGACTGAATCCAAAAAGTACGAATGACAAAGAAGGACTCCTGCCAAAAATATATATATAAATATATATATGAGAAATTTGTATTGTTTATACATTATATGTGGTGTCATAATTTTTTGCTCTCTGCAAAAGAAAAAAAAATCGATGTAGGCAACGAGGACAGCTGACCGATGCTCTCGCAGCACTGTTTATCTGAACTCGACCAAATGATTTTACAACCGACTGTGACGTTTGGAAGTTCGTGACTTGAGAGAAGTGGTGCATTTTTTTCTTGTCTGGTTAAAAAGCGACTGATTGTAATAATGCATGCCATCTTTCCGCTACGATGTATGACGTTCAGCCCCGGTTGAACAGATCTGCCAGGCCAGTCGGTCCATCAGACCTCCCCTTCCCCTCAGAACGCCACGACGCAGACAAAACGTCCCTGGAGTTTAAAAAAAAAAAAGTCACGCCAGTGCTGGTTTGATCTTTTTGCGATCATGATGTATGTCGGTCCACTTCCTCTTGTTCTCTTTTTTATGAAGCTGTCTGGTGCACACTGGCACTCTACTATAACGCTGTTACGGATGTCTATACGGAAAAATAAATCTAACGTGAAAAGTGTGAATTCTATCTGTTGTCACAGTCGACTGTGTCAAAGCGACGAAATTTGTTTACATATTTTATTACATGCTAGCGCTAGAACTTTGTAGGTAGACGATGTACATATGAACCTAAGTTGTATTTTTTTTTAGTAATCCTATTGTACAGAGAGATCATTCGATTTATCCGTGTGTTTCATGGCGCAGATCAGCCGTCGTCGTCCAGCAGAGACTTTGAAGTCGTGAAAAATATTCACATATTTTGTAATGACGAAACAGAGAATATTGTTAGATTAGAGATCTAAACTTTCTCGCAGATGTTTCTAAGTCGCATGGATATTTGATTACTTGACGCTGTCAATCAAATACAAGACACACTTCTTAAATGTACTGCGGTTTCCTTGTTATCAGTTGTTTTTATTTATAAAAAAGAACCAACGGAATATGTAACAATAAAAAGCAGTCGTATGGATGCGATCACGCAACTCCCACCTTTTACACAAAGTCTGATTCTTACCCTCTTTGGTCCTGCAGTGTTGATGTGTGCAAACACGACCATGTGCTGTCTCCATTTTGATTTCGTGATATCGTTTTTGCTCTCATGTTTTCTTTTTCATTTCATCACATTGGATTATTTGAAGGATATGTTTTGTTTTGCTTTGCTTTGTGGGCGATGGTCAGTAATAAACATTCATGGGGTTTTGTCAGTATGTAATGTTCTGCATGTTTCCTCCACATCATCATCAGCTTGGAATCATCAGCTCTTTGAGTTGAGCTCCATCATTTAAAGCAGGGGTAGCAAAAATGTTTGGACACACACACACACACACACACACACACTTCACATATTTCACTGGACCTCTGGATACTTAACAATCACCTCCAGGCTCGTACACAAAAGTGTACACTAGGTATCATCGCAAACCTTGCAAATAAGTAGCATAAATAAGAAACATTTCATTTTACACCTTAAAATATCCTAAAGAGAACTAATTGACTTAAATCGGAACTGACTGAAAGGTGGAAATAAGATATATATATATATATATATACAGTAAGTATTTAGTCAGCCACTGATTGAGCAAGTTCTCCTACTTAGAAAGATGAGAGAGGTCTGTAATTTTCATCATAGCTACACTTCAACTATGAGAGGCAAAATGAGAAAAAAAATCCAAGAAATCACATTGTAGGATTTTTAAAGAATTTAATTGTAAATCATGGTGGAAAATAAGTATTTGGTCACCCACAAACAAGCAAGATTTCTGGCTCTCACAGACCTGTAACTTCTTTTCTTCTTTTCCACTCGTTACCTGTATTAATGGCACCTGTTTGACCTCGTTCTGTAGAAAAGACACCTGTCCACAGCCTCAAACAGTCAGACTCCAAATTCAACAATGGCCAAGATCAAAGAGCTGTTGAAGGACACCAGGAAGAAAATTGTAGACCTGCAGCAGGCTGGGAAGTGTGAATCTACAATAGGCAAGCAGGTTGGTGTGAATAAATCAACTGTGGGAGCAATTGTAAGAAAATGGAAGACAAGACCATTGATAATCTCCCTCGATCTGGGGCTCCACGTAAGAGCTCATCCTGCAGTGCCTAGGCGTGCCCCCCTGCTTAAGCCAGTACATGTCCAGGCCCGTCTGAAGTTTGCCAGAGAGCATATGGATGATCCAGAAGAGGATTGGGAGAATTTCATGTGGTCAGATGAAACCAAAATAGAACTTTTTGGGAAAAGCTCAACTGGAGGAAGAAGAATGCTGAGTTGCGTCCCAAGAACACCATACCTACTATGAAGCATGGGGGTGGAAACCTCATGCTTTGGGGCTGTTTTTCTGCAGAGGGGACAGGACGACTGATCCGTGTTAAGGGACGAATGAACGGGGCCATGTATCATGAGATTTTAAGCCAAAAACCTCCTTCCATCTGTGAGAGCATTGAAGATGGAACGTGGCTGGGTCTTCCAGCATGACAATGATCCCAAACACACCGCTCGGGCAACGAAGGAGTGTGCTCCGTAAAAAGCATTTCAAGGTCCTGGAGTGACCTAGCCAGTCTCCAGACCTCAGCCCCATAGAACATTTGTGGAGGGAGTTGAAAGTCCGTGTTGTCCCAAAACATCACTGCTCTAGAGGAGATCTGCATGGAGGAATGGGCCAGAATAACCAGCTACAGTGTGTGCCAACCTGGTGAAGACTTACAGGAAACGTTTGACCTCTGTCATTGCCAACAAAGGTTATGTTACAAAGTATTGAGTTGCACTTTTGTTATTGACCAAATACTTATTTTCCACCATCAATTAAATTCTTTAAAAATCCTACATTGTGATTTCCTGGATTTATTTTCTCATTTTGTTTCTCATAGTTGAAGTGTAGCTATGATGAAAATGACAGACCTCTCTCATCAAGTAGGAGAACTTGCTCAGTGGCTGACTAAATACTTTTTTGCCCCACTGTGGTACATATATGCATTAAATATGCATATACTAGTTCTGCATTACAACCCCATATGCACTGACTTTTATTCCATTGCGGACAGTATGAACCCAAGATGTTTCCGTTTTTTTTCTTCTGGTTAAATTCATTCATTTTGATAATAAACATCCATTCCTGCATTTCAGGCCTGCAACACATTCCAAAAAAAGTTGGCATGGTAAAGCATTTACCATTTTCTAGTGTTACCGTTCCATTTCACCACAATTAAAATATGTTTTGACACCGAGGATACCAAGTGATTTAATGTTTCTGGTCGTATTTTCTCCATTCTTCCTGCGAACAGGTCGAGATGTATAACAGTACAGGGTGTCTCATTTTTTGTTCAAAATTCTCTATTGGGGACAGGTCAGGACTGCAGACGGGCCACTGGAGATCACCCATCTTCAGTTTAGGCTTGTGCCCTTACCCTTTACGCACTGAAATTTGTGATTCCCTGAATCGTTTAATGATATTAAGCACTGTAAAGGGAGAAATATGTAAATCGTTCCCCATTCTGTCTTTGAGGAACATTGTTTTTAAACATTTCAATAATTATTTATCTTTTTTTTTTCTTTACCAGTCCTAAATTGCCCTTTCCCAACTTTTTTGGAATGTGTTACAGGCCTGAAATGCAGTAATGGATGTTTATTAACTTCATTAATTAATTCAATTCATCAGATAAAACTGTCTGCAATTGCTACCAAAACACAGTGCTCCTTGGTGTAGATGTTGGACTGTGGTGTGCCCAGAAGACCAGGGTCTCCAAACATTACTAGTGGCTTAATTTTGTATTACAAAAATATATGCCCTTCTTTCTTTGGCTACTTTAGGCTCTAAAACACTGATTTGTGTATACCTGTCCTAATATATACCCAGTCTCCACTCAAAGGAGCGCTGACACTCGGGAACCCCACTGAGCTCAGTAGGTAGAGACAGTCTGCAGTGCTGAGTCACCTTGGTTTTTATTTCGACTCTGTCAGTTACAGGGTTGTGTTTGGGTAAGACTCTCAGTTCACTGACACTAGTTAACTCCAGGTTGTTGTTTCCAGTCTCTTATGCACTTCTCTGGTTTACATCTCACTTGGCCAGCGGCAGGTTTTCGAATCTCAACCCTCCTTGGAATATGGCTGGGTGTTCTGTCACTTGATACAGACCAGCAGTGCTCCAACATTATAACATGTCTGAAATAGAACTGAAGGTTTAAAGGAAAGGTTTTAAGAGCTAAATCAATGTACACTTTAATTTAAATGAAAATCATCAAATGTAAATACATACTCATATAATATTAATACCTATTACAGCTGAACCCTGTTGTCCAAATATAGCTTGCATAATGAAAATCCATTATTTCCTGTATATTCAAAACTCTGCTTACTTTTAATGATATATAGTGTTATATAACTGGCTAAAAGAACTTCTGATTGGTCCTTCTGCCTACTTGTTATATGCAGTGTGCCCCTTTAAAACGCTGCTGTGCCCCACAATTCTAAGGGTAAAAAGTCAGCTCTATCCTGGATTGCTGAGTAGAATTACTGCACAAATTCAGTACAGGCACTACATTTCCCATGATGCCCCAGCATCTTTCCAAAAGCTTGAATGGCTAATGCTTTAATTCAGAGCCAGCTTCTTCAGTTATTCTCATGGAGTAACTGACATTCACAAATATTTACAAAAAAGTCAGCCACGGTGCAAAAAAGGTAATGATAGCTCATAGCTATATGTTTAGTTAATGCAAGTAATACAATTATTTAGTGTCAGTCAATTAAATAGTGTTTAACAAGCTTATTTTTATGCACAGTTGTGCCCATATGACTAATTGGCAGGCTGATGGGTACCACTGTGCCCTTCTAAATTCTGTCTGCCCCAGTACAACAACTTAATTTTCAGATCGCCAGTCATTATAGTGGGTTGGTGGTTCAGATAGGATGGTAGAGGATTAAAATGCTCCACATGTTCTAGTGGTAATTCATTGTATTTAAATACATTAATTATTGTTTTCATTTAGTTTTTTACATTATCGGTCAAAATAATAATTTATTTGTTTGTCTGCTGTATTTATTGTTCAAGTCAAGTCAAGTCAGATTTATTTATATAGCGCTTTTTACAATGGAGCATTGTCTCAAAGCAACTTTACAAGTTTAGATTATCTCCTAATAACTACGTCCAATGCCAAATATTTACCTCAATATTTATTTCAATATATTGTTAACATGTCTTTACTTATTTGGCTTTGTAAACATTAGAAACATTAAATGTAAAAAGACAATGTAAAAAAGCCAAACGAAAGCCAACCAATTAGCCTGTCAGGACAAAATCCTCCAATCAGAAGCGTTCTACCTGCCTGTCAATCAAGTTTGAATACGTGTTTGGGGCGTGGCTTTGGAGGGCACAGTGAATGGAGGAGCTGATTTTTATGCTCTTAACTTAAATTAAGCTCAAATATCAGCTTACACTGTCCAAAAATGTCCATTTGAATGGGTTTTGTGTAATTTCAGGGGCCATAAAGAAAGGTGCAAGTATATGTTCAGCATTTTTGGCTTAATGGTGAAGTTTTGTTGGGTGTGTAATGTAGCACCAATCAGTTCATCATCAGTTTATCCATCCAGATCTTCTACACAATCTGCATTATGACTGAAGGTAAGTACAAGATGTAATAATGTAATGATCATGCATTTTGGGGATAATTCATGGCCATGTATGAGTAATTAGGACTTGTAGGAAACTGGAAGTTTTGAATGTTTGAGCAGACATGACCTTTTATTGGTTCTTTTGTCGACCCAATGAAGAGCAGTAATTGCGTGTGTAGTTAGTGAACATATGGTGATTTTCAAAGAACAAACAAGCACAAAGCAGGTGGGGAAACAATATTTAAATACGATTCCTGTTCAGTTCAGCATTGAGTCTGGACCTCCCTAAAACTGCTAAATTTGAGGTGATATGTGAAAAAGCTAAAGCAAAAATCTAAATAGTATGCAAGGAAAGATAATATGTGCGAAAATCATTTATCTGGATAACAATGAAGCACATGGGGAAGGCTAATTGTTATGTGTGATTTATCTCTCTTATTCTGGGTTGAGATTTTTCCAAATCGGTGTACTAGTATATATATCTATGGTGTATGTTAGCCTCTGTAGTATATTAGATTATGTCATATATTTGTTTGTATGTTTTTATGTAGTGGTTATAGTATGCTGGTGTATCTTGTGTTTGAAAGTTTGTGAAGCCTTTAAAATTTTCCATTTATTCACAGAAATATAGAAAATTCTAAAGGGTTCACAAATTTTCATGCACCATTCTAAGTGTTTACAGTACGTTGGTGTATGTTGGTGTTTCTAGTTGGTGTAGGTAGGTCGACTTGGACTGGAGATTTGAGATTAGTGGACAATCTTGCACACAACCACAGGCAACAAAAGAGCTTTGACTACTTGACGTTCCAGTTATATCAGGTTAATTTTTAACTAGGTTTGAGAAGCTAGATGTTGTTCTAAGCAACACTGAAGATATGATTTCCTTTGCTGGAGACCCAGTGTAGCCTTGCTATGGATGTAGCCCACTCTTGTTATCTTCTCAATAAATAGGCTACTATTATTAATGTTTGATACTGGAGTGGATGATAACAGATGACTACAATTCGTTCTCTTCAGTTTATCCAAAATTCTGCGTCGAGATCTCGTGCACTCCAAGAAAGTCAGCTCCTATCACCCCCATTCTGTATGAACGCCAAAGGTTACCTGTCTCACTACATATTCATTTCAAAGTTCTTCTGCTCACATTCAATCCTCGACATGGCCTGGCTTCTGGCTATTTATCTGAACTACTTCACCCTTCACCTCCGGCACAGTCACCGAGGTCTTCACATAAAGATCTGTTGTCGGTGCAAAAAAATGAGACTAGTCTCTGCCAGGGGTAGATCATTTAGTGTCATGGCACATAAATTATGGAACGCATTGCCACTAAGTCTATGCCAATGCTCTACACTGTCTTTACTCAAATCACAACTAAAAACCTACCTTTTCTACTAGCACTACCCCTCTACTCCACTGTACTGAGTTTTCTCTTCTCTCCCCCTTCTGTAAAGCAAACCAATCAAACCAATTTAAATATTAGTCAAAGACAACACAAGTGAACACAAAATGCAGTTTTTAAATGATGGTGTTTATTATTAAGGGTGTGTTTTGGATCATTGTCCTGCTGCAGAACCCAAGTTCATTTCAGCCTGAGGTCACGAACAGATGGCCGGACATTCTCCTTCAGGATTGTTTGGTAGACAGCAGAATTCATAGTTCCATTTATCACAGCAAGTCTTCCAGGTCCTGAAGCAGCAAACCAGCCCCAGACCATCACACTACCACCACCATATGTTACCGCTGCTATAATGTTCTATTTCTGAAATGCTGTGTTACTTTTACACCAGATGTAATGGGACACACACCTTCCAAAGAGTTCAACTTTTGTCTCATCAGTCCACAGAATGGTTTCCCAAAAGTCTTGGGGATCATCAAGGTGTGTTCTGGAAAAATTGAGACAAGCTTTAATGTTCGTTTTGCTCAGCAGTGGTTTTCGTCTTGGAACTCGCCATGCAGGCCATTTTTGCCCAGTCTCTTTCTTATGGTGGAGGCATGAACACTGACCTTAACTGAGGCAAGTGAGGCCTGCAGTTCTTTGGATGTTGTTGTGGGGTCTTTAGTGTCCTGTTGGATGAGTCATCGCTGCGCTCTTGGGGTAATTTTGGTCGGCCGGCCACTCCTGGGAAGGTTCACCACTGTTCCATGTCTTCGCCATTCGTGGATAATGGCTCTCACTGTGGTTCACTGGAGTCCCAAAGCTTTAGAAATGGCTTTGATACGGTTGGGTTGGGTTTTCAGCAAGGCCCTTAACCCACAATTGTTTGGATTGTAAGAACGTGTCGATTGTAAGTCTTTATTTATTCAGAGCATGCATCAGCTTGGTACCTTCTATTCACTATTAGTATAAGAACTTCTGTTCTGTTTGTCTTGTCACACTCTGAGGTATAAATGCCCCAATTTAACATTGTTATAGACTATGGTTATTTAACTTCATTAAATCAGGATAGAAAAGTCGTTAACTTTGATTTGTCGAAAACATTATTTCACTAATATGTTCAAACCTCTGCTTCACGGTTAAACTTTAACTATAAAATGAATTCATTCTGTTTACGTCAGTGGCACTTTTCAGTACACGTGCTAAAAGTCTCAAGTCATCAGAGGATGATATCGATCTTTAATTTGCTCCACCACAGCATTCAGATTTAATCTAAAATCAGAGGCTCTCTGAAGATCCGGCTGCGCAGTCGAGCCCCAGTGATTCTTTAGCCCCGATTTCTTTACTGAACGCTCAGTTTTCAGTCCGTTCCCCTGTTTCAGACCACACGGCCTCCTCGGCACCAAAGCAAAGTGTGAAATGTACATTTTCAAAACGAAGATCTCATTACATGGGTGAGTGGCGTATTGAACCGCATCGACCGCGCCCGGCCTGTTTTCCAGCCGATGAGAAAGTTAATTAAAATTCGTCAAAGGCTTAAAATTCAATAATCCCTGCACGAGTTTCAGATGAGCCCCAGTGATTAGGAGGATTCATTATAGCAGACCTTCTTTATACTAAGTCTTGCACTCTGGGGCATTTCATCAAAGTCTACACTATAATTCTATTTTCATCTGTCTAAACGACTCTTATTGAGTAATGGTTTAAAAGATTAGAGGATGTGTATTTTATAATCGTTCTCGTATTGACTGGAGTTTTATTAAATCTGAAAAGAGCTGACCGCACGCACATGTAAATGTTTGCTTTGATAAATAATTATTGCTCAAAAAACACTTATAGTGACAGATACGGAAGGCATGACGTGCATATCCAATGTGCATCGCCACAGCCAATTAGCAAACAGCATTCGGCCCTACTTTGACCTGCACTGTGTTGTTATACGCTCGTGCCTATACCCAGAGAGCACTGACCTTAGGTTGAGGCGTAGAGGGTCATCAGCCAATAATCTCTGCATGTCACACACAACCTGGCCACTTCACTTTGAAAATCCAAAAGAAACTTTTACTCCTGGGTCCTTTCTGTGTGGTTCCGCATGTCCTCCCCCTGTCCGTGTGGGTTTACTCCAGGTACTCCGGTTTCCTCCCACAGTCCAAAGACATGCAAGTTAGGCTAATTGATCACACTAAATTGGCCTGGTTGAGTGTGGTCTCTGGCGACAGACGGAGCGACGCGTCGGCTGGAGTATTGTCGGTCGCATCGAGTGGCAGTGGGCGGACCCTGCATCCGGCGGGACAAGCGCCAGGAAATGATGATTGTATATTTCCTCCTCATGGCTTGTTTTTCTCTCTGATATGCATTGTTAGCTGTGAGACCTTTTTAGACAGGTGTGTGTCTTTCCAAATCATGTCCAACCAACTGAATTTACCTGGACTCTAATCAAAGTGACTCTAATCAAAGCATCTGAACGATGATCAAGTGAAATGGGAGGCTCCAAGAGCTAAATTTGAAGTGTCATAGCAAAGGGTCTGAATACTTCTGAATAATCACAATTTTAGTTCTTTTTAATAAATGTGCAGAAAAATTCTTAAATTCTGTTTTCATTTCTCATTATGGGTTATTGAGGGCAAATTGATGGGGGACAACTTTGTTTTATTATTATTATTATTTTAGCAAGAAGCCTCAACATAATGAAATGTGAAAAAAGTGAGAGTCTGAAGACTTTCCGAATGCATTGTATGTGGGGCTGTCTGCTTAGATATTTGTAAAGCTGCATAGAGACAATGCTCTGTTGTGGAAATGCATTTGACTTAGTACAATAATAATAAACTCAAATATCCAAGTCCAGCCAAATCATAAACCAGTAGTAGCTAAAAAAATGGATGACGGTCTTTTAAGATCATCTCTCTGCATTAACTATTTAGAGTAGTTGCTTAACATCCTTTTCCTTGACAGTTTTGATGAACATCATATTTGCATTGCATAAAAAAGTTTGCATTGCGATCTTTGTGTAAAATTTAAAACCAGCTCTAAAAAACTGATCAAGAACTGTTTGTCTCTCTAAACTGTTGCCAAACAAATAAGGATGGTACATGTCCTAAGGACCTCCACACACTCTGTGCTAATATTGACACCAACTTTGATTGAAATGACTGCTAAGTATGACATCAACTGATTCAAATGACAGCTTATGTACCGCTAACAATACTTACGAGAAGCTTGATATTTCCTACCATGAAAGCCCAAAGGTGGAATGTAACAGATCTCTTTGGCGAGGTAGAAGTAAAGGAACCCTCACCGAACGCTAGTTGTACTTCATGTGCCCTCTGTGTAGAAAGTAAATACCAGCCCATTGATCTAAGTCCATGGTCTCACTTTCTGTAACCCTATCACACACAGTACATCATATACCTTAATGCCTCTGTGGTTTCTTATTAAAGTTGGACCATAGATGCACAATAACAACAAAAGCACTCAGCTTTCCTAAGATGATCCACTAGTTTTGCCTCGGAATATAATTTACTCGTTGCATTAAAATGTATAGGTACGCGCTGTTTAATGTCCGCATTAAATTCTGTGACGCAGGACGTTGAAATTGATGTTGGGAACTGTGATGGCTTAGTGGTTAAGGTATTGGACTATGGCCCAGAAGTTCCAAGGTTCAAATCACACCTCTGCCAAGTAGTGTTGCACGGTATACCGATACTAGAAAAGTATGCTTCCATAACATCCAAACTGCTAAAAATCAGGCGTTCACAATCTCAAGTAGGTCAATACCAATTATAAACTTGATAAGTTCATATTTATTCAATTCCAGAAACTCAGCAGTACTGGTAATGGTAATTATGGCATGTTCATTTTTGTCTTTTCTATTGCTAGAAAATGCACTCAGTACAAAACTGTTTAACCAGTGAGATCTGAAAATACAAAGTTAACTAACTAATCAAAGAAATCCAATAAACTCAAGGATACAGAAGGACGTCAGATTACTGCTCACTGTGTAAAAGCTTTAGTAAGTGACTTTTCTAATGAATGCGTTTTAAACCGGACTTTACGCTACTTACTGAGCACAGATGCTCATAAAACACACAAACACCACAGGAGCTATTTTTAAAGGACAAACGCACATTTAACAAAGCGTACACACAATCTCCAGAAAATAAACAGGCCAACGAGCCACAATTTGCATACTAGCACCGGGAACGCCCAAAGGGCACCACAATATTCGTTAAAATACAATATGAGAACATTTAGTACAGTAAATCTGTCTTGTTCATGAATGATGGGAAGAGGGACTGTGAGATTTGACTGTAATTTAGGTGCAGTGTTGGTCTACGTCCACACACTCACCTATGAGCTTTGGGTAATGACTGAAAGAATGAGGTCACGGATATAAGGGGCTGAAATGAGCTTTCATCAGCAGGTTGCTGGTCTTACTCTCTGTGATCGGGTGAGGAGCTCTGAGTAAACTCGCTGCTCCTTCATGTTGGGCATCTGTTCAGGATGCCTTTTGCTGTAGGTATATCAGGCACAGCCAAGGAAGGAGGCCCTAGGGTAGGCCAAGTACCTGCTGGAGGGATTATAGCTCCCGGCTGGCCTGGGAATGGCTGGGCATCCCCCAGGAGGAGCTGGTAGATGTTACAGGGCACAGAGATGCTGGGCTTCTTTAGTTGCCCTGCTGCCACCATGACCCTGAAATAGATACACGGAAAAGAGATGAGATGAGCTGTACTTACGCTAAAGTAATTCTTACCTCTGTATCTTTTATAAAATTTGAAACACGTATTGAGGACAAAAACGAAAAGAGCATCATGTTGTTTTCTGTCATCAAGACTGCAATTCTGTTTCTGTTGTTCAGATGTGAATTACATATGTGTAATACAGTGGGGCGAAAAAGTATTTAGGCAGCCACTGATTGTGGAAGTTCTCCTACTTAGAAAGATGAGAGGGGTCTGTAATTTTCATCATGGGTACATTTCAACTATGAGAGACAAAATGAGGAAAAAATCCAGGAAGGATTTTTGTGTTGTAGGATTTTTAAAGACTTTAATTGTAAATTATGGTGGAGAATAAGTATTTGGTGAAAACAAAAGCTCAACTCAATACTTTGTAACATAACCTTTGTTGGCAATGACAGAGGTCAAACGTTTCCTGTAAGTCTTCACCAGGTTGGCACACACTGTAGCTGGTATTTTGGCCCTTTCCTCCATGCAGATCTCCTCTAGAGCAGTGATGTTTTGGGGCAACACAGACTTTCAACACATTTTCTATGGGGTTGAGGTCTGGAGACTGGCTAGGAAACTCCAGGACCTTGAAATGCTTTTTATGGAGCCACTCCTTCGTTGCCCGAGCCGTGTGTTTGGGATCATTGTCATGCTGGAAGCCCCAGCCACGTTCCATCTTCAATGCGGTCACTGATGGAAGGAGGTTTTGGCTTAAAATCCCACGATACGTGACCCCGTTCATTCTTCCCTTAAAACAGATCAGTCGTCCTGTCCCCTCTGCAGAAAAACAGCCCCCAAGCATGAGGTTTCCACCCCCATGCTTCACAGTAGGTATGGTGCAACTCAGCATTCTTCTTCCTCCAAACACAAGGAGTTGAGATTTCACCAAAAAGTTCTATTTTGGTTTCACCTAATCACATGATATTCTCCCCAATCCTCTTCTGAATCATCCATATGCTCTCTGGCAAACTTCAGACGGGCCTGGACATGTACTGGCTTAAGCAGGGGGGCACTGCAGGATCTGAGTCCCTCTCGGCGTAGTGTGTTACTGATGGTAGCCTTTGTTACTTTGGTCCTTGCTCTGTACAGGTCATTCATCAGGTCCCTCCGTGTACTTCTGGGATTTTGCTCGCTGTTCTCATGATCATTTTGACCCCATGGGATGAGATCTTGTGTGGGGCCCCAGATCGAGGGAGATTATCAATGGTCTTGTATGTCTTACAATTGCTCCCACAGTTGATTTATTCACACCAACCTGCTTACCTATTGTAGATTCACTCTTCCCAGCCTGGTGCAGGTCTACAATTTTCTTCCTGGTGTCTTTCGACAGCTCTTTGGTCTTGGCCATGGTTGAGTTTGGAGTCTGACTGTTTGAGGCTGTGGACCGGTGTCTTTTATACAGATAACGAGGTCAAACAGGTGCCATTAATACAGGTAACGAGTGGAGGACAGAAGAGCTCCTTAAAGAAGTTATAGGTCTGTGATAGCCATAAATCTTGCTTGTTTGTGGTGACCAAATACTTATTTTCCACCATGATTTGAAATTAAATTCTTTTAAAATCCTACAATGTCATTTCCTGGATTTTTTTTTCTCATGTTGTCTCTCATAGTTGAAGTGTACCTATGATGAAAATTACAGACCTCTCTCATTTTTCTAAGTAGGAGAACTAGCACAATCAGTGGCTGACTAAATACTTTTTTGCCCCACTGTATTTGACAGTTTTTTCTTTTAATTCTTAAGACCTTGAACGTAAAAGTGAGCCGATGATCATTTGGATGGAGTTTGAACACTTGCCTGTTCGGAACTGAATGTATTTGTTTTCTGCAGAGGTCATGTTCATTTAGAAAACAATAAAACAAATATAACTAAAAAATGCAGTTCCTGCAGAAACTGCGAGTGTGTTGCGGCGGTGCGTGCCCCTGCGACGTGCATCAGGGACTGAGTATGTAGGTTGAAAGCCGACTGTAGTCACTGTAGTCACCTCAGGGTGCACACGGGACCAAAGCTGCTGAACTACAAAACGTTAGGTCTAAAACTGACTGAGTTACATTCAAGGACTTTCCAGAGGCCGCAGTGACCTCAAGGACAGCAAAAGCATGACATGTCACCTCAGATTACACCCGGTATCAAGCCTGCCGAATTTCGTTGCTGTACATTGAAAATCAACTGAGTTATGGTCAATGACCTGCCAGGGGCCCCAGTGCTGATCCTGGGCCCTCAGGGGCCCCAGGGGCATGACATTTTACCTCAGATTGCACCCGGGACCAAGCCTGCCGAATTTCGGAACTGTAGGTGGAAAATCATCTGAGTTGTGGTCACTGACCCGCCAGGGGCCGCAGTGCCCAGCTGTGGCCCAAAGGGGCCCAATGGGCGTCACATGTCACCTCAGATTGCCTTTGGGATCAAGCCTGCAGAATTTCATGTCCATAGGTCGAAAACCGACTGAGTCAGGGTCAATGACAGGGCCGTCAGGGATTGATGACATGGGCATGACATGTCACCTCAGATTGCACCCGGGACTAAGCCTGCCGAATTTTGTGGCTGTAGGTCGAAAAACTGACGGAGTTACAATCATTGGCCTGCCAGGGGACCCAGTGCTCAGCGGGGGTGCAGAGGGGCCCCATGGGCTTCACATTTCACCTTAGATTGGACCCAGGACGAAGCCTGCCGAATTTCATGGCCATAGGTCAATAACTAACTGAGTTACAGTCATTGGTCCGCCAGGAGCCCCAGTGCCCAGCCGGGGTCCCCATGGGCGTCACATATCACCTCAGATTGCACCCGGGACCAAGCCTGCCAAATTTCATGGCTGTAGGGCGAAAACTGTCCTGCCAGGTACCTCTGTGCCCTCTGTGGTACTATGCAAACAATGGACCTAATAATCAACGGTGTTTAATGTAAACTCTGCCAGACCTCTCAAACAAACGGTCATAACTCCAAAAATAATTAACCTATCGCTTATCTTAAAGCTTGTGTCGGAGAAGACCCCTTGCTGATCGCTCTGACCTAAAAAACGTTTGGATTGATGAGAAAATGGCCGAGTTATGACAAGTTAAATACGACATGAAAATGAAAGTGAATGAGAGCCTTATCAGTACGTAGTCCCGAACAAATCATCGTAACTCAAAGTAATTTGTTGAACGACGAGGTATTTGGATGTGTCATGAAGGGGAAGTATCTCTACCATTTGAAGTTTAAATGGAGTTTCTAGGTGAAAGTATAATGATTTTTACACGTTTGTTCCGCGAAAAAGTGACTGAATGTACGTGTACAATGTCAGCTTCAAGCGATTTTGGACCTCTCAAACAAATGGTCATAACTCGAAAAATATGTAACCAATCAATTATCTGAAAAGTTTGTGTGAGAGAGGACCCCTTGATGTGGGATTGATGAAAAAGCCTCAAAGTTATGACAGGTTAAACACAAATGAAACTTTGGATAAAACGCCTCGAAAATTAACATGGCTGTCAATGAGGGAAGTTTTAGTCCCTAGTCCTGAACAAATTGTCATAACTCGAAAAATAATTTGTTTAGCGATGCAATCTTTTTGATGAATTATGAAGGGCAAGTATCTCTACCATTTTGCAGTTCAAATGGAGTTTCTATGTGAAAGCATCAGGGTTTTAGACACGTTTGTTCAGTGAAAAAGTGCATTAATCGATTTTCACTCAAGGCTAGAGTGTGCCACTGTACCTAGTGGCATAGAGAATGAATGGAGTGATATTTAAAGAGTGATAATAAGTGTTCAAAGAGTGCAATCTGTGCGAAACTTGTCCTGAGGGGTGTTGGTGAACCCAGGTCCGACCATGCCGAGTTTTGTGTTTGTAGATCAAAAATTGACCGAGTTACGGCAGTTTTAATAAAAAATCCCATGCAAGTGAATGGGAATTTTTTTCGCACAAATGCGAGTGTAGCGTGTGAATGCAATAACATTTCTCTTAGCTATGAACAAGCACACTTCTCCGGAACATGCCGGACGTTTTGGTGTTTGTCCGGTGTCGATATTTCGAAAACTGTAGGTGGAGATACGTACCGAAAATCAGGTGGAAAAATTAAAATCGAAGAACAATAGTGTCGCTTGCGCGACACACTAATAAGGGGTGCCCAAACTTGCATGTGACTTGCATGCCACCCCCCTTCATACTCTAGGTCAGCAGCTCTGGTGGCTCAGTCACAAGAGCCACCTGATGGAAACTGCAAATTCTGAGATCTTGGGTTTGAGTCTCAAGTAAGGCTTGCAACAGGTAATGTGGTGAATTTAAGGAACACTGAAATGGATGGCATCCTGTTTTGACTGAGATATGCAGGGGTGAAACAGGATGCTATTTAAGGCAGGGTCCAGAGTCTATCTCTGGAATTCACAGGGTGCAGGTGGGCATTTGCTCTGAATGAGCATCATGGGGTCCATCATGGGGCTGGGTAAGGTTGGCTGTTGCAGTGCTTGGAGATGCTCCTGCTGTTTTGTTGTATGTGATATCAAAGACTGAGCTGCAAAGTAAATCAGTTTTAATTTCCATAGGGATTCACCCATTATATCCAGACTTGGCTCTTACATTTGTCCGAGTGCCCTGCGATGGACTGGCACCCTGTGTAGTGTTGGCCCCTGCTTTGCATCCTGTGCTGCCAGTTAGGTCTCAGTGTCAGACCCAGAAATCACCTCTCAATAACCCCTTATTTAGCCCCCTTATTTAGCCCCATTATTAAATGTAGAGGAAATACCCCTGTGAAATCCATTTAGTATATACCTTCTAGTTTTCAGCATACAGCGACCTCTAGGGTTGGTATGTGAGCAAGGGTGTAGTATGAAAGGGGTTCAGGGCAGAAAGGATTAGCTCTGCCCGAGCTGGTGCACAGTGGAGGAGGAGGAGCTCCAAGACTGGGGCTTTGGTGCTGCAATTTCTGAGCACAATGCCGCAGTCCTCCCACATTCTCCCCAGCACTGAGAGAGAGGAACAGGACATTTCGGTCACCTGGCATTGTTTTCCTAAACACTGCCTCAAAACTGATTATAGCAGCATCACTGAGCCTTTGTTGCCGCCAAGAGAGAGTCCAGCCACTGACCCTTAGGACATTTCCATACAAAACAGACCCGGATATGTCTGTGCACAAGCAACACAACTGGGTCTAACACAAAGCAGAAAACAAGATGTTCTTTTGTGGTGATGCAAAGATATGAATGACAGGGGAACCAAGTGTCCATATGAAACCCTGGCTGATTTCAAGACTCCAACAATAAGACGGTAACGCTCTGAGGTCCTGATAACCAATATAGCCTCATGGTCACAAACTGGAGGGATGATTTACATGCCTAACACATTTTGCTAGTGCAGTATCACCCGAAATTGTGGCACAAGGACTGAAAATGGAACTAAAGATGAAGGTGTAGTTAAAGAATGGGGATGGTGGTGGTTACAAAGTTAACTTGAGGAATTTACCTTTACCAAGGACACTGACCCGACCCCATACCATGACAGAGCCTGACTTTTGGACTTGTTGCTGACTTTAGTTTGGATGGTCCTTTTCTTCTTTGGCGCACACTGTGTCCATTTCTTACAAAAAAGGTCTGTTGTACTGATGGGTCTGAGCACAATATGTATGATGGTCCATCCCAGATTTCTCCGAGCCCAGAGAAGTCGACGCCGCTTCTGGACATGGTTATAACATGAGGCTTCTTTTTTGTACAGTAACATTTTAAGTGGCATTTGTGAATGTAACTCTGTATTGTAGAGCTTGATAAAGGTTTGATCAAGTAATCCCTTGCCCATGTGGTTCTATCAGCTATTGATGAATGATGGTTCTTGATGCAGTGCCGTCTGAGGGAGCGGAGATCTTGTAGGTTTGTTCCCTTACCCTTTGTGTTCTTGAATTGCTTAGTGATGTTAAGCACGGTAGAGGGAGAAATATCCAAATCCCTTATCTTTCTCTGAAAAACTTTTTTATTTTATTTTTTTTTTTAAACATTTTAATACATTTCTCATGCATTTGTTGATAAACTGGAGATCACATGCCCCCTTTTGCTGCTCAAAGCCTTTTGTGGATACTGCTTTTGTATGAAATCATGACTATAATGACCTGTTTGAAATCGTGTTATTATTTAGGGGGCTTTTTATGTCCTTACAAGCCCTACATTGCCCCTGTCCCAACTTTTTTTGGAATGTGTTGCAGGCCAGAAATGCAGGAATGGATGTTTATTAACAAATGAAATGGGAAAAAAATGAAATTTCTTGAGTTCATACTGTCTGCAGTGAAATAAGCCAGTAAATGTAAGAAACACTGCATTTCTTAAATAAGCATTTCCCATTCTATCCCACCTTTTATAGTTTTGGGTGTGTGTAATTACAGCTATAATTCTTTATAATCTTAAATACACCAGAACATCTCATCAAACACATGTTTCTCTAAGATGTATGGCACATGCTCTGCAGCATGGGTGTGTCTTCACAAGATCTGAACACCAGTGTAACCGCATAGTTTGTCAAGATTTTAATAATTCTGTCACTTCTTGCAGATGTCATTTCCCCCCCGTCTTTGGTTTGGTCCATAGTTGAACTTGGAAATCCCCTCACTAGTATTTTGTGGTACGTTTATGTTTATTTAATAATTCTACTCTTGTAGAATTGGTCTAGATCAGCAGCTAAAGTAATCAACAGTATGACCGTGTGTTTCGGTCAGTGCTGGTTGTGGAAGTAGAGCCTTCCTGGTTTTGTATCCCACCTATGATTAGTTGAGGATTAAGCATAGTTCTGTTTGTTCTGGAAAGCGTTCCCTGGCACCTGTAGGCCAAGATGGTAGTACGTGGCACAGTGAGTCCTGTTATTGGCTGCAGCTGTGTTTAGTGGAAGTTGGGGGTTCTTGCCATTTGTGTACTTTTTTTTTTTCTTCAATAGCATCATGGGATTTTAATAGCACCCCTGTATTATAAGAGCAAGTTCAGGGCCTACAGAGTCTAATCAGGATTGGGAAATGTGCCTGTGCCACAGCAAACTGAGGAATTTAAGGACTCTGAATAAAGAGAATAAATGGAGGCTCGCAATCAAATGCAGAACGGCGGAGAAACAGGGAAGCCGAAACCTCGCTGTCATGGACAAAAAGATACCATGTAAAGAAAAGACTACCAAATAAAATAAATGAAAACTGCGTACTGTGAGGTAAGCGTGAAACTTTGGAAAAAATTGGGCACAGCCAAGTGGAGCTGCCTAATGAGCCATAAGGAAAACCCTGTGGAAATAGGGCTCTGAGTAATATTTAAAGGTAAAGTGTGTCCTGTTTAGGTGGGAGCAGGTAGACCATGAGAATGCATAGGTAAGCACCGATGATGTCATGCAGCATGAGGAAGGAAGCCTCGCTTTAAATAACTGTCTCTCCAAAAAGAAAATGAGTGTCAGGTGTCAGTGCTAAGGAGACGCAGGCTGCTTCCTCTGCCCGTCGGCACCAGATGGAGTGGTGGCCATGAATTGCGAAAACAAAGTTATGATTTACCGTAATTACTGTACAATCATATTATAGCTCTACCTTGACTCTAGTTTAACTATTAAATACAGTGGTGCTTAAGTTTGTCATTATTGTACTGGAAGTTGAACCATCTTTTGGCTGTCTAAGAATGGACCACAGGCTTTCCTCAAGAATTTGATTGTACAACACCAAATCTGGAAAATGCAAATCAAACCAAATGCAGTGTGTTCCTTACAAATAATTTGTTTTCTGGTCATTTAATGTAATATAAATACATACATTCCTGTGTTTCAGGCTTGCGAGACATTCCAAAAAAAGTTGGGTCCAGGGTAATTTAAGGGCAGTAATGACATTAAATAAATAAATATGTGGGTTCAAACAAGTGGTATCAACAGGTGATTGTAATCATGGTTTGGTAAATTGGAAGGGATTTACATATTTTGTCCTTTACAGTGCATACTATCATTAAATGATTCAAGGAATCTGGAATTTTATCGTGTAAAGGGTAAGGGTACAAGCCTAAACTGAAGAGGCATGATCTCTGATCCCTGAGACAGCACTGCATCAGGAACCGTCATTCATCAACAGCTGACAGAACCACATGGACAAGGGATTACTTTATCAAACCTTTATCAAGCTCTACAATACAGAGTTACATTCACAGATACCACTTAAAACGTTACTGTTCAAAAAAGAAGCCTTATGTTATAACCATGTCCAGAAGCTGGGTTTGGAGGCTTGTCTGGGCTCAGAGACATCTGGGATGGACCATCAAACATTGTGGTCAGACCATTCGGTATCCCAGATTTTTTGGAAGAAATGGACGCGTGGGCTCTGGACCAAAGACGAAAAAAGGTCCAGACTGTTATCAGCATCAAGTTGAAAGTCCAGGCTCTGTCATGGTATGGGGTCGGGTCAGGGCCCTTGGGAAAGGTCATTTACACTTCTGCGATGCAGCATCAATGCAGAAAGGCACACGGAGATTTTAGATTCACATGCGCTGCCTTCAAGGCGACATCTTTTCCAGGGACAAGACAATGCAAAACCACATGCTGCACACATCACAAAGCATGGCCACAGAAGAAGAGGGTACGGATACTGGGCTGGCCTCTCTGCAGTCCTGACCTGTCCCAATTACAGAATGTGTCTTGTGTGCTGTTTGATTTTTGTCAAACATGGTGCTTAGTCTCATCTGAGGATACAACCTTTTGCCACATGGCACCAGAAGCACAGACAAGTGAGTCAAAGAGGCTTTCCTTTCTTCACACCATGCCCAGCTTTGTGTAAAGCTTTGTGAGAATGTTGTCATGCACAGACTGAACAATCTCCGCCATAAGGACTTGTAAATGCTTGTAAAGTACATACTGTCCTCTTGGTAGCTTCCCTAATTAGTCCTCCCTGTCTTGGTCATGTAGTTTGGAGCTTGGGTTCCTGTCAAAGACTTTTTCTTCAGCATGATTGATCAGTTTTGTTGTAGGTGGGGTGAGATCAGCTTTTGGCTTCAGATAATCTGTTGCAGGTGTTTTTTAAAAAAAATAACAGCTGTAATTATCATGTAATCCTAATGACATCAGTACGTCAGCTCAAACACGTGAGCGGTTTTAAATGTTCTATAAAAATTTACAATGCTCCGCAGCATGGGCATGTCACTGCAGGGTCTGTCTACCAGTTTAACTGCAATCTCGTTATATCAATACCACATAAATCATCAAGTGATATCATCTTAATAATTCTCTCACTTCATGTTCATGCTATCTTTCCTACATCTTTGGGGTTTTTTTTATTTTTTATTTTTTATGTAGAGTTCATGCCTGGGTTTTGGAATCCTGCCTCTGTGGTTTTGTGGGATGTCGTTTTTAATTAATGTTCTTTCTCTTGCGATGTTGAATCAGAAGCAAGCTTTTAACATTGTGACACTGAAGATTAACACACACTCCCACCATGATCGCTGGTCTTTGTTGTCATAGCAGTTAAACATATTAAGAATCCGTTGTCTGAACATAAATCAGGACGCCTTAAAGTTTAACAACCTCTTCAACCTAAAATCTCCCATACTTTATACCTTCTATCTCAAGTGGGATTAGTCTCACAGGAGATCTGCAGTACCTAAAAAGAAAGCTAGCTCACCTTCTAAACCCTTCTAAACAAAAGGGTAAGGTGGAGATGGATGTATACACATGGACAAAATTGTTGGTACCTCTCAGCTAATGAAAGAAAAAGCCACAATGGTAACAGAAATAACTTTAATCTGACAAAAGTAATAATAAATACAAAGTCTATGAAAATGAACAAATGAAAGTCAGACATTGCTTTCCAACCATGCTTCAACAGAATTATTTAAAAAAAATAAACTCATGAAACCGGACCGGACAGAAATGATGGTACTCTTAACTTAATATTTAGTTGCACAACCTTTTGAGGCAATCACTGCAATCAAACGATTCCTGTATCTGTCAGTGAGACTTCTGCACCTCTCAGCAGGTATTTTGGCCCACTCCTCATGAGCAAACTGCTCCAGCTGTCTCAGGTTTGAAGGGGGCCTTTTCCAGATGGCATGTTCCAGCTCCATCCAAAGATGCTCAATAGGATTTAGGTCAGGGCTCATAGAAGGCCAATTCAGAATAGTCCAGTGTTTTCCTCTTAGCCATTCTTGGGTGTTTTTAGTTGTGTTTTGGGTCATTATCCTGTTGCAAGACCCATGACCTGTGACTGAGACCAAGCTTTCTGACACTGGGCAGCACATTTCTCTCTAGAATTCCTTGATAGTCTTGAGACTTCATTGTACTCTGCACAGATTCAAGACACCCTGTGCCAGATGCAGCAAAGCAGCCCCAGAACATAACAGAACCTCCTCCATGTTCCACAGTAGGGACAGTGTTCTTTTCTTGATATGCTTCATTTTTTCGTCTGTGAACATAGAGCTGATGTGCCTTGCCAAAAAGTTCCATGAAATTTTTGTTCATCTGTCTACAGGACCTTCTCCCAGAAGCTTTGTGGCTTGTCAACATGTAGTTTGTAATTCCAGTCTGGCGTTTTAGGTTTGTTTTCAACAATGGTGTACTCCTTGTCGTCTCACATTAAGTCCACTTTGGCTCAAACATTGATGGATGGTGCGATCTGACACTGATGTTCCTTGAGCTTTGAAGTCACCTTAACTCTTAGAAGTTTTCTTGGCTCTCTGTTACCAGGCGGATTATACGTCGCTTGATTTGTCATCTTTTTCCTCCCTGCGTCCATGTCCAGGGAGGTTGGCTACAGTCCCATGGGTCTTACATTTCTGAATAATATATGCAACTGTAGTCACAGGAACATCAAGCTGCTTGGAGATGGTCTTATAACCTTTACCTTTAACATGCTTGTCTATCATTTTCTTTCTAATGTCCTGAGACAACTCTTTCCTTTGCTTCCTCTGGTCCATGGTGAGTGTGGTACACACCTTATCACCAAACAGCACAGTGACTACCTGAAGCCCTATATATATATAGGCCCACTGACTGATTACAAGATTGTAGACACCTGTGATGCTAATTAGTGAACACACCTTGATTTAACATGTCCCTTTTGGTCACATTTTTCAGGGGTACCATCATTTCTGTCCAGGCCTGTTTCATGAGTTTATTTTTTTTTTAATAATCATGTTGAAGCATGGTTGAAAAGCAATGTCTGACTTTCATTTGTTCATTTTCATAGACTTTTTATTTATTATTACTTCTGTCAGATTAAAGTTATATCTGTTACCATTGTGGGTTTTTCTTTCATTAACTGAGGGGTACCAAGATTTTTGTCCACGTGTATAATAATAATAATAATAATAATTGTTGTTAATAATTTTAGGCTATGTATAGCTTAATGTTGTGTTTTACAAAATCTATGATGAAATATAATTATATTAAAATTATAAAATGAATATACAGTGAATTACAAACTAATTAAACTTTTACCGTGTACTGCTTTTAAATCGGCCATTCTCGGTTAACTCTGCTCTAGCGGTCTTGACTACAACACTAGTCTTAAAAATTAAAGTCAATTATTATAGGAAATAAAAATTGTAACCTAATTTTAACCTGACTTTGGACGTTCCCATACTTGTGCAGGAAGTATTATTAAAAACGTGAGCTCAGGCTAAAGCTAGACACACCTACGGTATATATTTCCAGTCTGGGGAGTGTGAAGTTTAGTCTGGTCTTTTCTTTGTTAAAACTTGGCTCTGTGTTTTGGATCATTGCCTTGTTGTAATATTCATCCTCTATTAAGCAATGACTGTGGGATACTTTTTAATTTGGTAGAATCTTACAGTGGTGCTTGAAAGTTTGTGAACCCTTTAGAATTTGCTATATTTCTGCATAAATCTGACCTAAAACCTGATCAAATGAGTATCATCCTAAAAGTAGATAAAGAGAACCCAGTTAAACAAATGAGACAAAAATATTATACTTGGTCATTTGTTTATTGAGGAAAATGATCCAATATTACATATTAATGAGTGGCAAAAGTATGTGACCCTTTGCTTTCAGTATCTGCTGTGACCCCCCTGTGCAGCAATAACTGCAGCTAAACATTTCCTGTAGCTGTTGATCAGTCCTGCACACCGGCTTGGAGGAATTTTAGCCCATTCCTCCATACAGAACAGCTTCAGCTCTGGGATGTTGGTGGGTTTCCTCACATTAGCTGCTCACTTCAGGTCCTTCCACAACATTTCCATTGGATTAAGGTCAAGACTTTGACTTGGCCATTCCAAAATATGAACTTTTATTCTTCTTTAACCATTCTTTGGTAGAACGGCTTGTGTGCTTAGGGTGTCTTGCCGCATGACCCACCTTCTCTTCAGATTCAGTTCATGGACAGACGTCCTGACATTTTCTTTTAGAATTCTCTGATATCATTCAGAATTCATTGTTACATCAATGATGGCAAGCTGTCCTGCCCAGATGCAGCAAAACAACCCAAACTATGATACTACCACCACCATGTTTCACAGATGGGATAAGGTTCTTATGCTGGAATGCAGTGTTTTCCTTTCTCCAGACATAACGCTTTTCTTAAATCAAAAAGTTCTATTTTGGTCTCATCCGTCCACAAAAAACTTATTCCAAACAGCTTCTGGCTCGTCCACGTGGATCTTTAGCAAAAACTTTGCCAGTTTGAGAAGCAATGTTCTTTTTGGAGGAGCAGAGGGGCTTCTCCTTGCAGCCCCCCTTGCCATGGACACATTTGTTTTCAGTGTTCTTATGATGGATGGACATGAACATAACATTAGCCAATGTGAGAGAGGCATTCAGTGCTTAGAATTACCCTGGGGTCCTTTGTGAACCCGCAACTGAGACACCACCTTGCTCTTGGAGTGATCTTTGTTGGTCGGACACTCCTGGAGAGGGTAACAATGGTCTTGAATTTCCTCCATATGTACACAATCTGTCTGTCTGTGGATTGGTGGAGTCCAAACTCTTTACAGATGGTTTTGTAACCTTTTCCAGCCTGATGAGCATCAGCACTCTCTGAGCTCCTCAGAAATCTCCTTTGTTCGTACCATGATACACTTCCACAAACGTGCTGTGAAGAGCAGACTTTGATAGATCCCTGTTCTTTAAATAAAACAGGGTGCCCACTCACACCTGATTGGCATCCCATTGATAGAAAACACCTGACTCTAATTTCACCTTCAAATTAACTGCTAATCCTAGAGGTTCACATACTTTTGCCACTCACTAATATCTAATATTGGATTATTTTCCTTCATAAAGAAATGACCAAGTATAATATTTTTGTCTCATTTGTTCTCTTTTATCTACTTTTAGGACTTGTGTGAAAATCTGATGATGTTTTAGGTCATATTTATGCAGAAATATAGAAAATTATAAAGGGTTCACAAACTTTTATGCACCACTGTATATATCTGCAGTGTCACCAGCTGCCACAGAACCAAAGAATGTCAGGACAACCTATACAAATGGCTGTCAAGCATGGACACGACTCTCTTAATACCTGAGGAATTTTTGTTCCCCAGGGCATTTAGTGCAATTATAAACTTTATAGAGATTGACATTTTCATTATGTGAATAAGTTTCATTCTGAAGGAAACGACATGCTGTTCATGGACATGAGCAACCAACTGCAAGCAGGACTGTAGCTCCACATCACAATTACTAAATAATGACACTTCTTCTTAAGGTCTTATCAGTACTGGGTTAAGGTGGTTCAAAGTAACACATTACAGTATTCTTACTACTTTTATTTGCACTTAAGTAATGTAATGTAATAGTTTAAATTCTTGTGGACACTTTACAGTTATTGATTAATAAAAAAATCTTACATTTTCTGAGTGGGCAATTTTAAAGTATTAACGATGAACTTTCAGAAGCTTTGAATCATTTAAATGATCGATTTGAAGAATGATTCAATATTTTCAAAGATATCATGTGTCTTTGTGACATCTGCCAAATTTGTCCAAACGCCTCAAGGAAAACAATCCATGTAAACAACAAATTTGAACATCAGTATTCTCTAAATATAGCGTTTAAAGGACTATTGGTCGCTACTCTTGGTCGCCTCCCCATGAGTATCTAAGAAAAGCTAATTGTGGCCTAAGACTTTTACACATACACTATGAAAAACAAGTCTACTTTTATGTATTTATTTATTTATTTTTTAATAATCTACCCTTGAATTAACAAAACAAAAACCCCTTTAAATTAAAGCTGTTTTTCTTATTGTTTTTTGATATGGTACAGGACTGATTAGTTATTTCTTGGAAACACTTAACCCCAAGAGATCCTAAAGTCAGCAAGTTTGCTTTGCTTCAAGAACAAAAGCATCACTGTCCTGTCAGTATTGTTGCAGAGTTTTATATCTAGGCAACCCATCCATTATCTCATTACTCCCTTGGACAGACCTCTGTGTGTAAAGGGATAAAGCGTCCTTATGACACAGCTCCAGATTTTGGAGACATTTGGACTAGAAATTTGCCTCAGCAATCTGTACTCCATCTGTAAGGTTGGAACAAGTGAGCTTCCACAGGAAGCAGCTCAACACTCCACCTGGACCACAGAATGAACATCTCCAGCAGACTGTTTAGGCCCATCTGTAAAACTCGGCCATTTCTATGAATGCTGACGTCAAACTCTTCACCATGAGCCCATGTTCAGAGTGTTTGGAAGCATGCAGTGATAGTGGATCAGGTCCCATACTAGAGGGTCCATAAAGATAAAGTGCAAATACCAACTCTAAATGAGTCAGTAAAAAAATCATTCTCATTATTGAAGGCGTTTCCTTCCTTTACCCTTCTAGAAGCAGCTTTAAGAATAAACAGCAAACTGTCTCCTGCGATATAAACAGAACACTTGCTACACAGAACATCCCCCCCTATTTCACTAAACATGTATTGCAAGGAATGTTCTCTGGTTCAGTTACTAGACTACTCTGAATGCAGAGGTGGTGAAGTACTTAATTACCTAAAGTATTTTAAGGTATCTGTACTTGATTATTCCTGTAACAATACTCTCTACTTTTATTCACGACACACAACATGCTAGTTATTTTATTTTTTTATGAATCTATCTATTTTATTTTATTTTATTATTTAGACAGTTCTAGTAAGGCACCTTGAAGCCCAAATTAGAATATTACTGGACATGAAATGGACGAGGTGAGAGAAGGGGGTCAACCTTCAATGCATTCGGAAAGTTTTCAGACCCTTTCACTTTTATCCACATTTTATGTTGCGTTTTTGTGCTAAAAAAACAAAAAAAAAACTAAATACCTTATAATGCCAAAGTGACAACAGAATTTTAGATTTTTTGTTTTTTGCAAAATTATTAAAAAGAAAAAACTAACATGAGCATAACTATTCAGACTCTTTGCTCTGACATGAAGTTTAACTCTGGGTTCCTCCCATTTCTCTTGATGATCTTTCAGATGTTGATTGGAGTCCACCTGTGGTAAATTCAGTTGATTGGACATGATTTGTAAAGACACACACCTGTCTATATACGATCTCTCAGCTAACAATGCATATCAGAGCAAAAACCAGACACAAACGGTTTCACTCTGCTGACACACATCAGGGAATATTCCTCATTTTCACCTATTTGCATTTCATAGATTATATAAACCATCTGCCCTTTGTAGCATTACTGTGTTGTCAGTATTAAAGCATTTTTGGTATAAAATTTGAGGCGCTTTTGTTTTTGTAAAAACTGTTGTATAAAAGCAATAGAACACTTGCGGTCGTCTATTATCACAGATAATATCATGGCTGTTATTATTATTATTACACCACTTGTCTTCAGCTCGTGTTTACATACAGAAAACCCACTAAACAAAATTCATGCCCGAAATATTTATATACACACAGTGGGGAAAAAAGTATTTAGTCAGCCACTGATTGTGCAAGTTCTCCTACTTCAAGATAAGAGAGGTCTGTAATTTTCATCATAGGTACACTGCAACTATGAGAGACAAAATGAGGAAAAAAAAACCTCAAGGAAATCACATTTTAGGTTTTTTAAAGAATTTTATTGTAAATTATGGTGGAAAATAAGTATTTGGTCAATAACAAAAGTGCAACTCAACTGTAACATAACCTTTGTTGGCAATGACAGAGGTCAAACGTTTCCTGTATGTCTTCACCAGGTTGGCACACACTGTAGCTGGTATTTTGGCCCATTCCTCCATGCAGATCTTCTCTAGAGCAGTGATGTTTTGGGGCAACATGGACTTTCAACTCCTTCCACAAATTTTCTATGAGGCTGAGGTCTGGAGACTGGCTAGGCCACTCTAGGACCTTGAAATGCTTTTTACGGAGCCACTACTTCTTTGCCCGAGCGGTGTGTTTGGTATCATTGTCATGCTGGAAGACCCAGCCACGTTCCATCTTCAATGCTCTCACTGATGGAAGGAGGTTTTGGCTTAAAATCTCACGATACATGGCCCCGTTCATTCTTCCCTTAACACGGATCAGTCGTCCTGTGCCCTCTGCAGAAAACAGCCCCAAAGATGATGTTTCCACCCCCATACTTCACAGTGGGTATGGTGTTCTTGGGATTGAAATCAGGATTCTTCTTCCTCAAAACCACAAGGAGTTGAAGGTTTTTACCAACCCCCCCCCCCCCCCAAAAGTTCTATTTTGGTTTCATCTGACCACCTGATATTCTCCCCAATCCTCTTCTGGATCATCCATATGCTCTCTGGCAAACTTCAGACGGGCATGGACAGGTACTGTCTAAGCAGGGGGACAGCCTGGCACTGTAGGATCGGAAGTCCCTCGCGGGGTTAGTATGTCACTGATGGTCAGCCTTTGTTACTTTGGTCCCAGCTCTCTGCAGGTCATTCATCAGGTCCCCTCTGGTAGTTATGGGATTTTTGCTCCACCGATTTCTATGAATCATTTGGACCCATGGGTTTTCGATGAGATCTGCTGGAGCCCAGATCCCCGAGGGAAGAGGGAGATTACTCAATGGTCTTGTATGGCTACAATTGCTCCACAGTCTACAATTTTCTTCCTGGTGTCTTTCGACAGCTCTTGGTCTGGTTATGGTTGAGTTTGGAGTCGGACGTTTGAGGCTGGGGACAGGTGTCTGTTATAAACATAAACGAGGTCAAAACAGGTGCCATAATACAGGTTAGCAAACTTTAGGACAGAAGAGCTTTGAAAGAAGTACAGGTCTGTGAGGGAGAGCCAGAAAATCTTGCTGTTTGTACTTATTTTCCACATGATTACAATTAAATTATTTTAAAATCCTTACAAGTGATTTCTTGGATTGATTTTGTTTTCTCATTTTCCTCTCATACTTGGAGTACCATGATAAATTACAGACCTCTCTCATCTTTCTACGTAGGAGAACTTGCACAATCAGTGGCTGACTAAATACTTTTTGCCCCCACTGTTGTGTGTGTGGTGTGTGTGTGGTGTGGTGTGTGTGTAATATATATATTGTGTGGTTGGTGTGTGTGTGTGTGTGTTGTATGTTGGATGTATGTAGTATGTATGTGTATGTGTGTGGGTGTGTGGTGGATAATATGTGGTGTTGGTGTGTAGTGTGTAGGTATGTATGTATGTATGTTGTCGTATGTGTGTGTGTGTGTGTGTGTATATATTATATATATTATATATATATAGATATATATATATTATATATATCTTATATATATATTTTTAATAATATTTTTATATATATACACACACACACACACCTTATTTCTGTGTCAACTCTGAAACATTTAAATGAGGGCCTACGTCAATGTATTCCTAAAAAATAAAAGGTAGGTTGACTGACACTAGACCCAAATCCTACTATATAAAATTAATAGTTACTGTAACATTTAGGGAGTCTTTCTTTGCCACTGTCGGCCTTGGCTGGAATTATAATTTAGATGATCATATAAAATTGTAAAGCTGCTTTGAGACAATGCTCCATTGTAAAAGCGTGCAATAGGAATAAAGCTGACATGACTTCTGAAGGAGCACCCTTCCATGCTGTATTTGTTTCATGCAGGCTTCCAGGCTGCAGTCGGATAAATTGAGTTAATGGGTTAACAATTGATGTTATTCCAGCTTTGACCACAAGAGGTAGCCTGGTTTCAGCCTCGGTGCAGAACTCTGGCGACAGTTGCGCTGTGGTGAACTCTGAAAAAAGTTCAGCGGCGCTGTCTAACACAACATGGCGCATTGTGTTTTGGGAATTAGACAAGGGGCTTCACAAAGGGAAAGAGTTGTTTGTATGCGCATGGTCACAGAACACCCACCAGCAGCAAGCAGAGAGACTGTTGGCCAAAAAAAAAAAGAAATGCAAACAGGTTACCCTTTATAAGAACAGATACAAAGTTTTGGACGATCTTGAAGGAAAACATGTCATGGGTTTCAGTCACGGAAAAACACGTGTCTCTGAAACAGGTGCTGTGAGATGTCACGTTGTTCCTTTGAGACTTCTAGTTCCAAGTGGAAAAATAATGGGCTGGGAGCAAATAAAACCCACACCATGTCCATCCAAGAGCAGGGATGAGATTATTTATGAATGATATCAATACCAGAAATGACACAACCATCCAAATTAAATAATGTGATGTAGGCCTACAAGTTAAGACACAGGCCTATAGATTTAAACGTTGCTTAAACATTTAGCTTTAATTTATTAAGTAGGGTAGGGCGAGCTCCGGCCATTATGTCTGCGCTGTAGTGAAATAAATGGGAGCTGCTTCTCCTCCAGACTCCACGGTGGTCTGAAAGCGAGGATCCTTCATGACTGTGTTCTTAGAAAGTACTCTGAGCCTCCTCGCTGTTATCTTGAGCCCCTGCTCTAACACCTCCAGCCGTGATGGCAGACCTGGGGCTCGCTGCTTTCCAGCCTCGAGGTGCTATGTGAATAATGCCATGCCCGTTCCAGTAGACCAGTTCCACTCGCGTTACCTGCACCTGGTTCCTATTTCACAGCGCTTCCCGGGGACATGTTCTACCCGAGCCTTTTCTCTTTCGTTTTTGGCAGGCGCAGAGGTAAGAGGGTTCAGCCAGGAGGCTCGGCGGCACACAGATACAGACGGTGCTGCACATGTTCAGACTCATCACAAAGAGCATGCCTGCGAATATCACCTTGACGGAAAAAGAACACGTGCACTCGTCCACCCCTCGAAGGTGCTGTCATACTCCTGCGTGTATACGTCTCAATTTTTCCTAATCATTTTTTTCCCATTGCTCCAGGGTGGCATGCGACGCTTCCTGTTCCATCCAAGAAAGAAAGAGCTCAAACAGTTAACCCAAGGTTGTGCTTTATTTGACTGTTTTGCATAAAAGCGTCTGAAAAGTGCAGGAAATATCAGAATGTCTGGCTGAGCTTCGTGCGTCTACAGACCTGCTCATTCCGGTCTGGACTAAAAGGAGTGATGGTCCATCCAACCACGGACAGGACGTAGGATCCTTTCGTCAGCGGCCTTCATTTCCACTCCAGTTCGTCTTGGACAGGAATGAGCATCTGTAGGTGGCTGTCCCTCGACTACAGCCTAAAACCTTTTTAGAGTTTCATAAATGTCCTTCATTAACTCTGTTATGCAATCTTTGAATGTCTGACAAGTTCCCTTTTAAAATGATTCCATAATAAATGAAACCTTGCACTCTTAGAAAAGGCCGTTCCTTTGGGTGTCTTTGGGTTCTTCATGCTTCCCGGAGAAGCTCTTTAACATAAACATACAGTATAAAGGATCTTTGCTTCACAGAAAGGTTACTTCTAACTCAGAATAGCTTGTTTTCTGTTTCATACTTCTACAAGAACCTTCCCCATTGGAAGAGATGATGAATTGGGTCATAGCGCCAAATGCTATCATTGTACTGTATATGTATAGTCCAAATATTATCATCTCCTTGTGTCTTTGCAGTTTTAATGACAGAGACAATAACTTATAACAATCCGATTTTAAGAAGGAAACAATGTCAAGTGAGTCATGACCACCTTGGTCTCAGGGTCTGCGTATGACATCGGGCACAATTATTTAAAAGGTCAAAGGGAAGCGATATGCCAGCAGGAATGAGAAGGGGGCAAATATTAAAGCCGAGGAATCTAAAAGCTGCTTGTACATCACACACACAGTTTGGGAGGAGACAAAAGCAGAGCGTGATCATTCAGTGACATCTGTTTAAACCATTTCCTAACCTGTCATGATGACAGATGGTCAGTAACGTTAAGGGTAACTCAAACCGTTGCATTCGGCTGCAAGGTGCACACGCCAAATCCTAGCTTTCACCGTTTCTGTTAGGTTTTAAAATTTGTGCTGTCACTGCTAAAACAATGGTATATCTAATCTAATGCTGGCCTAAGACTTTTGCAAAGTACTGCAAATATAAAAAAAAAATCAGTGCCTGTATTCCTCTATGGCTTTTGTGCCAAATCTGTACTGTACAAGAGCAGATTCCATTGCAAACCTGGGGATTAACAACACACCTGGCACATAACAGCTGTTTCTAATAAAGGTACCTAATAAAATGAATAATTTGCATTAGGAGTATCGTTCTGGTATTTACTCTTTCTTGTGTTTACTGAGTATTAAAAAGGAATAAGCTTGGATTGTCCATTCAGATGGTTCTGTAGTGCTTCTACAGACGAGGATATTTGTTTTAAACATCTGAACAGTTTGCTAGCACTGTTTAACATGTGTGAATTGAATTTGTAGAAATATAATGTCATAGACAATCAGCAATATATTTGACCAGGGCTGCCCAAACTTTTATATAAGACTGTGGTCCTGACGATGTGTTTATGGATTGGCTTTTTGGTCAAAAGGATTGGCTCTAGCTAAACACTACCACACCTGGGTGCGTTGCCTGATAATGACTAATCTTGGCGATTTACAAACAGCTTTAAGAAAGACTTTTCTGATTTTAAAGGCTTTCTTAGTCTCCAAATTTACAAATGAGTTTTACGTAATTCTTTGCTGACTCCACCTTTGTATCCGTGCTGGAAAAGCATTGCCAGTCGAAAACCAAACCACTGATTACATAGATTTCTGATTAGGAAAATGATTTTTACCAGTTTAAAACAGTAATAAGTATTGAAATTACAGGTGTAAAATGTTTCCTGTGAATGATATGATTTAAACCCTGGAATAAAACGAAATGGTGTACATTTATGTTGAGAACTGAACTCAGGATCTTAAGTTGGAGGCTGTAATGTTCTACCTGCGACTCCATGCTATTAATGACTAAAGATAGTTTTATACTACGAACATACCAAATGTATCATTCAAACTAAAAAATTAGATTTTTACTGCCATTGGATACATGTGGTGCAGTTGAGTTTCCAAAAAAAAAAAAAAAAAAATATATATATATATATATATATAAAATCTCTAAATTTATATAAATATATCTCTCTAAATATGCTGCTGCTGTGCATAGAACTAGCTTCTCATTTTGATCCTTTTTTTTATTTTTTTTTTTTATGGAAAATTAGTACCTCTATGGTTTTTGAGGTAGAACTGCATGTGGACATAAACTTAAGAAGTACTTGGTGAGATATGACTGGGTCAGAATGCTCTTACGATTGAGTTACGAAGGACTTTGGGAAATGCTCGCAACTCTACAAATGTTCTGAAGTATGAGAGAGTACTTTGTGTTACAGGCATTTTGGGGAAACCCAAATATTATATATTTACATTTACTATTTAGGTTCACTAATGGTCTTGGACTTCTCTATGGACTATGATATTTTTCACTCTCTCACTTGACATAAAAAGCTATGCTGCTTAATCTTTTTCAGGAGCTTCGGGGGCAGCTGAAGTAAACGGCAACACAGTGTGAAAGGCAGGACCACTCCTGGAGAGGACACCAGTCCATCTCACTCATACTTGGACACATCAGAGGTGCCAACTGACCTAAGGAATGTCTTTGCAATGTTGGAGGAAACTGGAGTACATGGAGGAACCCATACATCCTAATGGTTCCAGGTGTGTGTTTTTTTGTTTTTTATTTATTTATTTATTTTTTAATTGAACCATACTTTGCGTGGTATACATCACACCAACCCAGTTTTACCCCACGGGAACAAGCCTTTGGAACCTTTTCTAAGAGTGCAATGGGAATTCTTATGAATGACCTCAAAGAGATCATAGAGAATATTTAAACTATTACTTCACTGATATTAAGATATCATTTCGTATCATTTGGACTAAATCTAGTCCAGCAATGGAACAGATGCTAAGGAACCTGTCGAGCACGCAAAAGCCGAGTAACAGCAAGAGTTCGATCGAACCAGAATAAGGAAACGTGTGTGTGGGGGTGTGTGTGTAAACAACTCTCATATTACAAACATATTCAACTTTGACAAAAAATAAATTAGCTTTCTTATATATAGAAGACTTGGGCTTTCTTCTGTCTTCAGCAATTTGGCTTCTTTAAGCAGTACAATATGTGCCGACCCATAACGCTCAGAGGAATTGGAGGGCAGACGCGCTTCACGTTGTACACCAGACTTGCAATGCATCGGGTAGCATGTTACAAATCCTATATCCAGTTAATTAGACAAAGTTCCAGACGTTTGAGTTTCAGTTATATCTGAGCGATCGTATGATGGGACGTTCATTTAATGTAGAGTAACAGTGAATCATGAAATATAGTGCATGTATAATCTGTTGTTGCAGACGTCCTGTTAGTCCTACTGAAGTGCAAAGCTTGGTGTTTAGTCTCTATACGGGTTTCAGAGAGGTTATGAATGCTGGATTGCACCCAAGAAACACGTCAATAGTGTCAGTCCCTGGTGACACCTTAAAGACGTCCTGAAAGGGTGTAACCTCTCTTTCTTCTTTAAAACAAAAAAAAATCCACCATTCATCAAACCTCCTGGCTAAAAATTACCGCTTCCCATAGCTCTGTTCAAGCCAACGCTGGACATCTTTGAGGTTATAAAAAAATGGCCCCTTCCCCCCAAGGTATGTGATTTTCGTCTTCTGGACGATGCAGACCCTTTCGTAGGCCACGCCGTAAGCCACGTTGGCGTTGTTGTCCATGCAGTCGGCGGCCAGCTGGCACTGAGGGGGCAGGGAGAAGTGCTCGACCAGCCTCTGCGCCGCCAGCATGCGGTCCTCCAGGTTGCGATGCTTCTTCACATCGAACGAGTAAGGTTCCAGGGGCGGGCCGGCCCATCCGTCTGACGGGTGGGCCTCTTCGATGTAGACGAGCAAGAAGTCTGCCACGTCGGAAAAGGTCTCGACCAGCCTCCGGAACATCGGAAGCTGGCTCACAAACGGGGGTCAAGTAGCCGAACCGAAGTTCACCACCAAGGGTCTGTCGGATGACTCAAAGTCCAGAAGGTGGCACTCGCCCGTCCTTTTTCTGTTATTGCTCCACTGGCAGCTCGCGATCCCAGGGACCCGCACCACTTTAGAGTTAGGAGCCAGCTCGCCCAGCTTCACCTGGAAGGAAAGAGTAACATGGATTTACACGCGGTCAGATATTTATGGTGCATTTTATACTAACTGTATAGCACGGTAATAGACAGATCAGCAGAACTCACACAAGCTGTGCCTGATACCCCCCGAAACACTGCTCCCTATCTATATACTCTATAATCTCATAACACTTAATAGTCAACTTTGAGTTGTATTTTGCCAGTATAAAAAACATGATCGTTTATGGATCATTTTATATTATAGTGTACTCAGATCAAAATATCTTATGTATTAAGAGGAATTTGGGCGTCAGGTGCATCTTGGCGCGGCACACCCATTATATAGTACTTTTTCAGTTTATATTCTGCTTATTCTTTATTTGTTAGTGGTCACCTTATTTCCACCTTTTAGATGTAAAGTCAGAGACAGCAGCTCATCTGTTGTTGCAGTTTGTGTTAGTCATCCTCTAATTCTTTCATCGGTGCCTACAGTATGCTGGTGGCTGTAGATTTTTGGCTGGTGGACAACTTTCAGTCTAGCAGTGACCCTGAGGTGGTTTAAAACTCCAGCAGCACTGCTCTGTCTGATCCACTCCACTAGGTGTACCTAATAAAGTGACAGGTTATATTATGTTATCAGTGGATTTTTTTTGTGCGTGTTGCAAAAAATAACATTTGTTTCAGGTAAAAAATACCTTTCTTTGTTGGTCTGCTACAGATCAATGATGAAAGTGATGGAGCTGACTTAAAGACAGTTTCAGTTTGTTTGCATTTTAATTTAGTAGCTTTTTATTTGTTTATATTTAAAGTCATGATTTATGGATTTTTCCAACACCTGCCCAAGACGAGACTTTTCACAGTACTTTATACATCTCCAGTCCTTCCTTCATGCCTGCTTAATCCAGCATCTAATCATTTCCAGTCTACATGTCAGGCGCAGACAGGCGTCCTCTGTCTTACACATCCTGGGTCAAAATAAAACTTCTGCATACATTTTTTTACAGTTTCAACCTAAATATTTTCCTCCTGGCTCAGACTGGCCATTTCTGTTGAACCACCTGTTACATTTGCACTTGACACTCGTCAGCTGGGACACGTGGCCCTGCATTGAGCTGACAGGCGGCTGATAGTGAAGGGTGCTGAAAACATGACTCTGGCTACGCTCGATCGGGCAACCTGTGACAAGTTAAACAGTAACACTAATGCGAACCAGACGTGTCCGATTCATTTAAAGGTCACCGGCCGGCAAGTTCATTGACTGTCTGGAGATCGAAGTTCAGCCTCTTTATACTGAATGGGATTACACAAGCGAAAAGCAGCTTGGATCCTTTTCATGCCTGCCTACTTACTTCACGTACGGGCTGAAGTGTAACTTAACATGGCCTTAGATGCACGACTTGAGCGAGAATTATTTCAGAGTTTTTAAAAAGGAGCAAAGAAACCCAATCAACACACAGCGGAAGACCCAGTCCATGAATAACACTGATGCTTTTACACTCTCGCATGCTGGGATCTGTTCTCAGTGTGACTCTAAAGGTCTTCATTTGTGTTGTGTGTTGACAGATTCTGATGCTGCAGGAATTAATTCACTTATTTGCAAACTGCAGGCAAAGTGTTTTGCACTGCATTTAAATAAGTGCTGGATGCTTTGCATGCATATCACATGCATTCAAAATGCTTGATGCTGTTTGACGTGCACTTTAAGAGCAACTTTCTTAATGGATATTTCCCAGTAACGTGCTGACTGTGTGGTTTTGCCCCAGATTGCATTAAGAGTTTGATACTGAATCAGCTCAGCATGTTTTATGACCAATATACCAGTTCTTGCTTAATTGAGACGACCTTAAATATTAAATGCATTTCATACTGGTACCCAGTAGGCACAGCAGTTGAATACTCTAGCCCTGGTGGTGCCTTCCAGGTGGGTCGGGCTTCTCATATTTACATTAACAGCTGAAACAATTAAAGCAATTGTTGGGACCTAACAGTTGCAGCTTTGGCAGAGGTGGGATTTGAACTCTGGATCTTCTGATTCACAACAGGGCTGCAACAAACAACTATTTTGATAGTCGAATCATCTGTCAGTTATTGAAACGAATAATCGATTATTCGGATTGTAAATCGCTCACTTAACCAATAACTTGTGTAGCTTATGGAGTCTTATGTCTGTATCAGCCTTTACATTTAGCTTGAGGTTGTTTCTGCATTCGTTAACTAGCACAGAAAATAAAGATGAATATCTCGTTTAAAAAATTCACTGTTTTAATGAACACAAAGATAAAACTCCAGCTTCTTTTTCCTGCCAAAATGTTAATCTAGTGATGTGTGAAGTAGCAGCAATAACTTTTAACAAAACCTGGGGAAATCGGGAAACAGGGTTGAACATTAGTGTCAACCCTGTCAAACACATTCTCTGTGAAAAGTTAAATCTGAATAACTTCGTCCATTTTCTCTGCATGTCTGTGGAGAACCATCTCCTTAAACTGTTTGTGTTTGCAAATGTTCATCAAGAATTCCAGGCAAACTGACGTTAAGACAGCGATGCAATATTTAAAACTATAAACGTTATTTGGAATGTGAACGGGTCCATGAACAATAATCACTTCCATCTGGGTTCCAAGTCCATTAACGAATCAAGAGAACACGCATTTAAAAGAGAAAATACCATGAAGGAGGAGCACTCTTAACATTAGATAGCTAGCTAGCACAACTAACTTACTGAGATTAATCGTCTCCACCGAGTGAGCTAACATGTTTGCTCTTCAGATGCTCCAACATGGAGGATGTGCTTCCATGCCAATTAAGGTCGGATTCACAGATATCATAGTAGAACTGACACTTTTGTTGGAGTTAAGTGTGAAATGCTGCCACACTTGACTATCTTCTTGAGGCTTCCATCACGCTTTCCAAGTTAACGATGACGTATTAAATTAGTCGACCAAGTCTAATCGTTGCTCTCCTAGTCTCCAATACAGTACCTTAACCACAGAGCCACACACACATGACTGGCTGTGTATAAGGGAGAGGAAGGCGGTCGGGGGATGTGACAGCGACCCCTACCTGGCCCTGCGATGCACTGGCGTCCTGTCCAGACACGCTTACTACTGCACACTGTGTTCCCGAGCATAGGCCCAAAGATCATCCAAGGAATATATAAGAATATATGAATAAGAACTCTTAAATCTTTTCTTAAAGCTCACCTTTTTAGAAAAGCATTCCGTTGCTGATTTGCCTGCACTTAGCGGTTAGGGTACTGGACTATGAACCAGAAGGTCCAGGGTTCAAATCCCACCTCTGCCAAAGCTGCCACTGTTGGGTCCTTGAGCAAGACCCTTAACCCACAATCGCTTAGATTATAAGACTGTATCAATTGTAAGTCGCTCTGGATAAGGGTGTCTAAGTGACATAAATGTTATACTATTTACTACTATTTCTTGTACCACGTAGTAGTTTCTTCTGTTTTTACACAATGTTTAAGTGCTTCAAGAGAAGGTGCTATATACAAACATTCACGCCATTTATCAGACACCCTTATCCAGAGCGACTTGCAGGCCAGGCAACTTTGAGTTAAGGGTCATGCTCAAGGATTCAACAGTGGCAACTTGGCAGAGGTGGGATTTGAACCCTGGACCTTTGGATCCATAGTCTGGTACCTTAACCGCTAGTCCCATGATATTAATTATCGTAAAATATTATTATATACAATTACATGTGTATATGTCTGTTTTGCATTCTTCTCTGATTTATTCCGATATTTTTTTGCATTACTAATCACATAATCAGAATAAAAAAGTCTGAGCACATTTCCGAATCGATTTGGTACGTCCCCCCTTTTGTAATGACAGAATGCTGTTGAGCTGCATGGACTCGTGGGTTTGTGTAAAATCTTATGATCCATTTTATCCAGCATTATTTCAGAATACTCTAAGCAGCATCTTGTGATGTAACTGAATGCTTGTTTTTAAGTGACCCCATAAATGCCTGATGGGCTTTAGGTCATGTGGCTGTGGAGGAAAGTCCATGCCAGTCAGATTCACCTATTGTTATGCCAGTGTGATTTGTACATTGCAAAATAGAGGCATTTACACTAGAGCTCTCAGAATGGGGCCCCACTGTACATTATAGGCTATATTACAGTAATCCATTTTAATTCCCTAGAAATCACAGTGCATTTGTTATACAAGCAGTAATTCCTTGTAATGTGAGGCTAGTGTGTTTGAATAAAACGTTGAAGGAATGCATGAGGGAATGATTAAAAGGCTTACAACTTTTTTTAATGCTGGAAAAAATTCTTGCACATCATAAAGTGTACAAAGTGAGACTGAGCTCTGGCTTTTCTGCAGCACTAATGCTGAATGCTCATCTGTTTTCATGTCTAAATGCATTTTGGAACAAAATACAAGCTCATTTCACTTTAAACCAGCAGCAGTTGAACGTTTAAAGTTGTTTTTATTTCGGTTTAGCGCCTTAAAATGAATCACCTTCCTAATATGAACGTGTAAACCCACTCTCCGAAGAGCTCGAGCTGAATGAACGCTCACCTGCTTGTACGCGTCCAGCAGAAAGCTGTTCCAGATCGAGCGCACACCGGCCGGCGTGAGCATGCGCGGTCCCGCGCCGCCGCTGGACCAACTCACGAGCGACACGACGCGCTTCACCAGCACCACCGAGTCATAGAGCACGAAGAAGAGAAAGTTGGAGAAGAAGCCTGGCAGGATCTGCAGGGTGACCCGCAGGTCCCCGCTCAGCACGCCCATGCTTAAACTGACAACAGGTGGGCTGCACGCGCGCACGGACGCTTCACCTGGCGCGGCGCATCTTTGGCACTTTGGGTTTCCCTCCGGCTCCAGAAAATTCAGCCCGACTGTGTACTGATGCTGGATGGAGGATCAGGGGCCGCTGATGGAGCACCGGCTTCTCCTCCGAAAATGAGCTGGAGAGCACGAGCGGAGAATCAGAACTTGAGCCACGGGGCCGAACCTACGGACCTCCCTGCCCAACCCCCAAAGCGCAAACGTGCAGAAACAGCCCCGATGTCACCCTGCGCTCTTTTTATACCGCACAGCATTGTCGTTTTGGAAATAAACCCTCCAGCTTTATCCCGTGCTAAAAGAGTGACGTCACCTGGAGCCATTCACACACTCCGGGGCAGGAAATAAACTGGAGCGCAGCAAAACACCCAGGGCTGCATTACTTCATTAACTCTTAAGGTACTGAATTAACACAAAGTACTGAAGTACCTCTGATAGAGAACTAACTCGTACGGCTTATGCTGCTGAATCAGACCTTACAGTACTGAATAAGCTCTGGGTACTGAAGGAAGTCTTGTACTCCTACAGCACTGAATTAGTTCTTAAAGTACTAAATGAACTCTTACACTGCTGAACCAGCTCTTATACTGCTGAATCAAGTCTTCCAGTACAGAATTGTCTCACACTGTTGATTCAACGCCCATACTTCTGAATAAACTCTTAAACTGCTGAATTAACCCTTTTAGTAATGAATTAACTCTTCCAGTACCAAGTTGACTCACATTGTTGAACCAACTCTGACGCTGCATATCAAACTTAAAAGTACTGAAATAACCCTCATAGTACTGAATGAACTCTTTCAGTACTAAATGATCTCATACAATGCCAAAACCACTCATACTGCTGAACCAACCCTTACAGTACTGACTAAGCTCAATGTACTGAAGTAAGCCTTTGTACTGTACAGCACTGAGTTAATTCTTAAAGTACTAAATGAATGAAACCAGCTCTTCAATCAAGTTTTCCAGTACAGAATTCTGTCTGTTTAACTAACTCCATTCTGTTGAATAAACTGGAGTACTCGCTTAACCCTTTTAGTAATGAATGAACTCTTCCAGTACTAAATTAACTCCTACACTGCTGAACCAGCTCGTACACTACTGAATCAACTCAAAGTACTGAATTAACCCCTTTTAGTAATGAGTTATCTCTTCCAGTACTAAGCTGGCTCACATTGCTGAACCAGCTCTCATTATGCGTAATAAATTTAAAGTACTGAAATAAACCTTACAGTACTGAATGAACTTTTCCAGTACTAAATGAACTCCTACAGTGCTGAACCAGCTCTTATACTACTGAATCAGCTTTTGCAGTACTGAATTAACTCAAAACAGCTGAACCGGCCCTAATACTTTTGAATCAATCCTTAGTGCTGAATTAGTGCTTGTAGGACTGAATTGACTCTTGAAGAGCTGAACCAACTCTTAAAATACTTCTACAGTACTGAACTATCACTTACACTTGTAGAACTAAATTAATGCGTAAAGTACTGGATTAACACAAACTACTACAATAACTTAACATGTTAAATTAACTCTTCCAGTACTGAACAAAATCATACAAAAAGCTCTTATACTGCTGAATCAGCTCTTCCGGTACTGAACTAACTCTTAAACTGCTGAACCGGCGCTAATACTTTTGAATCAACACTACTGAATGTAGTGTTGAATTAGTGCTTCCAGTACTGAACTGACTTTTACAGAGCTCGACCAACCCTTACAATACTCAGTGAATTCTTACAATACTGAAATGAATGGCTTTGCATTTCATTAGCAATCTAAAATGTCATATCTAATGTAAGCTAAAACTGGTGCTCAGTCATGAAGTGATGATTTGTAGAGACATGTTTTGACAGCAGTATACAATGTATGATTTCGTTTGAATAGTGTAGCTGTGTTGGTGTTTAGTCTTTTGCCCTTTTGATATTAGCTTTTATAACATGCACCCCCTTTGTTTTCACTCAGGGATTCATTTACCAGGTTGGGTAGCTGAACAATACAAATCCGTGTGTGCTGAAGGCTGAGTGGCTATTAGTTCACATGTATGACTGCTTTATTGAGCTGAGATTAGATTTCATTGACAGAGTCAACATGAGCAAGAGGAAATGAGGTTTTAAAAATCTGTGCCTTTAATGTTAAGTCTGGACTGGATGCTGTATCATGTACGTCCTGCAGACATGATGTTAAACAAGCAAGATACTGTAAGGATCCTAACACATCAGTTCACGTGCCTGTGCTGGATTAATTTCCTCTTAAATCCCTTTACATCCTGGAAAAAAGTTGTGCGCCCCCGACTGGCACTGTATAACGCGCACTCTGCTGTGGTCAGGACCACCACAGGTCAGGTACTATTTGGGCGTTGGATCATTCTCAGCACCGCAGTAACACTGATGTGGTGTGGTAGTGTGTTAGTATGTGTTGTGCTGGTACGAGTGGATCAGACACAGCAGTGCTGCTGGAGTATTAAACCACTGTTCTCTCGCTGTCCACTTTCTTAGAGCCATTAACCTTATTGCTCCACCCTGTAGATGTAAAGTCAGAGACAGGAGCTCATCTGTTGTTGCAGTTTGTTAGTCATCCCCTAATCGTTCATCAGTGTCACAGGATGCTGGTGGCTGGACATTTTTGGTTGATGGACTGGTTTCAGTCCAGCAGTGACACAGGTGTTTGAATCTCCAGCAGCACTGCGGTGTCCGATCCACTCGTAACAGCGCAGGGTATTAGGACACATGCAAAAGTTTGGGCAGCCCAGTCAAGTGGCATTTTCACAGATGATCCACTAGTGGATTTTGAAAAGTCTTCATTGAGCTGTTAATTATTTTTTTTATTAAAAGTTGAACTTCTGCGCAGATCGTGTTAAATTTGAGACAGTCAACCATATCTGATCTCTATACATATAAATACTTCTTGTTTTGCATACTTACATATTTAGTGCTTTTATGTCATTTAGCAGATGCTCTTCTCCAGAGTCCAAGCAATTGTGGGTTAAGGACCTTGCTAAATGAGACAGCAATGGCAGCTTGGCAGAGGTGTGATTTGAACCTTCTGGACCTTCTGGTCCACAGGCCATAGTACCTTAACCACTAGGCCACCACAGTTGTGCAAAAACATATCCAGAGAATTCTCTGAAAGCAGACTGTGCTTACATTTTGTACACTGCTATCGATTCCTGCTGTACCACATGTAGGATTTTCCAGTTTGGTGTTTGGTTAAGAGTATAGATAAAGGATTATTTATGGAACTATAGGATGGCAAACATGGGCTTCTTGATAAGGAGAGAAAAAGTTCACAGACCAGCAGTCTGCCATAATAAACTGTAAAGAAATCAATATAGGATTCAGGTTCAGAGTTGAAACACTTGTCTGAGTTGCTGTCCTGGCTCACTGTTGGCATTCTAATTCATCTCAGAGATGTCTGATGGACTTAAGGGTCAGGGTTGTGTGCATGCCAGTCAGGTTCTGGAAGTTGGCAAATCATTTCTTTGTCGAATTGTTTTATGAGGACAACTGGAAAGAAAGTCCAAGTTTGGCCATTTCTTTAGAAGCTCCAAAACTGATGTGCATGTGCAGAAGAGCAACTCTTCACATGGCCCGCTCATTCAGAAGTAAACAGTCAAAACAGAGTCAACAGTGACAGGCATTTGTTTAATGGTCATGTTAAAAATGGACATGTTATTCAGCCACAGACTCTTCTCTGGTTTGCATCCTTGGTTTCTTTAAACTTCGCCTTTAAGCTTTTTAGAAATCTTCTCAAACAAGGAGCGGTTATGATGTGCGCCTTCTAATTTTGTTTGCACAGAGACATCAGCCCGAATAGTTATGAAGTCTGTTACTTCTCTGTCCTGCCACTGAACCTTCCTCGCTGCTGCCATTTTCACTTCTCCTCGGCACGCATTTATGATGACTGACAAGTTGGAATGACGTAAAAGTCTCATGGCTGGCTGATCACTGTTCCCTGCTGCGTAAATGTAGCCTAAGTTCTTCTTTGAGTCAGTCTTCTGCTGTTCTGAAGACGTACAGTACTGTGCAAAAGTCTTAGTCCACCATTGTAATAGATATACCATTGTTTTAGCAAAGATATAATGAACTTAAAAGTATTTCTCAGTCAATACAGGAAATGTTTATGTAACTGAAAGAAGATCCTGTAGGCTACAGTAATAATTATTTGGTGTGAAATCCTCTTACAGATGAGCAGTAGCAGCATCTGGCAGCTTCATCAGGATGCCAAGTTGACGTCTTTTTGGCAGGGTAGCAGCCAAGAAACCACTTTTTTCAGAATGAGAAAAGGGTGAAAAGGCTAGGATATGCTGAAGCTCACAAAGACTATAATGAAGATTAGTGGCAAAGAGGATTTCTAATCCAAGATAAAAATTTTAGGGTTCAATCATCGACAATGTTACACATGGTCATTACAGCATTGCTACAACAACAAATCTAATGGTGGCCTAAGACTTTTGCACAGTACTGTGCATCTTTAAATGATACTTATATTAAAACACTTTTCTGCTCATCTCTTATATTGGTATGTAGCAACCATCTCACTGACTAGGAACATTGAGTCGTATCATCATGGAGTTTATTGTTGGTTTAAAATGATCTAAGCGTTGCTGCATACCTCAGTGACCCAGAAAGCTCATCCGAGTCAGTCCACATCACCGACACAAGGATTCCTTTGTCCCGCGGCCATTTGCATCTCAAATGCAAAAAGCAGCTCTCTTTGTCCTGACAGCGCTTGTATGAGATATTACACATAAACATTTCACCTTAGATCCTCGTCCAAAAGAAAACACCGAGGATAATGGGGGTTTGAAGAATTACCAAAATATGTTTTGCTTAAATTTCGGTGTCTCCCCGATGAATCGAGCCAAAACAATAGCACAATTGATGAACGGGGCGGACAGCGGCTGATGCTTTCCCGTTTAACCTCTTTGTGACCAGCTGTTTGGTCTCCATGGACTTGAAATGCAGCTTGTGTGGGTGTGCATGCATTGGGTCTTTATCCTGCCAAACGCCACACAAGCTCTCCCAGCTCGGTCCTTAGGAACGCATTTAAACCAACATCAGTCCTGCACTAAGTCCTAACAAGGTCTTGGTGAGACGTCATGAGCGGAGCTGGCCAAATACTACTATTTTGATTTCAGTTCTGCTCCGACTTAAATCATCCATAACCTTTCCCATAATGTAGAACCATTATAGAGCTAGAATTTTTTTTTTATAGGGTTTAATTGTGAAGTCATGGTGACAATGACTAGAAACACAATACCTGATCCAGTTTGTCTTTAATTTAAAATGTACTTGCATTCTGGCTAGAGGTCAAGTCAAGTCCATACACTGAATATATAGTCTCATATTCAGTTTGATCATCAGTTTCCAGTCCTTTTTTTTCTGGTGAGGCTGGTGGTGGCAACAGTCTAAGAAGTCTTCTCTATGAAATGCAACAGATTCCAGCTCCTCCCCAAGAAAATTGTAAGATATAAATCTTCCTGCAGGTCCTGCATGTGCCCTGGGGTTTCTATCCAGAGGTATTTTGTGAGACTTCTTGCGAGATGCCCAAGTCACCTCATCTGGCTCATCAAGTCAAGTCAGATTTATTTATATAGCGCTTTTTACAATGGAGCATTGTCTCAAAGCAACTTTACAAGTTTAGATTATCTCCTAATAACTACGTCCAATCCCAAATTGAGCGAGCCTAGGGCGACAGTGGCAAGGAAAAAACCTCCCTAGTTCTAGGAAGAAACCTTGGGAGGACCAAAAGACTTAAAAAGGGACCCAACCGCCTTGGGCGGCGTAGATGATAAATCTAAAAGCGAAACTAAAGTCATGGAGTCAAAGTTCAAATAAAATGTGAAGTATGCACATTAACTGGCCTGGGTATGGTGAGGCTGGAGCTGATGACGGAAGCAGCTTGAGTGGAGCTGCAGCGGATGAACATCATGTGTGGGGCTGAAACTGGCACCGGAACACAGCTCGGAGAGAAAACAGAAAATGCAATTAGTTATTGATTAAGAGCACAGTATCTATTAACAATCACTGATGCCATGTCAATCACTGATGCCATGTGTAGCATGAGACTCCGGCAGCATTAGCTATAGCAGCATAGCTAGAAAGAGGAGAACTGGTAGGAAACACAACCAAGAGGAATCACATGAGACATTGGCAACCCCACGGGAGGCAGAAGACAGCAACGTCTCTGATCACCATAAGACTCTTTGACTATGAACCCCCAGCTCTGCCCTTATTCTAAGGCAAGGATGCACGAGTCAAGATCACGAGGACCGACGCCCAGTTCAGCCAGACCGCCCACTGGACACTCCCGGCTAGCGGACAAGGCAGGCAGGCCAGACATGACTCCAGGCTCTGGCCCCAGTGACCCAAGCCATGCATCCTGGTCTAAATCTAGTCAAAAAAATCTAGTAAAAAGGTATGTCTTTAGCCTAGACTTAAAACTTAAGAGAGTGTCTGAATCTCGAACGAAAGTGGGAAGTTTATTCCATAGTTGGGGGGCCATGTATGAGAAAGCCTTTCCCCCGGCTGTGACTTTTTTAATTCTAGGAACTAAAAGAAGTCCTGCACCCTGCGAACAAAGTAGACGAGTTGGATTGTAAAACTCTAAGAGTTCACTCAGATAATGTGGGGCCAGGCTATGTAGAGCTTTAAAAGTTACAAGAAGTATTTTGTAATCAATGCGGAATTTGACTGGTAACCAGTGTAGTGATGATAGAACAGGAGTGATATGATCAAATTTTCTAGTTCAAGTTAACACTCGGGCAGCTGCATTCTGAACTAACTGAAGTTTATTTATAGATTCACTAGAGCATCCAGTAAGTAAGGCATTACAGTAATTCAACCTTGAGGTTATAAACGCATGAACAAGTTTTTCTGCAACATTAAAAGAGAGGATATTTCTAAGTTTAGCGATATTACGTAATTGAAAGAAAGCAATTCGAGTGATGCTGCAATGTGTGCATCAAAGGGGAGATCTGAATCAAATGTGACACCAATGTTTTTTACAGATGGACTGGGCAACACTGGACAGCCTTCTAGATTTAGGATAGATGTAGCCAACCTGTCTCTCACAGCCTTGGGTCCCACTAATGGAACCTCAGTTTTATCTGAGTTAAGTAAGAGAAAATTTAATAACATCCAATCTTTTATTTCCTTTACACAGTCCTCAATTTTGTTACTTGTAAGGCTGTCATTAGGTTTGGCTGATATGTACAGCTGTGTATCATCTGCATAGCAGTGGAAACTAATGCCATGTTTACGCATAACTGAGCATAGTGGCAGCATGTACAGAGAGAATAAAAGGATGCCAAGCACTGCCCCCTGAGGCACGCCATACTTCACTTTTGAGAGCTTAGACCTTAGATTATTTATATGAACAAACCGGTACCAGTCGGTTAAGTAGGATTTAAACCAAGAAAGTACTAATCCCTTAATACCTACAGTATTTTCTAGCCTGTTTAGTAAAACATCATGATCTATAGTGTCAAATGTTGCACTTAAATCTAACAGAACAAGAAAAGAAACACATCCCTTATCTGAGGACATTAACAAGTCATTTAGTACCATAATTAATGCTGTTTCAGTACTATGATGGGGTCTGAAGCCGGACTGAAATGTTTCATAAATTTCATTCCTTTGGAGGTACCTGCAGAGCTGCTGATAGACAGCTTTTTCTAAGATTTTGGACAGAAACGGTAGATTTGAATTGGTCTATAATTAAATATCACACAAGGGTCAATATTGGCTTTTTTAATCAGTGGTTTGATAACAGCTGACTTAAAGGATTTGGGCACATAACCAAAGGTAAGGGATGAATTTAAAATAACTAACAGTGGCTCTATAATACTAGGTAATACTTGTTTGAGTAAACGTGTAGGAATTGGATCTAATAAACATGTTGATGACTTAGACGAGCTGATCAGTGCGGATAGTTCAGTAATAGTAATTGGGGTAAAAAATTCTAGGCTTGATTTACAGCTCATTAAACAGATGTCTTCACTAGTGCTGCACCTGGAAGGTTGCTGAATAGTTTAGTGATGTGATGAGCATCGAGTTTTATGCCTAATGTTTTCTATTTTATCATTAAAGAAAGTCATGAAATCATTACTGTTAAAATTACACAGCATGGGAGAGTCTGTGGGGTTTTTTGTTAATTTGGAGACTGTATTAAAGAGAAATCTTCGATTATTCTTATTTTTCTCTATGATTGAGGAGAAGTATGCAGCCTTAGCTTTAATAAGGGCATGCTTATACTCTACCATGCTGTCCCTCCAAGCAACCTCCAATTTACTATGTCTCCACTTGCGCTCTAGATGCCGTGTTATTTGCTTTAAGGTACGGGTGTGGTCATTATACTATGGTGCTAGCCTTTTTTCCCTAATGCGTTTCACCCTAGCAGGAGCAATCGTGTCCAGGGTTGAGCGAAGCACACATTCTAATTGGTCATTTGCACACTCAAGGTGATTTCTCTCCTTAGGTGTATTAAATTTCAAGTCTGGTAGGTTTTTAATAAACGCAGCTGGAGTAGCAGATGTGATAGTGCGCTTGGTGTGATAACGAGGCAGAAGGATTTTATTTATTACAGATAGCTCAAATACTAAAAGATAGTGATCTGAAATCGAATCACTTTGCAGGAAAACATCAAGGTTATCTATATTGATACCAAATGTTAATATTAGATCTAAAGTATGATTACAGCGGTGGGTTGGTCCCATCACATTCTGAGTGATACCCATGGATTCTAAGATGGATTCGAAAGCAATTCTAAGTGGATCCTGTTCATTGTCAAAGTGAATATTGAACTCACTTACAATTAAAGCCTTATCTGTTGACAGTATTAAGCAAGAAAGAAATTTAGCAAATTCCTAAAAAGATTCTGAATAGGGACCAGGAGGACGGTAAATAGTGATAAGCTGAAAAAAAATGTGGTTTTGACTTCCATAATGATGGATCAGTCACATTAAGAATCAGTATTTCATTAGCCCTGTAATGGGATTTAGTTGTAACACCTAGCTCTTTGTCAAAAATTGTGGCTATGCCTCCCCCGACCATTAGGACGAGGGCGATTAGCATGACTGCATCCAGGAGGTGAGGCTTCATTTAAGGCTAAATATTCATCAGGTCTAATCCAAGTCTCAGTGAGACAGAGAGCATGTAAACGTTTATCAGTGATTATTTCATTTAAAATCACTGCTTTGTTTGTAAGTGATCTAACGTTAAGTAATCCTAGCTTTAGTCTAATGTTGTTATTTCTTTGGGAGCTATTTGTGCTATCTGGGAAGCTATCTCTTTATACTAATGAGGTTATTAAAACAGACCTTTTGAGAGCGTTTACGTTTAGGGCAGATGCGGGTAACAGACACAGTTTCAATAATGTGGGTTCTGGGTGACGGTATATGGCTACCAGCAGACAGTTGGTTAAGCCGGTTTGTCTGCTGCCTGACCCCTGCTCTGGATAGTCAGCCCCTAACCAATCGGGCCATAAGACTATGGGCAATGTTGCAGGAGATGAGAGCGGCACCCTTCCGAGTGGGATGGACACCGTCCCATCCTAAAAGGCCAGGCTTACCCTCAAAGGCTGTCCAGTTGTCTATAAAGCCCACGTTGTTTTCAGAGCACCACTTGGACAGCCAGCAGTTCAGCGACCATAACCTGCTGTAGGCTTGGTCACCTCGCCGCATTGGGATGGGGCCAGAGCACACTACTGCATCGGACATCGCCTTCACCACTCTAACCACCTCTACAAAATTAGCCTTAGTAACCTCTGACTGACGAAGGCGTATATCATTAGCCCCTACACGAATAACTATCGTAGAGAATCTACGGCTCTCGAGTTCACTAAGAATCGTTACAATGTCCGGCACTCTAGCTCCGTGGATACATGTAACTCTAGCTGCTGGTGTCCCTAAAGGGGTAGCTACTTTCACGTGTCGTAAAATAGAGTCACCTATGACCAGAGCTCTTTCAACAGGCTGCTCAGTGGGTGCATCACTGAGGAGGGCAAACCTGTTGGACTCGTGAACAGGTAAAGAGTGGTGCTCTTGTGGACTAGCCTTATGACTACATCGCTGAACCGTCACCCACTTGTCCTGCTGCGAGGGCTCTGCCGAGATGGGGGCTCTAACTTCACCTTTGGCATCCAGATCTGCTTAGCTAGGAGCTGAGCTAGCCTTCTCTAATGTCTGGATGCACGCCTCTAAAACTACAATCTTCTCCGTCAGACTGGCTACAAGCCTACACCTATCACAAGTAAAATTTAAACTAATGACAGAGGAAGAATAGCTAACATGCCACACTCGGCACAGGCAACAAGCACAGCAGAAGCCATGTTAATACAATTAATGAATTAAAGGTACTTAGCTTCGGGTGGTGTTGTGGGGTGCCGAGTGAAGATATGGTTCAGCTGCAGCCGATGGTCCAATGCAATGCTCGATTAAAGTGTTAATACAAGTTAAGTCAACACAAAACGTCACTAAAAAACTAAGTCTCAGAAAGAAAGTGGGAAAAGACTGTAAAAAAGTTATAAAAACACACACTACTGCGACGAAGACGCAACTCTGGTTATTAGCTAATGGCTATCCAATCCAATGGAGCAGTGTCTCTACTCAGAGGCTTCCATGGCTTGACTAAATCTTTACTCTGTCATGCAGATAAACATCAGTAACCATGACTTTATTCTTTTAGTCACTAGGAGAGAGGATAGGAGAGGATACCCTTATAGCAAATAATTGTTATCCCAGTTCTATACCACAGTTCACTTGTCCCTCAGCCCACACACCATCGTGTTGAATCTGGCATTTTTGCAAATCTGATAAAAAGGAAAAACTAATTTTGCATGGACATAATTATTCAGACTCTTTGCTATGACACCAATTACATCAAATTTTATTTTACAAATTTAGCTCTGGGTTCTTCCCAATTCTCTTGATCATCTTTGAGATGTTTCTACACCTTGATTGGTGTCCACCTGTGGTAAATTCAGTTGGTTGAACATGAACTGGAAAGACACACACCTGCCTAGATAAGATCTCACAGCTAACAGTGCAAATCGGTGCAAAAACCAAATCATGAAGAGGAAAGAACTGGCTGTAGAGCTCAGAGACAGGATTGTGTGGAGACACAGATCTGGGACAAGGCCACAAAAATCTGCTGTACTGAAAGTTCCCAAGAGCACATTGGCCTCCATAATTCTTAAATGGAAGAAGTTTGGAACAACCAGGACTTTTCCTAGAGCTTGCCACCCCCCAAACTACAGTGGGGCAAAAAAGTATTTAGTCAGCCACTGATTGTGCAAGTTCTCCTACTTAGACGGATGAGAGAGGTCTGTAATTTTCATCATAGGTACACTTCAGCTATGAGAGACAAAATGAGAAAAAAAATCCAGGAAATCACATTGTAGGATTTTTAAATAATATAATTGTAAATCATGGTGGAAAATAAGTATTTGGTCACCCACAATCAAGCAAGACTTCTGGCTCTCACAGACCTGTAACATCTTCTTTAAGAAGCTCTTCCACTCGTTACCTGTATTAATGGCACCTGTTTGACCTCGTTATCTGTAGAAAAGACACCTGTCCACAACCTCAAACAGTCAGACTCCAAACTCAAGACCAAAGAGCTGTTGAAGGACACCAGGACAAAAATTGTAGACCTGCAGCAGGCTGGGAAGAGTGAATCTACAATAGGCAAGCAGGTTGGTGTGAGTAAATCAACTGTGGGAGCAACTGTAAGAAAATGGAAGCTATACAAGACCATTGATACTCTCCCTCGATCTGCCAGAAAGCATATGGATGATCCAGAAGAGGATTGGGAGAATATCATGTGGTCCGATGAAACCAAAATAGAACTTTTTGGGAAAAACTCAACTCATCATGTTTGGAGGAAGAAGAGTTGCACCATACCTACTGTGAAGCATGGGGGTAGAAACATCATGCTTTGGGGATGTTTTCTGCAGAGGGGACAGGACGACTGATCCGTGTTAAGGGAAGAATGAACGGGGCCATGTATCGTGAGATTTTAAGCCAAAACCTCCTTCCATCAGTGAGAGCATTGAAGATGGAACGTGGCTGGGGCTTCCAGCATGACAATGATCCCAAACACACCGCTCGGGCAATGGAGGAGTGGCTCCGTAAAAAGCATTTCAAGGACCTGGAGTGGCCTAGCCAGTCTCCAGACCTCAGCCCCATAGAACATTTGTGGAGGGAGTTGAAAGTCTGTGTTGCCCCAAAACATCACTGCTCTAGAGGAGATCTTCATGGAGGAATGGGCCAAAATCCCAGCTACAGTGTGTGCCAACCTGGTGAAGTCTTACAGGAAACGTTTGACCTCTGTCATAGCCAACAAAGGTTATGTTACAAAGTATTGAGCTGAACTTTTGTTATTGACCAAATAGATAGATAGATATCACTTTATTAATCCCAGAGGGAAATTCGTGAACATACTTATTTTCCACCATAATTTACAATTAAATTCTTTAAAAATCATTCAGTGTGATTTCCTGGATTTTCCTTTCTCATTTTGTCTCTCATAGTTGAAGTGTAGCTATGATGAAAATTATAGACCTCTCTCATTTTTCTAAGTAGGAGAACCTGCACAATCAGTGGCTGACTAAATACTTTTTTGCCCCACTGTAAGTAATTGGGGCGAGAAGGGCCTTGGTAAGGGAGGTGACCAAGAACCCAATGGTCACTCTGAATGAGCTCCACTTTTTTCTTCACAGTTTACTAATTATTATACTAATAACTACTGAAGTCAGTGTGATTTTAAAAATTGTAAGATGTTTCTTCTCCATGTTGTCATTTAGCAGACCCTCTTATCCAGGGCAAATTACAGAACTTGCAAACAGTTAAAGGCGCCAGATCAGAAACTAATGCTCAGTTTGATGCTGAGAACTCAAACGAATACTAGAATTCCTTAAAATAACATTAAATCTATGCAGCTCTTGAAAGAGAATTTTTTTTTTACCTTGAATGAACCTGGTTTGTCAAAGTCTTTTGTAGGGAACGAGAACACGCTGTCTTTTTCAACTGCTTCACACAGTGCTGTAGGAGGCAAGTCCGTGACAGAAGCAAGAAAGGGTTTTGTACAGGGTCAAATAGAGAGACATACTTTTGAGTTGTCAGGGGTTTAGGGTAAAGAGAGTGTAAAAAGGGGGTGAAATGGTGCAGAAAAGCTGTTTGATTCTGCCAAACCCAGATATTCATTGATGAGCAAACAATTCTCTTAGAGATTGGTTTACTAAACAGTTCATCAAAACTAAGTCCAACCAGGTTGAAAGAGAAAATGTTTTTGGTGTGGGACCTTGATGGGTCCTGGAGAAAAACTTATGATTGAAAGAAACTTGATTAGTGACTGAACAGCAAGCCAGTTGAGGTCTCCACAGCCCATGGATTTCTCCGTTTGAATTAATTCAATTAAATGGATATTGTGCTTAAAAACCCGACACTGTCGCAAATTGTTTGTAAAAGAGTCGTCCCCAAAGGATGATCCAGAGGAGATGGTTGCGAGAGAAAAACTCTGAGTTCCATAAAGAATAAACCTCGACAGGAACGAAGCAAAAATGGGGAGACCAGCCTTGTCTTGGCGAGACCAGACACCAGGAAATGAAACATTATTATATAAAAGATATCAGTTTTTCATGCTGTGAATATGAGGTTGAGAGAATAAAGTGTTTATAGAGTATGGTCACTGTTTAAATACTTGAGTCTTACACTGATGCTTAAATTAAGAGGCTCCAGAGAATGGCAACCATCAAGCGTATCTTCTAACATCAATAGTATGCATAAAATTTAAATAAAATGTGATGTATTTCCTCACCAATGTATGTCTATTTGTTACCTGGATCAAATATTCTTATTTACAACATGGGGTGCAGTAGAAAAAGTTTGGGAACCACTAGATTAGAGGATGACTAACACAAACTGTACACCAACAGATGAGCTACCACCTCTGACTTTACATCTACAAGGTGGAGCACGAAGGTAGATGTGTCTAATAAAGTGCACAATGAGGGATTAAAATCTCCAGCAGCACTGTTGTCTGATCCAATGGTACCAGCACAACACCGTGTCACTGCAGTGCTGAGAATGATCCATCGCCCAAATAGTATCCGATCTGTGCTGGTCCTGTGGGGGTCCTGACCATTAGAGAACAGAGTAAATGGGATGAACGAAGGATGTAGAGAAACAGATGGACTAGAGTCTGGAATTGTAGAACTACAAAGTGCTCCTATATGGGAAGTGGAACTGATAAAGTGGTCAGTGAGCGTAGAAAGGAGGTGTACCTAATAAAGTGATCGGCGAGTGTGTGTATACTGTATGCATTAATTGAATAATAGACTGATAAATCAAGGATGCTCCAACCAATGCTTCTAAAGATGCTGCCCACACCTGTGTCCAGGTTTAGTGCCCTGTATCTCCAGGTAAGATGGGCTTCTTTCAGACACTGCAGTGTTTCTTTATTCATTACTTGCGATACCCTTTAGAAAACATCTTGTGCACCTTCCAGGTCATACACCAGCTTTATAGATGAGCTCATTCTTCAGGTGATCTAGTAAATCTGATCTAGTAGATCTAATGTAGCGGCTGAATGCTGAAACAGCATGCAGTAATTATGATCCGCTCTCTAATCAGTGTAACTGTAGAGAAGACGTGTAACTTTCCGAGCTTAACGAGTGTAATTGGAAGGTAATTACCTGGCACCTATTCTGCTACTTGTAAAGGATGTGAGTACATCATCTGTGAATGAGCTATCTGAGAACACTGTGTTCCTACACAGACCAATGCTGCCGTCATGGTTCAGGTCCCCCTGGCCCGCCCTCGCTCCTATCCCGCCCCTCGAGTCTGCACTGTATGTCAGCCAGCTGGCAAAGGTTGAAAATGAGGTTTTGCATTGATGAAATAAAATGGCCTGCAGCCTGTTAGTTTTTAAGTGTACAGTCTAGATAGCTTGTGCTCTGCTCTCCCGGTGTAGCGCGTGTCAGTATTTCTTGCCTGGCATGTTAGTGGTAGCTCGCTGATGTAACAACTTTTACAACCCTGTAATTGCCTTGTGCAGTCAGTGGAACGGGGTATGGATACAGAAGGTCTGCAGTCATATTGATTTAGAATCTGTCGCACGTTTGCTTAAAGAAGGAAAACAGTCATTAACGTGGCTTTATCTGTTTGTCTCATGAGTGATGTGGCGTTCAGGTCCAAAATGGTCCCACCACTAAACAACCCCAGTAATTGATAACCACTGACTTCCCTTCCACTACTACCCATGCAGGCCCCAGCCCCACCCACATCCTCGGTTACTAAACTATTTTCTCATTTTATTTAGATCTAATGACGATGGAGGTTCTGTATTGGTGCATGACGATCACCCTGACAGATCTCACCTCCCTCAGTTTCAATTTTACCTCCCTTTATTGTGGTCCAGGTCATGGGGGTTCTCCTGGAGAACACATAGTGCCAGTCCATCACAGGGATGGGTAGGGGTCGCTGTTGCAGACGGGGGGTGATCCCATATCTGACAACCGCTCTGGCCAACTAGGTAAATCGTTCCTGTGTGACAGCCAATTAGCCAGAAGGCACCTCCAGGACTGGGTCAATGCAGTGACGGAGTTGATGCTGTGCAACCTGAAGACCCCATCTAATAATAATGAACTAAAAATTAAAGAGTAATTTATCTTATTTTGACTTAGTAAGAGATTCAACACATTCCCCAAAAAAGTTGGGATAGGGCAATTCAGGGCTAGTAATGAGGTAAAAAATAATAATAATAATAATGATTTCAAATTGGTGATGTCAGCAGGAGGTTGAGTGTTTGAGGAGCAAAGGACAGGATCTCCAATTTGTCATCAAATGCGTAAGAAAATAATTGAAATGGTAAACAATGTTCCTCAATGAAGATTGGAAGGGATTTCCATATTTATTCTTCTGCAGTGCATATTATCATTAAACAAAATGCAGCAATGCATGATTAACAAATAAAATCAAGTTGACCAGAACACAAAATATCTTGGTTTTATACTGCAATGAAATAAAAGTAAATGACAGAAATGCAAGTTTTTTATTTACATTTTCTGTACTGTCCAAACCTTCTCTGATTTGGGGTTGTAAATAAGCAACGTATGAAATGGCGCTTTCCAAACAATTCACCAACACCTCTGTATATACTTTGCTTTGCGCTTCCTATACTCTCCTTTTGCACACACACTGGCTCTATATTAACTGTGCAAGACATAGCTCCCTGACACAAGAGAACCTTGTACAATCAGTGTAACATGGTAAAAATATGGAACATATACAATCATATGGGTGAATCTACACTACACGGTGTCAGATAATGATAGTGAATGATTATTCAGTCGAGCACTTGAGCCCATTAAAGAGTGATATTTCAAATAAAGTCGTGCATGAAATTGTTTTTCTTAGCAGCGCCAATTTAATAATGCAACACCAAACATGCCAAACCACCAGTCGTGTTGCTCCACATTTACCCATGTATTCAGTGGAAAACAATCCACACCCACGATGAGGCGGAACAGGAGATTATCGGTTCAGAATAGCTTTCTATCCAGGTGTTTAAGGTTTTAAATGTTTCTCTAATGCATGAACTGCAATAGGACGATGGGTCAACCACATGTACACTTTATCCTGTACTAAACAAAACTGTTTATGACCTTCCCATTGAGAGAAATGCTTTCGAACATCTATCTCTGCAGATGGAACGTGTTGGTCCATGCAGCTTTAGCTTAAGTAACCTTAGCTTGGGTTTTGTCCTTTACAGACACCCAAATATTAGGAATGTGAGAAATCTGGCAAGCTCTATGTAGTCTAGCTAATTATATGCAGCATTTCTGAATGAACTTCTTTTACAGATGGCAAGTACATGTATATCAGCACAGACATGCTGGCAACCATAACAAGCCATGACTCTGAATTATGTAATGGATTTGAATGTTTTTTTGTAGACTTAGTAGATGTGGTGAAATATTGCAACCTTCCAGTTGACTGAATCACCACAGTATTTCCCAAGATAACTGGAGGACAACCTGTTCCATCTGGACATTGTAGACTTCAACTCTCAAGTCTGCCACTCTCTTATTCCCAGCCTGCTACACCTAGCATAGACAATAATGCTAGATTTCCTTCATATTCCTTTATACTGGACTGAAAATTTTCAAACTTGGATCCATCATTCCATAATCCTCTTCAACTTTAGCATATCTTTTTATCCTGTTCCCCTGTCTGCTGCCCTTCCGAAAGACCATTCCTGATCAAGCTTCTTCGGATTGTAAGATGACATGTCAGAAGGGTCACACTAAATAGGAATGGGACGGTGGTGGCTATGGACCAGAAGGTCCAGGGTTCAAATCTCATCTCTGCCAAACTGCCAATGTTGGGTCCTTGAGCAAGGCCCTTAACCCACAAATGATTGGAGTGTGGGATTGCATCAATTGCAAGTCACTCTGGATAAGAGCATCTGCTAAATTATGTTAACGTAGTTTTGTGTTTTCTGGCTGTATTCTAATACAGAGGCTGAGAATGAATTTATATATACTGCTCAAAAGAATTACAGGAACACTTTTTAATCAGAATATAGTATCAACTCAATTCAACTTCTGGGATCTTGATCTGGTCAGTTAAGTAGCAGGGTTTGTTGATAATCAGTTTCAGCTGCTTTGCTGTTAACGAAATGAACATGTGCACTAGAGGAGCAACATTGAGACGACCCCCAAAACAGGAATGGTTTTATAGCTGGTCGCCATTGACATTAGTGTCCCTCCTCATCTCTTCTGGCTGATTTTTCACTAGTTTTGCAGTTGGCTAGAACCAGCGTCACTACTACTACCATGGTACGGTACCTGGACCCTACAGAGATTGCATAGGTAGTCCAACTCGTGCAGGATGGCACATCAATGTGTGCCATTGCCAGAAAGTTTGCTGCGTCTCCCAGCACGGTCTTAAGAGTATGGAGGAGATTCCAGGAGACAGGCAGTTGCTCTAGGAGAGCTGGACAAGGCTGTAAAGGGCCTTAACCGAACAGCAGGATTGGTATCTCCTCCTTTGTGCAAGGAGGAACGGGATGAGCACTGCCAGAGCCCTACAAAATGACCTCCACTGGTGTGAATGTGTCTGACTGAACATGCATAAACAGGCTTCATGAGGGTGGCCTGAGGGCCCACCGTCCTGTAGAGGGCCCTGTGCTCACTGCCCAGTGCTATAGAGATCGATCGGCATTTGCCATTGAACACCATAATTGGCAGATCCGCCACTGGTGCCCTGCGCTTCTCAAAGATGAGGGCACGTTTCACCAGAGCATGTGATAGACGTGACAGGGTCTGGAGACGCTGTGGAGGACGTTATGCTGCCTGCAACATCATTCAGCATAACCGGTTTGGTGGTGGGTCAGTCATAGTCTGGGGAGGCATGCAATGGGACAAAAAAGTATTTAGTCAGCCACTGATTGTGCAAGTTCTCCTACTTAGACGGAAGAGAGGTCTGTAATTTTCATCATAGGTAAGAGTACAACTTTGAGAGACAAAATGAGAAAAACAAAATCCAAGAAATCACATTGCAGGATTTTTATAGAATTTAAATGTAAATCATGGTGGAAAATAAGTATTTGGTCACCCACAAACAAACAAGATTTCTGGCTCTCACAGACCTGTAACAACTTCTTTAAGAAGCTCTTCTGTCCTCCACTTGTTACCTGTATTAATGGCACCTGTTTGACCTCATTATCTGTATAAAAAACACCTGTCCTCAGCCTCAAACAGCCTCCAAACTCAAAACCCAAAATACCAGCTACAGTGTGTGCAAACCTGGTGAAGACTTACAGGAAACATTTGACCTCTGTCATTACCAACAAAGGTTATGTAGTATTGAGCTGAACTTTTGTTATTGACCAAATACTTGTTTTCCACCATGATTTACAATGAAATTCTTTAAAAATCCTACAATGTGATTTCCTAGATTTTTTTTATTTATTTTGTCTCTTATAGTTGGTGTACCTATGATGAAAATTAGACCTCTCTCATCTTTCTAAGTAGGAGAACTTGCACAATCAGTGGCTGACTAAATACTTTTTCCCCCCCCGCTGTATCCCTGGAAGGACGCACTGACCTCTACAGGCTAGTCAACGGCACCCTGACTGCTATTAGGAATTGGGATGAAATTGTTTGGAGCCATTGTTAGACCCTACGCTGGTGCAGTAGGTCCTGTTTCTCCTGGTGCACGACAATGCAGGGCCGTAAACAAGACAATGTGTTCTATGCATGAATCTGAATTCCTTGTGGCTAGACAAATATAACAATGTGGGGAACATGTTTTACTGACTCGAAAGCAGAATGGAAAAAAATAGCTGACGTTAGTCACTATATTATGTGGAGAAAAAATAAAAGATAACTGCTAGACGTTAGACATAGATTACATAATCCATAAAGTGTAAAACATTATTCCAACTATAGTCCAGTATCTTAACCTTCTGGCCCAGAAAGACCTGAAGAGTACACTTGCTTTTATGTTATTAGTTTCTGTTATGATGTAGATGAAGACCAGATGACACTGTGTGTTTATTACAGTTACATGTATTTATTCAGCAGAAGCCTTAATCCACTTGATACTACAATGATGCAATCATTACAGTCCAGGAAATTGGGGTGAAGCGCCGTGCTCATGGAGTTTTGTGTAGTTTAGAGCCTTTCGATGAGGTTTTACATCTTAAAAGGGCAAAAGAAACAAAGATAAATGGGAATGTTAAATGATAAAGACAAACACATTTATAAGAAATATAGCAGTAACAAAAAGTCTAGTGCTGCTGAAGTTTTTAAACACTGCTGGACTAAAAATAAACCACCAGCCAAAAATGTCCAGCCGCCAGCATCTGTGAGCACTGACAAAGGATTAGAGGATGCCTAACACAAACTATAACAACAAACGAGCTGCTGTTTCTGACTTTACATCTACAAGGCAGAGTGATAGTGAATGTCCCTAGTAAAGTGGACAGTGAGTGAACAGTGATTTAAAACTCCAGCAGCACTGCTGTGTCTGAGCAACTCATACCAGAACACACACGAACACAGCACCACCAGATCAGTGCTGAGAATGATCCAGCGCCCAGATAGTACCTGATCTGTGGGGTCCTGTGGTATGTAGAGAAACAGATGGACTACAGTCTGTAATTGAAGAACTACAAAGTGCTTCCATATACAACTTTTAAAAATCAGTCATTTAATTGCATTTACAACGATCTTAAACTCTTATGTTCTTTGTAGCAAAAATGCAGTACAGATGAGATTCCTCACACAATACCTTCTGAACTGGAGTGTTATCATACCAAGAAATGTACGAACACATTGCTGTGTCAGACGATTGATACTGAAGTTCAGACTTTTTGTCATGCCAGTCAGTTTTGTGTCATACAGTTCCAGCATGCACTGGGATTAACAGAGATGGGCTCAGTTAGGATTCGCAATTATTACGAAGATGTACACACAATAAGATGGGCTTGTGTAACAGGAGCATGTTATTTAAACTCTGGCTCTGCTTTTTTCCGTCTTCAAGCTTGCTCGGACCAGATTTAAGCCTTATTGTTATTACTGCAACCTCTAAAAAAACGAAACTGCAGATAAAACGTAAGACAGATATGAGTAGCTATTGAGATTCTCCGTAAGGAGGATAAGAAAGGCACACAGAAAATACAAGCTTGTTTATTAGATTAAATCAGTGATGGATGACGGTTGAAAGGGGGACGTTTCTTTTAAGAAAACATGCTCCATGCTTATTTAAATGATATGAATGTCCTACTTTTTAAAGTCAATGGATCCAGTACATGAAACTCCCCCAGTACCCCCCAACACCCTGCAAAAAAGGGATTTAGGTTAACTTAAACATAGCATGTTTGAGTTTTCTGCATTTAAATACCTTGATTTGAGCTGAAAATCTTAAAACTTATAAGGAGTTATGATAAGAAATAGATAAAAGTAGACAATTTCATTACTTAAGTCAGAGTACAGATACTTTTGGTCAAATTACTTCAATACAAGTGAAAGCTGTGCCATCAGATTGTACTGAAGTACTTGCTTTTAATGAAGTATATTCTTAGGCCATTGCATTGTTGTAATATTGCCACAATACTTAGCACGTAATACTCCTAATAACTGAATTTGCAGTGGCGTTCATATTAAAGCATGCTTTCTGAGGATGTGACCCTGTTGTACTGATTCTTAATAGGCTCCCTTTGTCAGTCACCTTTCAAACCAATCACGTTTTAATAAAGAAAAACAATTATTTACTGACGTCTTCAAAGTAACAAGGACCTGAACAGAAGTGGAGTGAAAAGTACAATATCTGTCTTTAAAATGTAGTTAAAGCCATAAGTTTGCAAAACATGTAGTACTCTGGTAAAGTATAGATGCTCATAAAGCATACTTAAGTACAGCATTCAAGTAAATGCACTTTGTTACTGGTTATGACTATATAAATAATGGAAATGAAATGCGATCCAGAGCCGAAGCGGAGTCCGACATTCCCTAATCTCTGATGACTTATCAGTACCTCTGGATTAGGGTTGAATCAGTTTATTAAGGATTAGCTATTAAAGATTAATCAGCCTTTGTAAACATTCTGGTCTGTACATACCATTCATTAATATTCAGTTTATCCTGTGAGCGTCATAGTGAGAGTAGAGCTATTCCAGGAACACTGGGCACAAGGTGGGAACACTGTATCGGTGGCACACGAGTTGCAGGGCACGTATTGACCTGAGTCATACCAAGAACTGATTCTGAGTGGCCCAGGGACTATTTGGCAGGTGTTTAGGATGTAGGAGAAACGCACACACCGGCCACCTACACATTGCTAGTCCCGGGTTAGACCCCTTTTTGCCTTCAGAACTGCCTGACTTCAGAACTCTGTGGCATACAGTACTGTGCAAAAGTCTTGGGCCACCATTAGATTAGATATACCACTGTTTAAGCAATGGTATAATGACCATATACAATTATTTCTCTATATATTAGAATTCAAGCAAAAATACAGTTGTATTCAGTACTAAAAAACTGAACAAAAAACAAAAACAGCTTCTATAGGCTACATTGGCAGGTATTCAGTGGTGACCCCCACTCTTCTGCAGTCCAGAGAAGTTTGATCAGTAATGGAAGTCTTTTTGGGAGGTTAGCAGCCAAGAAACCACTTTTTCAGAAGGGTAACAGTATGAAAAGGCTTATATATGCTAAAGCTCACAAAGACTGGAATCGGTGGAAAAGAGGATTATGGAGTGACAAATCCAGGTCTGAAATTTTTGGGTCCTGCATAAATATGACCTAAAACATCATCAGATTTTCACACAAGTCCTAAAAGTAGATAAAGAGAACCCAGTTAAACAAATGAGACACAAATATTATACTTGGTCATTTATTTATTGAGGAAAATGATCCAACATTACATATTAGTGAGTGGCAAAAGTATGTGAGCCTTTGCTTTCAGTATCTGGTGTGACCTCCCTGTGCAGCAATAACTGCAGCTAAACGTTTCCTGTAGCTGTTGATCAGTCCTGCACACCGGCTTGGAGGAATTTTAGCCCATTCCTCCGTACAGAACAGCTTCAGCTCTGGGATGTTGGTGGGTTTCCTCACATTAGCTGCTCGCTTCAGGTCCTTCCACAACATCCATTGGATTAAGGTCAGGACGTTGACTTGGCCATTCCAAAACATGAACTTTATTCTTCTGTAACCATTCTTTGGTAGAACGGCTTGTGTGCTTAGGGTCGCTGTCTTTAGAATTTTCCTTTAGAATTCTCTGATATAATTCAGAAATCATTTTTCCATCAATGATCATTATAGCATCGCTAAAACTACAAATCTGAAAAAAATGGTGGCCTAAGACTTTTGGGCAGTACTGTAGATTTAAGATTTTTGATACATTGACATGATGGCTTAATGCAGTTGCTGCAGATTTGTCGGCTGCACATTCATAATGTGAATCTCTGGTTCCACCACATCCCAAGGGTGCGCTACAGGAGTCATCAACACTACTTGTTACTACACTTGTTTTGCATGTCGTCAAAAGTTTTAGTATTCCCGGTTGCTTCAGGATTCTATCAAATGCAGTCGGTTAGTGTAAGTTTTGGCACTCCTGGTCAAACTTCATGCTGTTTATTTTTTAACTGAAAAGAGCCACCGCCTTTGCAAGGAACAAACCTATATATGTGAGATGTAACTAATTTTGGTTTCAATTTTTCCTTTATGGTGGCATTGTGGTGCAGCGGTTTGTCACATCACAACTCCAGAGACTTGTATTAGTACTGACCCAGTTTCGGCTTGCATGTTCTTACATATAACAACTAAGCCACCCAACCAGGTTGGGTGCCTTTTTGAGTCTTGGTCCTCCCAAGATTTCTTCCTTTATAAGGTTTAGGGAGTTTTTCCTTTCCACTGTCGCCTAGGCTTTCTCTCTTTTGGATTGGGTTTAGATATTAATGATGATAAATTGTATAGCTGCTTTGAGACAATGCTCCATTTGTAAGAAGCGCTATGGAAGTAAATCTGACTTGGTGTTCTTTAAGTCATAAAATTTAAGAAAGGGGTTTAACCTGAACACAAGTTTTATTTACATTTACATTACATGTTTCATTTTTTTCCAATATGTTTTAAAACTCGTGCATTAATATTTGTCATATTTAGTTTTCTTCCCTCCAGAGCTAAGTTACCTTAATTTGAAAAGAGGAGATTGCTTTTTTTTTTTTGTTAAAGACTTATTTTTGCTATACCTTGCTCGTCCTGGTCATGGTCGCAGAGCTCTGACGTTTATCCGGGGAGAACACAACGTACAGACATAAGCATGCCCTGGGATGCAGTAAGGGTCGCTCTTTCAGTGCTGGTTTCCCCTCCCTCAGTTAAAGCCAATGATGTCTGCATGTGACACCCAACCCAGTCGGCTGTGTCACCAGAGCACAGGGCCTTAGGACAGAAAGGAATACAAATAACAGATGTCGTCAGGCCAAGCCATACATCTCCATATGGATGATGCACATGCAATTCTCCAGCGTTCATCTACGCTCATGGAAACCCTCCAAACATTATGCTTGGAACAAAATGCATTACCTCAGACAACTGATCTGAAGCAGCATCAGATAAAGCTGAAGTGATTCACTTAATGGAACCGTCTCTTGTTGTTCTGTGCCTTGAATAATCATGCAGAGTCAGAAATGATGCCTGATGGATTCAGCGGGTGAGGTGAAGTCTCACAGAACATGCATGTGTACGCTCGCCTCACTGACCTTTGAGCATAATGGAGACTTTAATTACGTTTGTGTGTCAGTGATTAAGGAGTGCACATGTGCCCTTGCTCTCAGCACAATCGTTAATTGGGAGAAGAAAGTCAAGAAGGCAACTCGATCCAGGACCAGGTCAAGTGGGTGAGTTTTAGACATACGCTTTTACTAAGAGCTTCTGTCTGAAAACCTCAACTAGCAGATCTCATGACCCTCATTAACGATTCATGGACTCTTTGGTATCGCAGCTTCGATTGGCACAGTGGCTGTGAGTGGAATAAAGAGTTGTGTTACACAACCATTAATTCCTGGGTTCAATCCCAGGCTGTAGTGGCCTGTGTGGAGTCCGCATGTTCTCCCCGTGTCCGTGTGGGTTTACTAAGGGTACTCCGGTTTCCTTCCACAGTCTAAAGACATGCGTGTTAGGTTAACTGATTACTCTAAATTGGCATTGACTTGTGTTTATATATGATTAGCCTTGATGTAACCTTGTGTGTGTCGCTGAAATGGCCATTGATGCTGAAAGTGGCATTAAATAAACCAAGTTAACAAGCACACCAACACAACCATTATTTCTTTTATAGGCACAATTTACTGATATGATAAATGTGCACAGCTCACACCTGCAGGTTTTTGGGGAAATATAATAAATACAACGGGCCTCAATCATGAAACCTTTGTAAAAAGATGCACAAACTGGCAGTAAATTACTTGTGAAATGGACCTTGCCAAAAACTCTGCCACATTTACAAATAATTGGCATACAATTACATTAACTCCTCGCTTCTTGACCACCTTGGAACTCGAATTCGGTTCTCGACGCATTTTGACCAGAAAAATTTGTCTCTGTTCTCGTGGTTTGCTCAGTACTCGCTGCACTTGCTTAAACTTGTACGAGTCGAGCAACGTGACTCGTTTCAGCCAAAACTCGATTCATGATTCATGAATCTTCTTGGCTTTCAGGCTGAGCAGTTAGCCTTTGCAGCTAGCGCCTTGACTTCACCAATAGAGTAAGTGTTTTGCTTTTTCACTTTCAATCCATTACTCACTAAATTACATGAGATTTTTCATCAATTTATTCTAAAATAAGCTGTGTTAATGATTTTGGCCAGCTGTAGGTTAATGGAAATGTTAAAGTGTAATCAGCTCCTCTGATACAGTACAGTATATTGAACTCATCAGTTCATGATATATTTAACTTATGATGGACTTGTTGAACATATCCCCATCAGTGCATATAATGCCTTATACAGGGGGGATTTTCTGGGGTCTGAAATGGATTCATTCAATTTACATGATTCCTTATGGGAAAAATGTGCTCGGTACTCGTCTTTCTCAGTCCTTGACAAGCCTTTTGGAACAAATTAATGATGAGAACCGAGCCCTAGTTTTCTTAATGATGAGCACTACGATCTCTTAAAACGTCACTCTGCCAAACTGCGTCAGAGGATTCCACCTGGCCACAGAGTTCAGAAGATAACATTTTGCATCACAGATCATTGCACATTGACTGAATGGTGGTAGTTCTTATGTATACAGTATATGCAAATGCAATGTAAATGTGTCTACAGTCAATGCCCCTGTAAAGGAAGAGGACCAGGGCCAGGTCTGAATTCTGTTTATACTTAGTAACATTTTGGACTACAAACCTTTTCATATATGAGGATTGTGTTTTACAAACGATGTACGTGCAAATTCTTTCTGCTCATTTTTCATAAATGAGGCTCAGTGTCTCAAATAAGAAAATTAAAAAAAACTATTATCAAAACCAAAGTTACAGGAAGCCAACATGCAGCACTGCATTAATACTGATGGATCAGTGGTTCTGCTCTTTTAGGGGTGAGTTTCCAGATCACCTACAGCACTGAAACCTTGTTAGGACTAAGATTCAAAAAGGGACCCATCCTCCATGGACAACCTGGAGTTTATATCGAAGATACTATCTAAACTGTACTAAATTACCTAAATAGCATATCATTAATAATAAATATTCAAAAGCTAAATATAATAATTAAACAGAGGATGTGATAAAGGGAAAAGCATGAACTTGGAGCCATAAATAAAAAAAAATTCACTTAAAATATAAAAACTTCTTCTTCTTTCGGCTTCTCCCTTTATCAGGGGTCACCACAGCGAGTTAAACGTTTCCACGTCACTCTGTCCTCCACGTCCTCTACTGTCACCCCAACTCCCTGCATATCTTCATTTACCACAACCAAATAACTCCCCTTTGGTCTTCCTCTCCGTCTCTTGCCTGGCAGCTCCATCGCCAACATCCTCCTACCAATATATCCACTATCCCTCCTCTGCAAAACATGTCCAAACCATCTCAGTCTTCCCTCTCAAATTTTGTCTCCCAATTTTTTCCAACCTGTGCTGTCCCTCTGATGATCTCATTCCCTAATCCTGTAAAACCCTAGACACTCCTAAAAGAGAACCTCAACATCTTAAGTTTCTGCCCACCTCCAGCTCTGCTTCCTGTCTCTTTGTCAGTGCCAACTGTCTCTAAGGCCATACAACAAGGCTGGTCCTCACTACTGGTCTCACTACTCTCTTATAAATCTTTCCTTTCACTTTTGCTGTGACCCTTTTGTCACACAGCACTCCTGACACTCTTCTCCACCCACTCCATCCTGCCTGTACTCTCTTCTTCACCTCCTTTCCGCACTCCCCGTTTCCTTGGACAGTTGATCCCAAGTACCTGAAACTTAAAATATAAAAAAAAACAATCCAAACAAATGAAACATCAATGAATAACTTTAGGTCCATGGTTCGATCCCCTATGTCTGCTGGTCTGAGTGTTTCAGAAGTTGCTGATCTACTGGGATTTTCACACACGGCACCATCTCTAGGGTTTACAGAGAATGGCCCGAGAAAGAGAAACTATCCAGTGAGGGCAGTTCTCTGGGTGAAAACGCCTTGTTGATGCCAGGAGAATGGCCAGACTGGTTTGAGCTGATAACCAATCGTTACAACTGATTCATGCAGAAGAGCATCTCTGAATGCACAACACCTCAAACCTTGAAGCAAACGGGCTACAGCAGCAGCAGAAGACCATTTGCAATTGCATGATGTTATCATGTCAATATGGACCAAAGTCTCTGAGTAATGTTTCCATCCTGTTTTTGAATCTATGCCATGAAGGATAAAGAAATACCTAATGGAATTTTCAGTGAGTGTATATCTAGGGCTCCCTGGATGATTTTAACAATCTAAATCTGATTTGGATTCCTCTAATTATGGTGACACTTCAGACCTCTAAGGCCTTCTCACAGCTCCTTGAAGTCCTAACCAAGCAGAGTGAAGCTTTGCCTTAATACCCACCTATTCTGGAAGGTGGATAATCTGCCATCTCAAATTTTAATCCCTTTTACTTCAAGGAAAAATTGAACAGCACGACTTTTCCAATAGGTTGAGAGATTAAATATAACAAGTAGTAGTGTGATTCTTTGAAAATTCATGGATTCCAAGTAATGGCATAATTGCTAGTCCCTAAAAAGCTTCTGTGAAGGCCAAGAAGGCCCCGTGGGTTCCCCACTGCTACTACCGGCTGTCTGTAAATGACTATTTCAGGCTTTCTTTTTCGCACAGCAGCTCCAACACCATGGTAAATTATTCACTCCCTCACTCAGTATTGCTACATATTCATTTCTTAATGTTTAATTTAGTACTGGAGCTTTAATGAGCCAATAAACACACGGTTAAATCTTTTTCTGAGCGACAGAAATGATCACGGAAAAGTAGACAGACAGAATGAAAAAGTTCCAGCTCTTATCTCCACACACCGTTGCGCGGATGAATGATGCTCTTCAGCTAATGATGCATAAGAGCTGTCAAACATTTGGCCTCGTCTCTGCCATTCAGATTTGCACCTGGGATAAATCCTGCACCGGACACATAATTACAATCACTGCCGTCCTCCGGTTGCATCGCACACGCTTATTTTTCTTGATTAAAATCCAAGTCAGTGTTGTGTAGGAGCGATTAATTATAGCACGTTCGGCTTGGCAGGTGCAGCGACTCCCCTGCAGATGTTTTCTCCAAACCCAGCCATGCTGCTTTTTGACGAATCGTGTGAAAATATAAAGCTCTAATTATGTCTGTGTCACAAACATACAGTACATGCAGTGCTCTTTCGAAGCATTTAATGAGGCTGGAAATTGATCAGGAAGTAGTGATGGGAAACAAACGAGTAATTGATTTTGCCATGTTGAAAGCAAACAGTGAATCATGTGAGCGAAATTATTTTACATCATTTAACAGCAGCGGAATCGAAGCTGCTGACTGAATGCATTTAACATCTGAATGCTTCCAAATATTAAACCTATAAATTTATACTGACGTGCACTTTTTATGGAAGGTTAAAACTACGATAACGTTTCCTGTAGCTGCCGATCGGGCTTGTGCAGGAGGGATTTTATGTCACGGAATCTCAGCTGGGCTCCGAAATGCATGTTTTCTTCCTTGTAAGTCTTTATGGTGTTGATTTTGGCTCATTGTCTCTTGAATGATCTAACTTCTATTAAACTTCAGGTGTTGGTCTCTGACAATTTCAATGTCCGATAGCATTACATAGCCTGTTTGTTTATTTGTTTAACATCACTTTCAGCATCAATGGCTTGTTAGGACAGATGCAACATTATATTGATACACAAGTTTACTTCAGAACTAGTGACTGAAAGTCAGATCGGGGCCAATTTTGGGTAATCAATTGTCTTTGGACTGTGAGAGAAAACTCAAATACCTGGAGTAAACCCATGAAGGGTCCGAGGTCGGGATCAAACCGGGGATGCTAGAGCTCTTCCACTGTGCCACCCAACGTTATGTAGCTCTTTGGTTTGAATGATAGAAAGCTAGAGAGGAAGAATTTTCTAAAATGTTCTCTGATTATGCTACCATCTTCTTCTCTGCCACTGCCTTCAGTGTTCCCAGTGTCATCTCTGTGATGGAGCTGGTCTCGCTGATCAGTTTGAGGTGCTGATCATCTCTTACAGTGGCACCATTTCCCCAGCAGGTCATAAAACAGGACTGATGGACTGATAGAACAATAGACTGATTCATTCATTTTCTTAACCTCTTTATCTGAGTCGCGGGAAAGCCTAGCCAGCGGCACAGGGCAGGGATGATCCTAGACAGGGCGCCAATCCACACATACTAGGGGCACTTTAGAGACACCAATTAATCTAACACACGTCTTTGGACTTTGGGAGGAAACCTGAGGACCCGGAGTAAACCCACACAGGGAGGACATGCAGACTCCACACAGAAAGGACCACGACTGGATTGAACCCAGGTCCTCCTTGCTGTGATGCGACTGTGCTACCCGCCGAGCCACCGTGCCACCCAGTGATAGGACAGTTAGGTCAATTAGCTTACTGCACACATTGAAAGTTCTGAGCCTTCTTAGAAAGAAAAGTCTGCTTGTACTGTGCATCAGTATGTACAGTCCAGTCCAGCCCAGTCTGTTATGAAGGTGAACTCCCAGGTATTTGTGGTACTGGTGCTGCTTTGTCTCCTTGATGGTTGCGACAGAAGAAAACAAAGTAGTTAAAATACTTACATTGGCGTCATGTCACCTTCCTTGTTGCCTAAAGGATGCGGATTGAGCTTTAGCTGGGACATGCTCAGGCGAAAATGTTGGAGTGGTCCATTTGAAGGGGGTCCAGACAGTCTGAAATATTCTTTTATTTGAATTGAACTTGTTCATCATGTGTGTTTTTAGCTTATGAAACAAATGTCCATTTTAAAGGAGTCTATTTGGCTAGTTGTGCCAACAGTCTGTATTTGAGGGATATTGTTGCCTCCTCACCTTATATACATATTCTGTAAATATTTTTTTATTCGTCCCATGCTTTCACTAAATAAAAACCCTTGCACTGAATGTGCTATTGTGGTTTGCCATCATGTTTATTACAACTCACAACCTTACTGGAGCAAATTTACCCTCACCTGCAAGCGAGGTGTGAAAAGGGTGATTGTCGCTGAACCACAGAACAAAGTTCTCCACTAGCATTCTGTCATGCCCACGCTGATTGCCAGGGGTGGGAACAAGCCACTAAGTTGCAAATAACATGCAAGTCTCAAGTATTGACACTCAAATTGAGTCAAGTTAAGACAGACACCACCAAGTCAAGTTCCAAGTCGATACAAGAGAATCCTGAGTCAAGTCTAAACTCAAAACAGTCTCAAGTTAAGGTCCAAGTCTTAAACTTCAAGTCCTAGCCTCAAAATGGGGTTGTTAGTGTGCTCTCGGCCAAACCAGGCTAACAAAACAAGTATTTAAAGCCAGAATTTCCATAGCTGGTGAGACGATTTTTGACAACAGTATTTATAATAAAAAATCAACAATGTATATAGGAGAGAGAGAGAGCTGTGTCCACATTAGCCATCTTTCAGCATTATATTCCTAAGGTAGCTAACTAGCTTCTTGCTATGTAAACTATACAAGCATAGTTCTGTGTAGCCTCAAATATCGAACAGAAATTGACGTCTCCATCTGAGATCTCCTGCACCGACTGATACACCTTTTGATTTGACAGTGGAAATCACATTCTAGGGTGAAAAGAACAACCTCATCTAAGACAGACGTCATCGATCTTATCAGTTTAGCATGAGGACTGAATAAATGTGTTATGAACTAAACAGAAACGGTTTTTTTTTTTTAAAGAAGCCCCGCAGACACATCCATTCACATCAGCTTGTCTCTTACCTAAACAGGTTCAGCTTCTTTTCGTGTATGTATAGATGACTACGGTAAGCATGCAGATGTAAAGCTACACCTTTCTTGCCTACACACCCATATTATGGCCCTGACATCCACACCTAAAGAGGAAATGAAATATCTGCTTTGTTGCACATGTGTGTGCGTGGTGGGGTTTAGACGAAATGCAACACTTTGCCCTACATCAAATCGATGAACTTCATCCACTGTATGTTGGGAGAGCAAACACTGTCTCGTCGATAGTCTTCCGCACGACTACAAATATCCCTGTTTGCATTAAGCTACGTAGCCTTGGCCTGCTTCCATAATGAATGACTCTGAATGTAACCTTTAGAAGCTTAGGACCTCTCTCGATGTGGTGCAAAGCTTTGAAAAACAAAGCTGCTTAAAGGGCTATGTCTACTTCAACGGAGCCATTTCCATCTCCAGGACCTTATATCTATAGGTAATTAATATAATTAACTGTAAAACATTTTATTATTAAGTAAAGTGTGCTGCACAGTGAAGCAGTAGCAAATTTAAGGAATATATTTTAAAATGTTGATAAACTACCTAGAACGCTGAAAAATAGCATTTCATAACTGTCCCTGGTCTCTAACATTAGACTTAATGAAATATGAGTAAAATCTTTCAGAAATCGTTATTTATTTTTGTTTTTGCAATGCCGTCACTCCATATACCATCTACAGTGGGGCAAAAAAGTATTTAGTCAGCCACTGATTGTGCAAGTTCTCCTACTTAGAAAGATGAGAGAGGTCTGTCATTTTCATCATAGCTACACTTCAACTATGAGAGACACAATGAGGAAAAAATCCAGGAAATCACATTGTAGGATTTTTAAGGAATTTTAATTATGGTCGAAAATAAGTATTTGGTCAATAAATTTGGTTCAACTCAATACTTTGTAACATAACCTTTGTTGGCAATGACAGAGGTCAAACCTTTCCTGTAAGTCTTCACCAGGTGGCACACACTGTAGCTGGTATTTTGGCCCATTCCTCCATGCAGATCTCCTCTAGAGCAGTGATGTTTGGGGGCAAACAAGGACTTTCAACTCCCTCCACAAATTTTCTATGGGGTTGAGGTCTGGAGACTGGCTAGGCCACTCAGGACCTTGAAAATGCTTTTTACAGAGCCACTCCTTCGTTGCCCGAGCGTGTGTGTTTGGGATCATTCTGGAAGCCCCAGCCACGTTCCATCTTCAATGCTCTCACTGAGGTTTTGGCTTAAAATCTCACGATACATAGCCTCGTTCATTCTTCCTTTAACACGGATCAGTCGTCCTGTCCCCTCTGCAGAAAAACAGCCCCAAAGCATGATGTTTCCACCCCCATGCTAAATACTTTTTGCCCCACTGTACACATAGCTAAAATTTCATTTATAGGTCATTTTACTCTGTGTAAATGGTATATGTGGTGCTTTGTACTCATTTAAGTAGCCTTATCGAGTAAACTACAACCCCAAGTAAGATAAAGTTGGGAAAGTATGGAAAATGCAAATTAAAATAAACACACTGTTGATTGAGTGTATGAATACAAGATTTTTCACATTTTGTCTCGTCTACTTCATTTCGTTTGTTAATAAACATCCATTCCTGCAGTCCAAGCCTGCAACGCATTCCCAAAAAAGTTGGGATGGTAAAGCATTTACCGCTTTATGATGTTGCCATTCATTCTCGCAACACTTAAAAGACGTTTTGGCACACCTTTAGTTCATTTAACCTCATTACTAGCCCTAAATTGCCTCTGTCCCAACTTTTTTGAATGTTTTGAAGTTAACCAGTTAACCAGAAAAAATCATGAAATATCTCAGGTTCATACTGTTTGCAATGAAGTCGAAAGTAAATGTAAGAAAGACTTTTTTTTAATTATTATTATTATTATTTGCATTTTCCATACCCCCAAATTTTTCTGATTTGGGCTTGTGCATTTGGCAGTTTAACAAATATCTACATGTAAACATAAGCATTTTAAATCAATAATATAATGAGAACTATTTTTGTATTCATTGTAAGTTGGATGGCTTAGGGTGGTACTGGTAATAATGCATCGAACCGCCGCAGTTACTAAGAAACGGGTTCCTTGGATATCTGAATAGCCAATATTTGGTGTATTTGGGGGTACTGACCTGTTACGTGATGTTACAGCATTGCAAATTCGCAGCTATTTGTGAAGGGTTGCTGATGTATTTGTTTAACAAGCATCCAGAGTAAACAGAGACTGTGTCAATCCTTTATCAGTGTAAACACTCCAATTTCCTTTGAATCAGTTTAGGATGATGCAACACATCACATACGGCTATCGTTCCAGACGGTTTTCCTGGTATGAATGAACTTCAGGGAAGCTGACAGCTTCTGTGAATGGATTTCATATTAACAGGAATGTTCTCATGGACGAACCAGCGTCCAAGCTATTACATTTAGAGCGTTTAGCAGACGCCGTTATCTTTTGGCTCTGTCGCGAACAAACACGCCAGAGCAGAGCGCAGTGGGATTTCAGAGCCAAAGGCCAGCTGCTGCCAGCTTTCCAGAACCTGTGGTCAGAATAAACTTGCACACAAGCACGTGGGCGACGATGACTGACAGCTCTGTTCGTCCGCATTGATGGAAAGTCAGATCGTTGCATTCACAGGAGGTCCCGCAGCCATAAATCAGATTCGGCGCTGGCACTTACAAGGGAACATGCGGCTCATGACGACATGCGCGAGGCTGTTTCTGAATGCCGTCATTGTTTCCTGCTGAAATGATGAGAAGCTTTTATTACAGTCTGGTTATGAGAAGGATATGAATTCCAGCGGACGATGGTCAGGTTTTGGCAGGAGCGTTTCCACATGCTTTTAAACAATGCCAAGAGCCTTTAAATCTTTCCAGGTCGCCACGTGAAAACAACACCATAACGAGAAAAAGTTAATTATATAAATGCAATGCTCAGCTCACAACAGGGTATTCCACAAAGATCTGGCCACCTTATAAGGAGAATGGTTCACTTTGGATCCAGGGCCATATGGAGGATCTTCATCACTGGTCACCACTTTACACGAGTACACCCCAGTATATACTTATTAGTCTCAAGGGACTTTTGGTTAATTAAGAAATCAAACAATTTGTTACATTTACTTGATTTGCTGTGACAGAGCATGTGTATTTACATCACACTTTAAATACAAAATGTACTGAATGTAATGCATGAAAAAGTATTTTTACTTAATACATACATACAGTGGGGAAAAAAGTATTTAGTCAGCCACTGAATGTGGAAGTTCTCCTACTTAGAAATATGAGAGAGGTATGAGAGACGAAATGAGAAAAAAAATCCAGGAAATCACATTGTAGGATTTTTAAAGAATTTAATTGTAAATCATGGTGGAAAATAAGTATTTGGTCACCCACAAACAAGCAAGATTTCTGGCTCTCACAGACCTGTAACTTCTTCTTTAAGAAGCTCTTCTGTCTTCCACTCGTTACCTGTATTAATGGTATCTGTTTGACCTCGTTATCTGTATAAAAGACATAAAAGTGAGCTATGTAATAGAAGCCAATAGGAACGCGTCCTTATCATTTAACTCATCTGCATGTGAGGTGATTTTAAACTTCTTATACAATGCACTTGTTTACATTCACATGTATATATGGGCCTTAGTTAGGGCCTTAGATATGAATACAGAAAATAAATAAATAATACGCTAGCCCACCACCACACGGACCCAGGTTCAAGTCTAGCTGTTTTCTTCTTTAGCCATTCTTTCATAGAATGACTTGTGTGCTCTCGAGATTCAATTTATAGACTGATGTCTTTGTCCTTTAGAATTTGCTCTTATAATTCAAACTTTGTTGTTCTATCAGTTATGACATGCAGTCTTGGCCTAGATGCAGCAAAACAGGCCCAAGCCATCCTACTACCACCATGTTTCAAAGATGATATGGTGTTGTTGTTTTTCTCAAGACGTAACACACTCTATCTAAACTAAAAATCTATTTTGGTCTTGGTGTTTTTTCCATCAGCCTTCTGGTTTGTTTGCATGATCTTTAGCAAACTGTAAAAGGGCACCAATATTCATTTTGGAGAGCAGTGCCTTTCTCCTTTCGATGGTGGATGGTGGACTCATGAACATAACTATTAGGCTCTGAGTTCCTTTGTGACCTCGCAGACTATTGAATACCTTGCTTTTGGCGTGATCTTTGTCCTCCTGGGGGGAGAGTAACAGTGGTCTTGAATTTCCTCCATTTGAATACACTCTGATTGTGGATTGACTGTGGAAAAGTCCAGACTCTTTCAAGGTGGTTTTGTGACCTTTTTCAGCCTGAACATCACTTCCACAAACAAGCGTGAAGATCAAACGTTGACGAATCCCTGTTCTTTAAATACGTGATTGTCCTATTAGTCTCATTACTAAAACCACCTCATTCTAAATTGACCTTCAAAGATCCTAGAGGTTCACATACTTTAACCACTCACATACGTAACACAGGTCATTTTCCTCAATAAATAAAAGACCAGCTATTAGTTTTATTGTCTTATTAGTTTAATTCAGTTCTTTTTATGTACTTTTAGGACTTGTGTGAAAATCTGATCATGTTTTGGTTGTATTTATGCAGAAATAAAGAACATTCTAAAGGGTTCACAAACATTTGAGCACCATATCAGAGGCTGCAGCAAATATTATTGCTTAAGGCCTATAAGAGTTCATTGACCCTTCCAGTCTGGCATTTGAATGTTCATTGATTTTAATTAATATATGAATCATACAGTTGTACTTGCTATTGGTTTCGCTTCTTTATTGGATTTTCTATTTTCTATTTTATTATTCACTTCATAATGTTTCTCTTAAATAATTTATTTAAGCTATTACAATGAACTTATTATTCATATACCCTAGTTAATTTTTACATATAACATCTAGGCCACACAAGGAAGTCAGGTCCCTTTTTGAGTCCCAAGGTTGGTTTCTTATAATGTTTAGGGAGGTTTTCCTTTTCCACTGTCGCCCTAGGCTTGCTCAATTTAGGATTGGCCTTATTTAGAAATTTATCTGTAATTGTAAAGCTGCTCTGAGACAATGCTTTGTTAAAAGCGCTATAGAAATAAATCTGACTTGACTTTAGAAAGAATACGTTTCTACTGAGGATATACAGTGGTGCTTGAAAGTTTGTGAACCCTTTTCAGTCTTTCAAGCCCCCATTTATATGGAGTTCCTTTCCTTTCAAAAACCAACTAAGCCTCTACGTTTATATCTACATCTAGGCATTTAGCAGACGCACTTATTCAGAGCGACTTAGTCTTACAATCCAAGCAAATGTGGTCTTGCTCAAGGACCCAACAGTGGCAGCCTGGCAGAAGTGGCATTTGAACCCTGAACCTTCTGATCCGTAGTCCAGTACCTCAACCTCTAGGATTCCACAAGTAAGTCCACTGGAGTTAACAAACTTAACACGAGTGATAATTTAGATGTCTTATGTGACATTTTAGTTTAATTAGTCCTGTAGCTCCAGTGTAAAAGTAAAAACACACACACACATAAGGAACCATAAATAATGTCTTAGCTGAGAGAATAAATCTGCAGTAAAAGTACAATTGTGTGCATTTCACTTTTCATTTTTATAGCTGAACTGTCGCTCTGGATCCCATGTTCCATGTTTTGAAAGATTAAAGTTCCATTTTAAATACCTCATGAGGTTTAGCGTATTCGAAGAACAGCAGGAGGTGAAAGATATGAGCCATGAAAAACATTATTCGTTCTTTGAACTCGTGTGCGACAGTTCAACGGGTTTTAATGGTGCCAATATATACAAAGCTGGGACTTTCGTAGGTTTCTTAAGTTACATCATACCCCCATCAGCCATAACATTAAAGCACTGACAGGTGAAGAGAATAACGTTGAGTGTGATGCTCTGGGCAGTGTTCTGCTGGGACACTGGATTCTCTCTCAAATGTTAGGCTAATTGGTATTTTATTTTCATTATTCTAATCTATTTTATATGTATTTTTACATATAACATCTAGGCCGCACAAGCTCAGGTCCCTTTTTGAGTCCCAAGGTTGGTTTCTTATAATGTTTAGGGAGTTTTTCCTTGCCACAGTCGCCCTAGGCTTGCTCAGTTTAGGATTGGCCTTAGAATTTAGAAATTACTCTATAATTGTAAAGCTGATTTGAGACAATGCTTTGTAAAAAGCACTATAGAAATAAATCTGACTTGACTTTAGAAAGAATGCATTTCTACTGAGGATATATATTGGTGCTTGAAAGTTTGTGAACCCTTTCAATCTTTCAAGCACCCACTATATGGAGTACTGGCCTCCTATGAGGATGTTACTTTGACATGTACTACCTACCTAAACATTGTTGCAGACCAAGTGCACCCCTTCATGGCAACAGTATTCCCTAATGGCCAAGATAATGTGCCCTGCCACAATGGCCCAAGTTCAGTAAAGGTTCGAGGAACATGACAAAAAGTTTGAGATGTCTACTTAACCTCCAAATCCCCCAGATTTAAATCTAGTCGAGCATCTGTCTGCAGTGGCATTCTGAGAAGGTGTAACAAACAGGTGTATGTAGGATATTTTATAGATATTTACTTCGTGAATGAAGTAAGATCAGAAACATTATCCAATTCAAAACTCCATTGCCATTTTCTTGGTTGCTACAGGACGCATATCTGACTGAGAGTCCTAACCAATCAGAACTGCTCATTAGAATGACTTCTGTCTACCTGTTTGTCTGATAATCGTTTGAGTCTGTTCACAAAATACCAAGGAATCTGACCAATCAGATTGAAGATTTCCCCTACTGGGCTATAGCGATCCGAACCCTTCCGGCTATATTGAAGAAGGTGCTCTGTATTCATCATTCGTAAATAAACATCACTGTTTATGAACGTGTTAATTTGGCTTAGATGATGTCAAATGACGACTTGAAAGGCGACTACAAAGTAACAGACCATTTTCTGGCAAACAAGCAGAGGATGGACTTTATCTTCAAATAAGCCTGGTGAGTTTGGTGTTTGGTTGACCTGGCATACTGTGTACCTTAGAAATCCTACTTTGCTGAATGGTGAACCTTGTAGGATTCGTGGAACATTTTACACAGAACCTGAAGGCAAAAATAGGAAAACATTGTTGCTCGTTTGTCATTTGTGGTTGCATTTGAGGGTTGTCGATCTGTATTGTGAAATCCGTAGAAACATTTAAAGGCAAGCCGAAATTTGTGGTAAATGTTCCGTGTGGGCCATGGGCGGGGTGCCTGTGTGTAGCAGAAGGGATGCCCACTGTATGCACTGTCAGAGGGATGTCCTGGACAAACAAGTTTGCTACGATCATGAGGCCAAGTACCTCCCTTGAGCAGACTTTAAGACTTTTAGGATAGTTTTAAGTGCTCTCCAAATGAATTCATGTAATAAGTTGTTTCATTTGGATTTTTAATGTTAACCTTCTTAGAAATTTGCAGAGGTACAGTTTTAATAAGCTCCAAATGTCTGTCTGCTTGTCTAACCTCTTTCTATACGTGTAGTGTAATTGGGGATAATTCTCTGCTTCACTTACCCAAAAACTACAAGAGCTGGCAGAGCACACTAATGAGCTGGCATAAGCTCTCTACTGTGGAGTAAATGTCGTCTTCTGCCAACCAGTCCGCTCAGAGGATGAATTAGCATATCCTGTCTGTTGAGCCATGGATCGCTGCAGTAAGTGCTAGGTCAGGCTACCCTGGTTCCTTCCTTCTCATTCCTCCAGTCCTATTCTAGTGCAGGGATTAATTGAGAATCAGCGTTGTAAGAGCAGAGTGGAACAGCATTGGTCAGCACAATACAGAGCTATCACAGCAAAGAAAAGAACAGAATGGAAGAGAACAGAACAGAAAAGGAGAGGGCATTCAATACTGAATGTGTACACAGTGTTTGAGATCAAACCGAGGGCAGGATCCGGGTCACCATGGAGTTATCATCACAGGAACATCGAGTCATGTGTCGTACATGCCTGCGCACTTTGTGTGAGAACACACAGTAACATGCAAAGGTAAACAGACAGGGAGACCGGCAAAGCATGAGCCGCCAGACAGATCGATTTTACCTTTACGTCCAAAACAGCTTTAATCTTCTTGGCATGATGTCAGATATCCTGATTGATTCTGTAATGGGATCAAGAAGAAAAGATCCTGTTATTTGATGTTGGGACAGTTGAAGATGCAAATTTAAAAAACAAAACCAAAAATGTTTCTTACTTGTTCTTTGGCTTTTATTTATATTTTTTGAAAATATATGTTCTGTCTGGTCAACTTCATTTCATTTGTTAATAAACATTCATACCTTCATTTCAGGCCTGCAACACATTCCAAAAAAGTTGGGATGAGGGCAATTGAGGGCTAGTAATGGGCTTTAATGATTTTTGAATGGATGTTCCCTCAGTGGCAATAGATGTCTACCTCGTGCTGTCAGTAAAAGACATGAGTCAAAAACTGAGTTAGAAAAGCCTTTTAAAGAAATACTTTATTTGCTTCCAGTATATTTAGTAGCATGTACTTTTACACTTCTACCAGAGTCAAATTTATAAGCCATACTTCAACATTTACTTTCTATTCTTTATCAGATTAGTAGTACTTTTACTTTTGCCACCTTTGTTAGATTTCGTCCATTCCAGTCTCTGAAGGTGTGAGGCACCATTTCCATACGTTTACCCCAGCTCAGTTAAATCACCATGTCAGAGAGCGTTCCCAGCAGGCCTTGCACAGGTCACTGTGGCTAAATGAGGTTTGAACCTGTAGGAAATTTCATGAGCCCAAAACGTTCTGTACAATATTATAACAGAGCCACTGTCCATTTAGACTCAGTTTACCCTGCAGTGTCTTGAAAAGCTTTGCTAAAGCTCATTCCAACCTAAATACCTGCAGCATATGCTCCAGTCCCTGCTGCATCGTGGTGGTTTGGGTAGTCAAGGGGGACGCAATTAAGGAACTCAAAGTTCTAGAAGGCACTGAAGACGTATGCATGTGCTTCTCTGTTTTACACTTCACACAGAAAACGAACACAAGTCTCACCCTGTTAGAAAAAGATGTGTAGCAACGCCAGTGTTGTTTCCTTTAATTAATTTGATGCACTGTTTCCTGTTTAGCGTCGTGTTTGTTTAAGTTTAGTCTGCATCATGGCGGTTAAGCGAGCGCTTGCGATAAACGGGATGATGAATCACATCACATAAATAGAAAGCCTGACAGAAACAGCATCATATTCTGATTCTCTGAGCTCATAATTACTGGATGAGAGCCAGTCTTTTATGCCATTCCTTTCTCCTGCAGTCATTTTTATTTTTTCCGTGCTGTTTCTTCCCATAACTAGCAAACAAAGATCTAATATTAATGCATAATGTGCTTGGCATACAAGCCCAGGCTGAGCTAATGATAGTCGAGCCTGACATACTTGAGCCAAAACTCCATACAGTTTTCTAATACATTGCTGCATAAATATGACCTAAAACACCATCAGATTTTCACACATGTCCTAAAAGTAGATCAAGAGAACCCAGTTAAACAAATGAGACAGAAATATCATACTTGGTCTTTTATTTATTGAGTAAAATGAACCAATATTACATATTAGTGAGTGGCAAAAGTATGTGAACCTCTAGGATTAGCAGTTCATTTGAAGGTGAAATTAGAGGCAGGTGATTGAATCAATGGGATGCCAATCAGGTGTGAGTGGGCACCCGGTTTTATTTAAAGAACAGGGATCTATCAAAGTCTGCTCTTCACAACACGTTTGTGGAAGTGTATCATGGTACAAACAAAGGAGATTTATGAGGAGCTCAGAAAAAGTTATTGATGCTCATCAGGCTGGAAAAGGTTACAAAAACCATCTCTAAAGAAAGAAGTTTGGACAATCCCAATCCACAGTCAGACAGATTGTGCGGTACAATGGAGGAAATTCAAGACCATTGTTCCCTCCCCAGAAGTGGTCGCCCAACAAAGATCACTCCAAGAGCAAGGCCGTTGTAATAGTTGGCGAGATCAAAGCACAAAGGACCCCAGGGTACCTTCCTAAGTACTGAAGGCCCTCTCACAATTGGCTATGTTTAATGTTCATGGGTCCCATCAGAACCGAACAACAATGGTGTGCCATGGCAGAGTTTCAGGAGAAACCACTGCTCTCCAAAAAGAACATTGCGCTCGCTGCATTTGCTACGATCACGTGGACCAGACCCCAGAATGCTATTTGAAGAATGTTTTAACAGATGAGACTAAAATCTGAACTTTTTTGTGTATTAAAAGAAAAGAAGCTTAGTATTGTTTGGAGAAATGAAACACTGCATTCCAGCTTAAGACCTTATTCCATCTGTGAACATGTGTGTGGTAGTATCATGGTTTGGGGGCCTGTTTTGCTGCATCGGGGCAGGACGGCTTTGCCATCACGGATGGAAGCAATGAATTCTGAAGCCAGCAAGACACGACCCTAAGCACACACGCACAGCCTTTCTACCAAAGAATGGTTTAAAAAGACTAAGTTCATGTTTTTGGAATGGCCAAGTCACAGTCCTGCCCCTAATCCAATGGAAAATGTTGTGGAAGGACCTGAAGTGAGCAGCTAATGTGAGGAAACCCACCCACCATCCCAGAAGCTGAAGCTGTTTTCTGTACGGAGGAAATTGGGCTAAATATTCCTCCAAGCCGGTGTGCAGGACTGATCAACAGTTACAGGAAAACGCTTAGCTGCAAGCAGTTATGCTGCACAGGGGGTCACACGCGATCCTGAAAGCAAAGGGTCACATACTTTTTGGCCACTCACTAATATGTAATATTGGATCGTTTTTTTCCCCCCCCCTCAAAAATAAATGACCTACGTATAATATTTTTGTCCTCATTTTGTTTAAAACTGGGTTCTCTTTATCTACTTGTTAGGACGTGTGTGAAATTTTAGATGTCTTAGTCCATGTTTATGGGAAAATCTAGAAAATTCTAAGGGGGTTCATAACTTCAAGGACCTCTCCTATTATTTATTTTTTTTTTTTGGGAAAGAGGCCAAAGCAACGCGCCCTTTAATACCCGCCAGGTTGTCTCGGTGTGTTTTCGTTGTCACATACCCCTCTGTGCAATGGCCATGGAAACAAATGATGAATCTACTAGCCGTGGCTGCCTCCGGCCATGAATCTCTTTTCTTTTCAGTTTTTTGTTCCTGTATTGTAATGAGTCTGTGCAATGTGCTTTCTTTTATGTGTCAGTGCTGGTGCCACTCTCTGGGTACAGCCTAGTCCTTTATTAGAGAAGGATTTGGGGAGCACACAAACACACCACAGGAGCGCCTTCACCCAGTGAGGTCCCAGTGAGAGTAAGTTCATTCAAAAGCATTAGAGGAATCTAAATAATCAGAAAGTAAATGAATCAGAGCTATTGGCTATTGTTTCTCACTTTTAACGCCACTCCATACTCAAAGCCAGGAAAACTTTATTTGCGTATCCTTGCATTACTTCATACTGCTTAAATGGATTAAGTTTTCCAGACACGTCTGCTATTTATTGATTTTCAGTAACTTTATCCTGGTGAGCTTTGTGCTGAATGCAAAGCATGTCCTGGAACTACGCAAGTAGGACACCCTGGAGGACTAACCAGTCCATCACATAATTGCACGAACAGTCAGTTTCTGGCAAGTTTTTGGGAGATCGGAGCGAGCCAGAGTACCTAGAGAAATCCTCTCGGACATGTGGAGAACATGCCAAGTCCACATAGAGAGTAACTGGCAACGAGGCTCAAATCAGTGTCCCTGGAGCTGTGTGACAACACCACAAGCTGTGCTGTCAAAAACGTCATTCACTCATTCTATTCAGTTAGAGGTTTGTGATGCTGAGGGTTGTAGTGGATCCAAAGCAAATCCTGGAAACTCTCAATGCAAGGGCAGAGCGAGCAGTCCATCACACACTCGCACCAAGTGCCTGATGCACCTACTGTCATGTTTTTGGGAGGCTTTAGTAAACACGAGGATAAAACCCATTTATAAATGAGGAAAACATGCCAAACATCACCCAGACAATAACTGGAAGCAAGGCCCAAACCTGTAGCAGGCTGACAACACCTCTACCTCCTGCTGCTCTCCTCAGTCCATTCACACCAAGTGTCAATTTGGAGTCGCCAGTCCAACCACGGTCGGTTTGTGGACATGAGGAAAAGCTACCACCCAGAGAGTAATCAATGAGGACCAAAGCCCTGTTCCTGCAGCTTGGTGACAACACTGCTGCCCACTTAATCTAATAAATGTATCCATATTTATTAAGCAATTTGTCCTGCTGACAGCTGTGATGGTTCTGGAGCACATCCCAGAACAAACTGGGCCTGAGACAGGAATACACACTGGAGTGCTCATCAGTCCAAGTCATCACACACTCACACTGATCCCTTTAGCCTTGGTTTTGGAGGGTAGGGGGAAACTTCAATACCCACATGAAAAACCACTTGGACAAAGGGAGAACATGTCAAACTCTACACAGTCCAGGCAAGTTTTGAAACCGAGTCATTTGCACTCTAAGGAGCCAACACTACCTGAACCAGAACTTTCCAGCCCCTGTACCTCCTCTGTGGAGTACGTTAAAATATGTGGTTTGTATTGTAGAGTGCAGAGGTCTTAGACCAACCACCATTGGGTTGTTTTAGCAATGGTATAATGACCATACATAACATAGTTGATGATTGGACCCAAAAATTTAGTGTTTAGGTTTAGTCTGTCTTAACCTATCTTAGTGGTTGCTGGGAAGCTAAACTTCCAAAAAGTGTACTTCGACGATGCACCTGAAGACATTTTGCCCAGATGACAGACTTTAAGAGGGGGTGTATCATTGGCTGACCTGTATGTTATTAGGTGTTGGGAGCAGTAGTTCCCTTAGGGCATGCACACATGGCAAACGGGTTCCAAAAACACCCAGACAGACCACCAGTAGACCGCATCGTTTGATCCGCCCACAACCACGAGCAGCTCCCACAGTTTTGTTGTCCACCATCCAGACACAAGTGGCACCTTCGCTACACACCCCTGTATCTGCCCAGACCATTTCCAGGTGCTTAGCAGAAGGAAATTAGTTAGACTTAGTACATATTTGTTTTGGTTTGGGAGTACTTTTACATAATATTAGTACAGAATGTCTGTAATGCCCATGACTGCTGTGCTCTGTATATTTGAAGAGTCTGCACACAATGTATGCACGGTTCAATGTGATGTTCTGCTGCTCACTTGATGAAATCCATTATTATGAGCTCTGGTTAGTATTTGCTAAAGGATCCAGTTTGTGGGCTAAAAGCCACATTCTGACACTGTACTGCAATCCTGCACAAACACAGAATATGTGCAGTCTTATGCAAATGATTAGGTAGCCCTTGTCCATTAACATTTTGTTGGTTTTCTCTGCAAGGAAAACTTGATATGGTATTTCCACGTTTATGCAGCAATGTTTTTATCATACTGGTAAAATAAAACAGGAAATTCATCATGGGGAAAGGTTTGGTTCATCTTTCCCCCTGTGTTGTTAAGGTCAGTTAAAATTCGCAATAATATATATTATATATATATAATATACTTTGGTAGTCGGTTGACAACCGCATCAATTCGCTAACGCCGCCCACAAGAACGCAGGCTCAAGCCCAGTTGGTACTATCACTTTGGGACGCAACCCTCTACAATTACGCAGGCTTGGAACCAGCACTAAGAGCATGTGCACCCCCAGTGGCTGGGTACAGACCTCTGGTGGAACTGGAGGTAATGTCTGATATACATGGAGACCAGAAACTGCAAAGAGCATGGTCCGAACTTGTAGGTTGCCAGCAGACGCTTGTGGACTTTAGATGGGTGCCAGCAACCAACATGCAACCCATGCCAAGGTTTTATATGCTGGTTATGTGGTTGTGGTTCAAAAGTCCAGTTTGAGGGCAGTTGAGGTTCAAATGTCTGGGTTCTTGTGTTTATAGTCTGAGAGGGAATGCAGCAGATTGATAGGAGGGGGTTCCTGAGTCCCAATTGCTTCTAGGGGTGGGAGCCGAGTCTGTGGTTGTCACATTTACATTTACAGAATTTAGCAGACGCCCTTATCCAGAGCGACTTACAATTGGTACAGTCTTACAATCCAAGCAGTTGTGGGTTAAAGGCCTTGCTCAAGACCCCAACAGTGGCAGCCTGGCACAGGTGGGATTTGAACCCTGGACCTTGTGGTCCATAGTCCAGTACCTTACCCACTAGGCTACCACAGTCCCTACGTGATCACCAGGGGGCCCTATATTCATTACATTTAACTTGGGAAAATTAGTACAGTCATACGTCGGCCCTCAACCACTCGTCAAATTTGATTCTTTATGTATTTTGACGGGGAAAAAATTGTCCCCGCAGTCACCGCACTTGTATGCTAGAACTTGTATGAGTCGGGATGCGTGACTCGTATGCCTTTTACAGATGAAACAATAGGTTTTGCTAAGTGCAGATCTCCGCTAAAATCCACTGTACAGTTTCTCAAGTTCTTTTTAACTTATTGTTGCATGTATTTTTAGTGCAAATAACTGTGGGATCTAAGAAGGTTAGTGATAACAGGCAAGCAGAAAGGAAAAAGTGAGAACCACAATAACAATTTGAGAGTGGTATATGGTAAGTGAAGCCACGTTTTCATTTGTTTCATCTAATTGTGTTTTCTGTGTAACTATAGTAAATGTGTGTAAATCATTCATGAAAGTGAGCAAGACGAATTTTCGCATAAATCATTCGTAGAACTTGTTTTCCGTCAATGTCTTTCCATCAAATTCTTAAAGATTCGTAGTCCCAAAATGTTAGTACGTATGACTAAAATCACCAGAAGTGTCATTAGACATGACTGCACTTGCACTAAAGTGCTGACAACATAAGAATTATTAATATTACACTTATGTAATACATAAATAAAAGTAAACGAAATTACATACAGCAAGTACTCTGTTTGATAATACAGCCTGACATTCAGAGAACCTTCCAATACACCTAAACGCTCAGCCACACCCACACCTCACCCACACGAGAGAAAGAACTCACTAATGCACTGCTGGCTTGAATATATTTTAACTTTTAAATATAGATATTCATAGTAAATATGTATACATTGTCACGGTTATGATGTTTGCCATATTAAATACCATTTTTACTGTCCTTGTCAAGTCAAGTCAAGTCAGATTTATTTATATAGCGCTTTTTACAGTGGAGCATTGTCTCAAAGCAACTTTACAAGTTTAGATTATCTCCTAATAACTACGTCCAATCCCAAATTGAGCAAGCCTAGGGCGGCAGTGGCAAGGAAAAACTCCCTAGTTCTAGGAAGAAACCTTGGGAGAACCAAGACTCAAAAAGGGACCCAACCTCCTTGGGCGGCGTAGATGTTAAATCTAAGAGCGAACTAAAGTCATGGAGTCAAAGTTCAAATAGAATGTGAAGTATCACATCGACATTAAATTTAAGTGGCCGGGGTATGATGAATAAATCTAAGAAGCGAAACGAAAGTCAATGGGAGTCATGGTCGAATAACATTGTGAATTATGCACTAAGTGGCCCGGTAGATGGGGCTGGGCGATGAACGGAAGCACGTGAGTGAGCTCCATCAGATGAACATCAATGTGTGGCTGAACTGCCCGGAACACAGCTCGAGAGAAATCAGAAAATGTAATTAGTTTATTGATTAAGAGCACAGTGTCTATTACCATCACTGATGCCATGTCAATCACTGACCAAAGTGGTAGCATGAGACCCCGGCAAGGCTATGAACCCCCAGCTCTGCCATTCATCTAAGGCAAGGATCATGAGTCAAGATCCACGAGGACCGAAGCCCATTTCAGCCAGACCGCCCACTCGACACTCTCCCTGGCAAAGGCGGACAAGGCAGGCAGGCCAGAACATGCTCCAGACCTCCGGCCCCAGCAACACCCAAAGCCATGCATCCTGGTCTAAATCTAGTCAAAAGCCTGTGTAAATAGGTATGTCTTTAGCCTAGACTTAAAACTTTGGATAGTGTCTGAATATCGAACGAAAGTGGGAAGTTTATTCCATAGTTGGGGGGCCATGTATGAGACAGGCCCCCGGCTGTGACTTTTTTAATTCTAGGAACTAAAAGAAGTCCTGCACCTTGCGAACGAAGTAGACGAGTTGGATTGTAAAACTCTAAGAGTTCACTCAGATAATGTGGGGCCAGGCGCTGTAGAGCTTTATAAGTTATAAGAAGTATTTTGTAATAAATGCGGAATTTGACTGGTAACCAGTGTAGTGATGATAGAACAGGAGTGATATAATCAAATTTTCTAGTTCGAGTTAGCACTCGGGCAGCTGCATTCTGAACATTCTGAACTAACTGAAGATTTACTACTACTATTTATTTATAGATTTACTAGAGCATCCAGTAAGTAAGGCGTTACAGTAATCCAACCTTGAGGTTATAAACGCATGAACAAGTTTTTCTGCATCATTAAAAGAGGATATTTCTAAGTTTAGCGATATTACATAATTGAAAGAAAGCAATTCGAGTGATGCTGCTATGTGCGCATCAAAGGAGAGATCGGAATCAAATGTGGGCCATCATTTTTTTTGCAGGACGGATTGGGCAATACTGGACAGCCATCTAGATTTAGGATAGATGTAGCCAACCTGTCTCTCACAGCCTTGGGTCCCACTAATAGCACCTCAGTTTTATCTGAGTTAAGTAAGAGAAAATTAAATAACATCCAATCTTTTATTTCCTTTACACAGTCCTCGATTTTGTTGATTGTAAGGCTGTCATTAGGTTTGGCTGATATGTACAGTTGTGTATCATCTGCATAGCAGTGGAAATTAATGCCATGTTTACGAATAACTGAGCCTAGTGGCAGCATGTACGTTGTGCTACTACACTACTCATATGGTGCTTTAGGTTGTGTGGAGCAGCTTAAAGTTTAAATGAAACCTACGCCACTGAATCAAGGCACGATGATCTAATGATGCATTTGCATATATAAATAAGAAAGGACGACCATTTAGTCAATGTGCAACTGATCTGTTATATGAAATGTTATCTTCTGAGCATAAATAATAAGCAGAGGTGCTTAATCCAGACTAATAAGAACAGTGGAATGCATGTGCTCCACATAAGAGAGGTACTGGCTCAAATTAAGCACTAACTAGAAGATTGTAGATTTATTCATACAGCCTACATTTAATTTGGCTTCAAGCTACTTCCTTTATTACCTGAAACAACACTATGGACTCTCAAAAAAAAAAAAAAAAAAACGTCGATTTGAATGCGCTTTGTTGTGGTTTCTTGACAGAATACCTGCTTACTTCATCAAAAATCACTCGACAAGTTGAAGTTTTCAGTGAAGAAACAGACAGCAGTTTATTGCATAAACTCACGAGAGTAAGCAGTAGGACAAGTACTCACCATCAAAATGTAAAAATGTCAACAATCATCAGTTTCTGGGCTCTTATATACCTTTCTTTAATTTATGTCTAGACACTACGTTATGATTGTTTTCCAAGTTTTAGAAAATCTCCTCCCCTGTCTAGGTCTCTCACGTGACTATTATCTGACTTTGGGTTGTTTTTCCCCGGAAGCTGCCCAATTCTTCTGCCCAAATTGAATCGTAGCGTCAGGCCTTAATATATAAAGTAGGGCAAAAATTTAGTCAGCCACTGATTGTGCAAGTTCTCCTACTTACAAAGATGAGAGAGGTCTGTAATTTTCATCATAGCTACACTTCAACTATGAGAGACAAAATGAGGAAAGAAAATCCAGGAAATCACATTGTAGAATGTTTAAAGAATTTAATTGTAAATCATGGTGGAAGATAAATATTTGGTCACCCACAAACAAGCAAGATTTCTGGCTCTCACAGACCTGTAACAACTTCTTTAATAAGCTCTTCTGTCCTCCACTCGTTACCTGTATTAATGGCACCTGTTTGTCCTCGGTATCTGTATAAAAGACACCTGTCCACAGCCTCAAACAGTCAGACTCCAAACTCAACCATGGCCAAGGCCAAAGAGCTGTCGAAGAACACCAGGAATAAAATTGTAGACCTGCACCAGGCTGGGAAGAGTGAATCTACAATAGGCAAGCAGGTTGGTGTGAATAAATCAATTGTGGGAGCAACTGTAAGAAAATGGAAGCTATACAAGACCATTGATAATCTCCAAAATGAGATCATGAGAACGGTGAGCAAAAATCCCAGAACTACACGGATGAATGACCTGCGGAGAGCTGGGACCAAAGTAACAAAGGCTTTGGTCCCAGCTCTCTGCAGGTCATTCATCCGTGTAGTTCTGGGATTTTTGCTCACCGTTCTCATGATCATTTTGACCCCACGGGATGAGATCTTGCCTGGAGCCCCAGATCGAGGGAGATTATCAATGGTCTTGTAGGTCTTCCATTCCAATACTTTTTTGCCCCACTGTATTATGTGGTTACGTATGGACGGCCTTTATTATTTATTATGTATGTAGTGCTCCTATGAGCCAGACTCATCATGTTTTACCACGTGTGTCTTAAGTTTATTCTGTAAGGAACTATGAAGATACACACACCAAAGGTTTCACTCACCTACACACCTGTTTAAATGTGATATGACAATAGATATGATTGATTGATTAATATACAGTGTGGATTTTCTGGGTGTCTGGAACATATTTCATGAGATGTTGTACTCATTTGTTTACATTCATCTGAAAACACTGATGACTATTAACCTTATCTTTCATATTGAGAAGCTATGTTAAACCTAATGTTTTTATACCTTTAGCACAGTTATGCCTTTCATTATATAGCAATATAATATGAGTCATCGACTTTTATATGCACAGTAAATCCCTCCATCCGGTGCCACCAATGGGAGGAAGGCTTCCTGTTTCCTCTCGATGCTCCTTAGTAGTGTTTTCATCCCTCTGTGGATTGCCCATTAGGGGTTTGAATGTATCCAAGTTGAGTTTGTATGTCTACTCTCATTCCACTGTCTCATTACATTCTGAGAACTACTTTACATTTTTTACATTAATTCCCCAATAGCAGATAATGCCACATTTATTGCTGTGCCAGTTCCTGGACCCCTTTATATTTTTATTAACAGTTAATACCCCAGCTTCTTAGTCATCACCACTTTCCTCTCATAGCCTCTTTATATCTCCGTTTCTGGTTTTGGCTCTATTCAACATTTAATGCCTGGAGAAACTGGCCATTCTTATTCGGTGCCTCCGGTGTCCTCCCTCACTCATAGATCTCGGTGAGGACAACTGATCATTTCAGAGGAATGTCTTTGTATTTTGTTTGCACTGAGTCATAATAAGCCGGATTGGTTTGATGTTATTGAAAATAATCTAAACGTTGGCGATTTGGCAGAAAAGGAACGAATGTGTTCAGGATATGCATTCCGAATAGAAAAAATAAAGGATTCTAAAAAGGTGTTCAGGCATTTTTTATTTTAAGGAAAAATATTACAAGGACAAAATAGGTTTGTCTTGTGAATAGAGGTTAGACTTTCAAATAATTAACATCACATGGAAAATGCTGTTACTAGATGGGAATAGTTGATTTTAAAAGTGGACTTTGCAGGTAGAAAAGTGAACAGAAATTAGGTTTCTGTGCAGGGCTGCTGTGGTTAATCTTCGTCACAGGTCTCGTCACGTGACACCACAGACCCAGCTCTCACCGCAAGGAGACTCACGACTCACTACAAACCCACTTCTAGCCAAATCTGGGAGGAAATCTGGTGAAGAAGTCACACTGAGAATGGAAGCACAATAACCCAGACTTTTGAACTTTAACTGCCCACATACTGGACTTTTGACCAGAGCCAATGGCCCATAACCACAATTCCACAACTGACATACCTCACCTTGGCAGAGCTGGGCTGAGAACTGGAAAGACTCTGGCCAACGCTGGTTCCCTGGTTCATATCTCACCTCTGGTGAGTTGAGGTCTGTCATTTACATAGTGTGTTGGTTACTGGGACCTGCCAAAAGTCCAGACGAGTCTGCTGGCAACCTACAGGTTTGACCCATGCTCCTGACAGTTTCAGGTCTCTGTGTATGTTTCACATTACCTTCGGTTTCACCAGTGGTTAGTTCCCTGTTTCTCAGATACGTATGCCAGGCATGTCCCTCTGGAAGTAAACCCTAGGGCCAGACCCAGAACCTGCTGGATGTCTCACAGTCCACTTGAGAATATCAAAGAATCCGACAGGATGAGCTGGAATCTCTGGACAGGGACAGAGAAGACTAGACCAGGTTAGATCTTCTCAGCCTGTTGCCAACATGACCCTCACTAGATTAACTGGAAGAAAAGTGAAGAGACTAATAATTATGGATGATATACAAATAAGTGACCCATGTCATGATGTTCAGCCACCTACAATGTTTTTATTGGGTTTTATGTTATGTGTAGCAGCTGGGCATTTGCAAGATACCCAAACTTTAGCTCAGCAGATAAGGGTTTGCTCAGGGGTCCAGTTTATATTTTCATTTCAGTCCAGAATCGTAAACTCTCCTATTTATTGCAGTGATCATTAAACTTTGTGAACGCATTTATGAAAGCCACGTACAATGGCGCGTAAAATCAATCCAAATGACTGTGCATAGTGACCCATTGCAGGTCCATGGACTACAGGTCAAGAAATCCTGGCTTGTTTATTTATTTTTCAGATTGTATCCAACCTTGGATAAAATAACCCAATGAGACAAACCTTCATCATGAGCCTGTGAGCCACAGAGTAATGGCTTGGATCATACCATTCGCGAGGCAAGGGAGGGACTGCTGCTTATCATAGATAAACTTCTGTTTGAAAAATGTCGAAAAACTTGTTAATATTCTTAGAGGTGCCGGGACTCAATTTAGGGGGCTAAACGCACCTACTGCTGCGGGCAAGTGTATTAATCCGAAGAATATAGAGTCCAGTCCCAGCTGGATGAAATTGGGGTCATTATTGAATAGACATCAAATACATGATGTTATTAATTATTAATGTTCCCTTTTAGGAAGTTTTCCAGGATGACGATTCGATCACACATTGTGAGGAATATTTTTGTCGTAGCTTTCCGACTTGCTGGCTTAACCTTCCTAACCCTTTATTTGTCTCGAACTGGGAGGTTCTCAGGCTCTGCAGCCAAAAGACATTCTGGTCTATGGTTTCTTTTGGGTTTGGCACAGAAAAGTGCCATGTGTGTTTGCTTACGTTTTACAAGCTCCTTCAGGGTACAGTATGTTCCATTAGGAATGCCTGGAACTGAGAGTATAATCGATTCATTCAGCGCTGTTTAACCTAAACCTCCATGCATTATGTTTGTAGATTATGCATAATGATCCCATTTTGCCATGTTTCCCTATAGTCAGGAAGGAACTCATTTAAAATATTAAGGAGTTGAATTGTATAAAGTGAGCATGATATAAAGAAGAGGAGCAGAGGAGCAACAGAGTTCAAATTCTAATCATTACCTTTCCCAAGGTTGCATTCAAAAGCAAAGCTAAGCATTTCATTTTACCCTGGTAAGAGTAGTGTAGTGGTTGGGGGGAATCACCCTGCATCTGGCATGCTATGCATCCACAGGAGCTGACAGTACTGCTATTAGAAATATGTATTTCGAATACAAAAGCAATATTCAGTCACCGTTACATACTTCACAGTTTGTTCTTGAAGGTGTGAGGTTTCTCCTTGTAGAACTGGTCTACTTCTTGGAAGTGTTTACTTTATCATAAAACCCAAATCCCAACGGATTATTTATGTTCTTGTAAAGCTTTGTGTCGCCATGGTCCATAAATTAGGAAACATCACTTGGTGAGGTAATAAATTCAACTGACTCACTCCTTTTCACTCATGTTCTTCAAGTCTCAAATAGCAGGAATGGATTCAGCAATATACCACTGGTTTTCTCATGGACCTCCCAGAACCACCCTTACCTAAATCGCTATTAAAACCCTGGCATGTAAGGGCTGGGGTGTGTCAAAGCATGTTGAAACAGATAAGAGCAATACATTCATTTTGCAAGTGTTTGTTTGCGTGTCTAAGTGAATAGCCAAAAGGGCTGGAATAATCGCGTAGCAGTGGTGGTGACCCAAGAGAAATGTATGTTCTTGCATTCTAAATGAGATCCTCAAGTGCCATGTGTTGCTTGCCAGGCCACCGTTGTAAATAGGAATCTGTTCCTAAGGATGCGCCAGGTTAAATTAAAGGTTACATAAATAAACAAAAACATAATCTGATTTCAATGTCAAGGCTGTACATCTGTCACATAACTAAAATGTCCATTTTGTGTTCTTGCCATTTATGTCAAATTCATAGCAAACAAAGGGCAGGTACAATCTGAAGCGCAATTTGCGTAATGTGTGCAGACGGATGGGTTACTGGAAAATAATTCTGAACAACACACATTCTCATTCATTCATTCCCTTTCTTATCCTTTACAGGGAGACACTTTTGGGAGAGCCGGTGGCACAGGGCACACACACACATGCATACTAAGGGCACTTGAGAAACACCAATTAAGCTAAGAAACATCTCTTTGAACTGTGGGAGCAAGTCAAATCAACGGTAATGGTGCATTAAGTTTGTGAGAGTTTTAATTTCAGAAAATTGACAACTAATGTCATTTAACCAGAGCTGCCCAAAACTTTGCATAAGGTTGAACCAGGGACGTCATCAGACTCACTTTACTGGGGGATGTGCCGCAGTAAAATGTTGCTGTGCCCTACTAAAATCATGGTGGTAAAATTTTACCCTGGATTTTTTTTAGACGTCTTTTGCTTCCAAAATCCATTAGACTCAACACTGTAGCTCATACAAAACTGCACCTTCTTAATGAATTGACACCGAAATCAGACTTAATGTTTTTGTTGATTTATTTATTTATTTAACATTTAATTTAACCGGCTAATCATTAAGAACAGGTTCCTATTTACAACAGGGTTCACTGACTTTGCCAACTTGATGTTAATAATATCTCACTGCCCCAAACCAAATATCTGCTGTCCTGAACAAATCTTTGTACAGTTAAACCTCGGTTCTTGACCACCTCGGAACCCGTCTATTTTGACAAGAAAAATTTGTCTCGGTTCTCTTCATTTGCTGGATTCTGAGCGCACTTGCTGAAACTTGTAGGAGTCGAGCCGCGTGACTCGTTTTACCAGAACTCGATTCACGATTCAGTACACAGTGATTCAGTTTCACAATAGCCAGTGCTCAGTGAAATGTATCTACAATACTGTATTCTTGGTGTAATTAACCCTCCATGGTTCCTTAAAAGGGCTGTATTGACTGCCAACCGAAAGGGAAACAAACTTAATGCTCCAGAAGACACAGACAGGCTGCAAACACTCATTAAACTCATCAGCTCATGATCCATTTAACTTGTGATGGATTTGTTGAACATATCCCCATCATAAATCAGGGAGCTCCTGTACAATAACTCCATTAATGGTTAGAATGCCTTGCAGGGGGCATACAATATGGGGGTCTGGTTACTTGTCTGGGGGTCTGGTTACTTGTCATTTTCGGTTCTCGACAAGCTTTCTGAATTGAGTTTTAAATGTGAGTAAAGGACTTGCTTTGCTTCGGGATGTTTCTGTCTGTCTCACTATGATGTCATTGACAACAGATAATGTCATTGGTTGGTTGGGGCTGGAACGTGAATGGATAAGACCATTTTCTGCATGAAGAGGAGTTAAATATTCAAGAGAATTGGCTTTGGACTGTCTTCACATTGTGCACCCAGTCACATTAGCTTCCCCATTTTGTGCTGCCGTTCCGATGTCACGTTTTAGCAGCCCCGGGCTTTCGGGCAGTCTATTGTTAAATCCTGACAAAAGAAATTAGCTTTACACTGGAATTATTACACGTGACATAAAATATGTAGCGTAAAGTTCTACTGTGCAACAGGATTCACTGTTTTTGGCTTATTTTCTCAAAATGACCTCTGCCTTACTGCCCCCCTGCAACCTAACAAAGAATAGTGGATCAACTGGAAAGCTGGCCAAACTTTGACAGTCAACATCAGCATCCCTAATGTTTGGGGGGTGATGACGGGTGTGTTTAAGCGTTCTTAGGAGGTTCCTGACTTTTCGGCCTGGCCTCAGACCATTTCCTGTCGAAGAAAGCATGATTGTAGCTACGGAATATGAAGTGTGGCACTTGGCTTTTGGCACTGATAAAGACAGGAAGTAGGAGTAATCAGTTTTACAAGCCCCATTTATCTACTGTGAAGAGTAAGGAATGGCACTTTGCTAGGTTTTCTATGACAGCTATCTAACTGGCAGAATAAAGGCGGCGAGTGCGTGTGAGTGTGTGCGTAAGTGTGTGTTAGTGTAATGCTGAGCTGTCTTGGATTCAGTACAAAATGTGGTCAGTATGATCAATCCATCTCCCGCTGAGGCCATACCCAAACCCGCGCCAGCTAAATTTAGCATGAGCTGAAACCCAATCACTGGAGTCATTTATAGCTGTCTAGGATGGTGTGTAGAAAAGTGTTAAAGACTGACAAGGGAAAAAAATCTATTCTTCTATACATCATACACAGTACATTCACTAACCATGGAGAATCTTAAGCTTTAAGTTGGGTAATCCTAATAAAATAGGTTTTTTCTTTTTCTAAATAAGTTCTAGTTAGCTTGATGCACCATTACTGCTTATTTGCTGAATTTCACAAAAACAGTGGTACCTCGGTTCTTGTTAATTCGTTCCAGAAGGCTCACTGAGAACCGAAAACGATGAGTACCGAGCAAATGTTTCCCATAAGGAATAACGTAAACGTAATGAATGGGTTCCAGACCCCCAGAAAACCCCCCTGTATGAGGCATTTTCAGCATTGATGGAGCTGTATTATACAGGAGCTCCTGATTTATGATGGGGATATGTTCAACAAATCCATCACAAGTTACATATATAATGAATTGATGAGTTTGATATCGTGTATACTGTATCATAGAGGAACTGATTACACATTAACACTTACATTAACCTACAGTTACCCCAAATCATTAATGCAAAGCTTATTTTATAATGACGTGTTGAAAAATCCCATGGAATTTAGAGAGTCATGGACTGAGAGTGAAAAGTAAAAGCAAAACACTTACTCTACTGGTGAACTCAGGGTGCTAGCTGTTATGCTAAGCTAACTGTCGCCTGAAAGTGATCCGGAGGATTCAGTTCCTGTTTTGCTTTCGGTTGGCTGTAATGCAATCGTTGCATTAATGGCGTGGAGTGTCTTCGCCTAAAAGGTGTCATTGGTGTGTCAGTGAAGAGAGATTGAGTTTCACTGAAGGACCTGCCTCGCCAGGTTGGAAAGTCTGGTTTGTGGGACAGCAAGTAGGTTAGTGGAAGATGATCTGGGAGAGCAAAGAGGAGAGTAAATGGTCAGGAGTTCACTGATGTATAAAGGGAGCAAAAGGGTTATGCAGGGCTATGAAAGTGTGAAGTAGGATTTTATACTTTATACAGGACATGACTGGTAGCCAGTGCAGCTGAGAGTGGACAGGGGCTTTGTGGGCAGAGTGCTTGGTGTGAGTGAGAACATGAGCTGCTGAGTTCTGAATGTATTGTAGCTTTAGCCGTGAGGCCACTGAAGAGAGAGTTGCAGTAATCAAGGTGTGATATATTAAAGACATGGACCAGAGTCTGGGCATCTTTATCATACAGAGAAGAGTGGAGTCGGGTAATGAAAGAAGAACCGTATTTTATGTGTGGATCAAAATTAAGTGAAGGATCAAATAAATTGGAGGTTTTTAACAACCGGCGGAGGCTGAACAAGCACACCATCGATACTGACAGAAATATTGGGCGATTGAGCTAGAAAAGGTTTAGGGTCAGCCAGTAAAACTCTGGTTTTATCAGTGTTTAGCATGAGAACGATTTCATGCATGCAGCACTTTAAATCAGAAAGACAAACCATTAGTGAATTTGCAAAGCAATCTGAGATATTTAGCCAATAGAACACAAAAGGGAGTGTTTTATCACAAAGGCTCTGATTTGGCTGCAGGCACGAGCTGTAGGCGATTGGCGGAGTTAAATCCAGCCGTGATGTTATTTGCAATAACACACGACCTCAAGGGTTCTATTGTTTTTTTCTAACACTTTTTTTTTTTTTTGCAACAAAATAAATCAAGTAAGCCCTGAGTTTAATACCGAATACACTTTCATGCTGGCAAATACCTCCCTCCAAAAAGATTCCTACCCTGCCTTAGCACTAGAAGCTCTGGGTCGGGTTTGACCTGAATATACCTAGAAATGTCGAGTGCTGGTCATTTGAATGTTGTGAGTCAAAATAGTAGCGCCGTGCTGGATTGACTTATGCTACTTAAAATGTCTCAAAAGGCCGCAGAGTCTTCAAACAAGAAACTGCTGCTATCGACACATAATGGTCGCTAGATGGCGCTTCTTGCTCTAAGCAAATACACCAGTTATGGCCATTGGTTATGGAACGCATGTTGACTCTTTCATCATTCAGCATAATGTTATTTATTTCTTCATTAGGAACAGGCTATAAATCGGAGCGTGCACTGAGTGGTATTGAAGAAGTACGCTAGAGTATGCTACGAAAGGTTTATATAACACCACCAAGAGTGCAAATACGCGAAGATTAAAGTGTAAAGGGACTAAAACTAAACAAAATTAAGTAAGAATCAAATAGTGATTAATTGGGGTTATTGTGTTATTTGTACTGTTTATGTTATATGCGTGCACAAGCGTATAAAACTCAATATCATCTGCATAGCAGTGTAAGTTAAAGCCGTGGCTGTGGATGATCTGACTAAGGGGTAAGATGTAAATCAGGAAAAAAAAAGGGGTCCAAGGACAGAACCCTGAGGAACACCACACATAACAGACAGAGGACGTGTTTTGATCTAATGTGATAAACTGTTGTCTGTTTGTGAGATAAGACCTAAACTGTTGTAAGGGTGTGTCAGTGTGTGTTGTGTGGGAGTCGTTGTCATTAAAATATTGTTCTGGTGGAAGGAAGAATAGATTATACCAAATATCAGCCTAAGCCAGTGTTCCACTTAGGGAAGAACTTAAAGCTAAAAAATAGATCCAAAACGGACGTATATTCACCTGCACAGCTTTTGTGTACTTGTAGAACTGAAAGCAAAAGCCAGTTGAAGTTCAAGAACAAATTATACATTTCTAGGTCCAATTGTAACAAAACAAACACATTCTGCATAAACTTAACACACGAATGCAGTCGGAAACATGTACAAATGTTTTACGTGACGATAATGAGCACTACCATCTTTTGTAGCTGGTAATCTGATTTCCACGAAGAAAGACTTGAGTACGACGGAAGTATTTTAGACTTCTGGTTGAGATTGCATCAGAAAATCTCAATAGATTAAGCTCTGTGCAACATTTGCTCCCTTTTTAACCGTGCTGTTGTTGGTTTGCTCATTTTTCGGGTCATTGTTTTGCTTTGGAGAGGTAATTACACCAGAGCTTTACATGTTCTTCATTTATAATACCAAACTGGAAACAGGATAAACACTAAAGGCCTTTTACACAATGCTAGTGTTCGTGGTATAAATATAAGCTGTTAGATAGAGCTTGTGTTTGGGGAAATTAACCCAGATGCTCCGGGACAGTGGTGGCTCGGTGTCGGGACTACTAATCAGAAAGTTGTCACTTCATACCGCGCTATGCCGCTACGGTTAGGCCCCTGAGCAAAGCTCTCCAACTTTTAACTGCTCAATTGAAGTAGGACATCTGCTAAAATACTGTTAACTGTTATGGACGCTCAGTGGTTTCGATATTTACTTGAACTGAATCTCTCTGGCCATACACAGCCAGAACGGTGGCACCTTGCCTATGGTAGATTATATGTGGATTATAAGAGTCTGAATGCCATGATGAGCTTTATTGTGGCTGGGAACAGTTGGGCCAGTCCACATGCCGTTGCCATAACTGAGCCATATTTGGTCCAGAACTGCCTGTTATCTGGAATGCTGTAATGTTCACAAACGAACATACTTCACACGTAGTTATTCCAGCCAGGATTTCTTATGTCACATTACATTTGACAGAAATCTAAGCAATTCCAAAGGGTTTCCATTTTTCCTGTGGGTAAATGAATTGCTGAAAATCAAAGCGATGTCCCACCAGGTTCCATGGTAATTTGGGTTAAACAATAAAGGTCAACGTAGTTTTCCTGAGATGATGTACAACCCCACATCAGAAAAGTTGGTACAGCATGGAAAATGGGGAGAAAAAACCCCACAGTGTTTCTTATGTTTACTTTGACTTTAGTTCACTGCAGACAGTTTGAACCCAAGATATATCTGGTTTTGTCTGATCAGCTTCATTTCATTTGTTTATAAACATCCATTCCTGTATTTCAGGCCAAAAATAAGTTGGGACGGGGTAATTTATGGCTAGTAATGAGGTATGAAAAACAAAATATTGATGTGATGTCAACAGGTGATTATAATCAGGATTTGGTCCAACAGCAGTATCCACACAATGCTGAGTCTTTATGGAGCAAAGATGGGCAGAGGATCTCCAGTTTGTCAATAAATGTGTAAGAAAATGATTGAATGTTTAAAACTGCTCCCTCTGCAGTGCATAATATCATTAAAACGATTCAAGGAATCTTGAGGAATTCCTGTGTGTAAAGGGAAAGGGCTTAAGCCTAAACTGAACTCCCATCATCTCCCATCAAGAGCCATCAAATATCCTGGGTTCTGCAATGAAAAAAAGTCAAAGTAAATGTAAAAGACTGCATATTTTTCTGGTGTTCCATACTATCCCTATGTTTTCTGATTTGGGATTGTATATTATGTCACCAGCCTGGCTGACGTAGTGTGGGCGTGGCATCCCAGCATGCAGTGCAGGTCCGGTACACTGGGTTTTTCTTTTATTTCACTCATAAAGGCCAATTATGACGTGACATCGTTCCACAGGTTCTCAATTTTCTTTGGGTCACGTTCATGACTTTCTGCATCTTGTAGGAGAACACTGGTTGGATCGGGGGAGCTCCCTCCTCCCTGAAACCCAGAACGAGCTTAGCAACATTCACAGTTCTTATCTATTCCCTGCGCTTACAATACTGATTCGCGATGAGCATCTTTCCTGCTCTTCCCGTCTCCTCTTCAAGGCTACAACATAATTATGGTATAATTGATAATCATACTGTATTTGATAAAGATCTTCCTGAAACAGACGCGTGAGCAAAGCCATCAGATCCAATGAAAGCAATGGGAAAAAAAAAAAAAAAGAATAAAATAAAATGGCTTTAGTACAGATTGAAAATTCTTTTCTCTCGCATTGCTAAAAGCAAAAGATAAACTCTGACCTCTTCTGAAAGGTTCTCGAGCTTCTTAGATTACCTCTCTGGGCGCTAAAACTCAATCACAGGAGCTTTTGTCACACTCCAATGTCTGGCGAGAGAGTGAAGAGGACCAGCGTGACCTTTGCACAATAGCCGCCGCTGCAAAATATGAACTGTTGAGCTTAACGGCACAGTATGAAACGCGCTCCTTTCTGAAGCGACAATTGCATTCGCGGGCTGGATTAGTGTCTGGCCTGCAGTCAACCATCAAAAAACATCGGCTCCCGAAATCGGCCGAATTCAAGTACCGCAGCTGGCCACCGAGGGGTCAACGTCCTCAAGGAGAGACAAGCAGCAGCTTTTCATTCCGTCTGCGCATTCCTACACTTCATCACACAGGTCATCGGGCTTTGATTTTTATTTACACCCTCATATTTAGAGCATGAGAAGCACTTGTGGAATCAAGGACTTTACCCAGTGTTAGTGTTGTGACATAAACACTTATAGTATGAACCCAGTTTTTTTCTTGGCTGCATTTCCCCTACAATTAAGCTGATCTATGGAGCTGGCTTGCTCATATGTGAATAAATGTTGAGAGAACATCTCATACACACACATTTCCATTTACAGCATTTAGCAGACGCCCTTATCTAGAGTGACTTACAATTGATACAGTCTTACAATCCAAGCAATTGTGGGTTAAGAGTCTTGCTCAAGGACCCCACAGTGGCAGCTTGGCAGAGGTGGGATTTGAACCCTGGACCTCCTGGGCCCAGTAACTTAAGCTCTAGGCTACCACAGTCCCAATAATTTGGTTGAATGAACAACATAGTGTAAGTAGATCCACCGAAACATGAATCACGAGCCTATCCCAGACAACATGCCAGTCCATCACAGCACCAGTCATGACTGTATGTTATGCCTGACCCGGCAGAAGGCACCACCAGGAGTCTATTAGATGGCTGTGCCACCTGAGTGCCACGTCTTATTTGAGCCCTAAATAAAGTAACTAATGTGGCTTGAGGATTTACAGATATGAGCAGTGTACATACCTGACACACTAATTAGTAGTTGGCATGTGATTTGGGAGGCAGCCAGGACACACACACACACACACACACACACACACACACACACACTTTTTAAAGGCTGATCTGCATATACTGCTTCTAATGAAGCTCTGTGTGAACAACCCCTTATTTCCTCTACATTACATCATTCACAAACAAGCAAGCATAAACAATTGGGACATACTGTGTAACATATAAAGTAGTGCATTATATAAGAAAAAGAGCTTTTGTTTATTTTGTGATTTTATACAGGTCTTAGGCAGAGGTTTAGGCCCTCCTGGTCAAAAAAACACTTGGATATGAGATTTCTGTAAATGTTAATCAATAATTTTTTGTGTAAATACAGTATAGGTACAGATATATAGGTATGCATACCTTGGGGAAAAATATGCATAAATCTGTGTATATATTGGTGTTATATATTTATATTTTTAGTCTGTGTATACGTTTTATCAATAAGGTCTCATCTGAAATACATTTACAGCATTTAGCAGACGCCCTTATCCAGAGCGACTTACAACTGATACAGTCTTACAATCCAAGCAATTGTGGGTTAAGGGTCTTGCTCAGGGACCCAACAGTGGCAGCTTGGCAGAGGTGGGATTTGAACCCTGGACCCTCTGGTCCATAGTCCAGTATCTTAACCACTAGGCTACCACAGTCCCACGGTCATATTTAAAAATAGGTCATATTTACATTTGTTACCATAAGATATCATTTATTCTAAATATCAATGATTATTTAGGAAGACGTCTAGTTTTGCTAAAAGAAGCACCCATTTTGCAAGCTCTTTTTGAGCCTTGGTCCTCCCAAGGTTTCTTCCTTGTAACGTTTAGGGATTTTCCTTGCCACTGTCGCATTAGGCTTGCTCAATTTGGGATTGGCCCTAGATATTAGAAAATAATCAAAAATTGCAAAGCTGCTTTGAGATGGTGCTCCATTGTAAAAAGCGCTATAGTAATAAATGGTTTTGCTTTTGCTTTGATGGTGAAGATTGTCAAATTTATTTCTATAGCACTTTTTTTTACAAGGAACCATTGTCTCATAACAGCTTTACAGCTTTTAACTGAGCAAGCTTAGGGTGAGAGTGGCAAGTGTAAAAAGGACCAAGTCTTGTGTTTATTCTCTTTGAATGATTTGTTAATATAACAGTAGAAAGATCAGTTCGGATTTGACGTCACCTCAGACGATCACATTGGCCTTGGCTGGTCTCGACAACAATTTGAGTCCACCTTACCCCGAGACCGAGGCAAGACCGAGACAGCTCGATAATGGTCTCGAGTACAACACTAGCTGCATTCACTTTGCATTTATGCTCATTGCTACCAAAAAATTGGTATGTTGTCTCAATAAAACAGTTTTTAAATAAAACTGGATAAAATTTAAATAATAAAATCCCAATCACTAAACAAAGGCAGCATTTATTCATATATTCATATTTTCATCTCAGCATGGGGAAGGCACTGTGTGGACAGAAAGCTGAATTGAGAACCTCTCAATCATACTGATGTAAACAAAGTCTACCTCCATTCAGAAGGCATAAAAGAGATTGTAATAAAAGCTGGAAAATATTTGCTAACCAGTCTAACAGCGAATGTTCCACAGAGGTCACAGTGGTCTGATGTTCACAACAATCTTTGGTCCATGGGCGACGTTGGTTTTGCCACCTAATTGGTCAGCAGATGGATTTTGGCCCTCAGACTGGCCTAATTTCCTGACCTTCACAAACCAGACAAAGAGCAAACGGAAGCATGGAAAGTCAGATAAAAGACCAGACAGACAGACGGACAGAGACAGATGAATTGACATGACATCTAACCATATTTGGGTTGGCTCAGTCATGGCTGACCATCCTACAGGATGGCAAACATGAAGCAACAACATGGTTTAACATTGCGTAATTTCTTCTAATTCCTCATCTACACTCACTGGGCATTTTATTAGGAGAACCTGAACATCTAATCAGCCAATCGTGTGGCAGCGGCACAAAACATAAAACCATGCAAATATAAACCAGCAGCTTCACATAATGCTCCCATCAGAATGAGGAAAAATGTGATCTTAACATATGGAGAATGTTTTCTTGGCACACTTTGAACCTGCTAATACCAATCAATCATGGCTTGAATGCCACAGCCTAATCGAGCAGAGATGCTGACCATGTGCACCCCTTCACACCCAGGCCTAGAGCCCAGCTGAGCAAGCCTTTGACAACAGAAGCGAGAAAAAACTCCCTAAATGTTATGATGAAGAAACCTTGGAATTAAAAGGGACCCAACCTCCTTGGCAGCTTAGATATACAGTATTTAAGAATGTAAAGTAATATGTAAGAATTAAACACAATTAAATACCTAATAAATGTATAATAATAGTTTAAATACAGAGAAGCCATATAGAATACATGTATGCACCATTTAAGGATGAAATAGACATTGACTGGACATTACTGACTGGACTGTGGTGGACCAGAAGGTCCAGGGTTCAAATGTCACCTCTACCAGGCTGGCACTGTTGGGTTCTTGAGCAAGGAACCCAACAATTTGTCTGCTAAATGACATAAATGTGAATGTTAATTTCCGCAGTCCCAGAGTTGTTTAGATATTTTGCACATAATGTTTTATTCTGAACAACAATTAAGCAATAATACACTCGAGGTCGTGCTGTAACGTGAGATGTTGGCAAGGGTGTGATGCGGCCGAAGATCAGAACACCCGTGCCAATATCTCACATTAAAGCATGACCTCGAGTGCATTATTGGGATTATACCACAGTTCCGTTATCCCCATTAACAGTTAGATTTTAAGATAAAGAGGACAGAAAATCGATTTGTTTATCAGCCTTCCTGAGGTAAAATAGTTCTACTCTATCATTACCCCGCGGCTAAGTCCTTCAGGCATTAAAGCCGAGGAACAGAATGACCAATAACTTTATTATACAGACAATAAACACAAATATATCGATTGGTAAGTTTTAGTTTATTAAAAAAAGGTTTTACATTCAGCAAATAAAATGGGTGGGGTTTATAAGGCAGGCTGTGACTAAGATCCACTATTGTACCGACTGAAGCAGATCGGAGTGAGATCCCGGTGTTCTAACCAAAGTCTAGGATCCCGTTTGATTAGTGATTATAAATCTGTATGATGAAGCTCTTAATGTGAATCTGATCAGTCAGAAATGTAAGGGCAGAGCTACAGAGCATCAGCAGCTTCTCTGGGTTAGAGCTGGACTCACAGATAACAAACCTGCCAGAGGAACGAAGCTCCGATCAGCCGCCGATGGGGTTTAATGGAAGAGCCGAGTTTAACTCCAGCAAACGACGTCTCTGTGAGGACTGAAGCTGATTCAGCATTTTTGTTGACTAAAACTGATCTTCAGTCTCGTTGCTCTTCAGTTGAGCTGTGAATCCATTAAGAGCAGGACGTTTGGTTTAAAGGACTGACTTCGTTTGGCTTTTCCAGCTTCCAAATCCATGTCATTAATAGCTTCATCTTCTACATTAAATAATTTTCAAAACCAAAAAAATTTTCCGCAGTGTTTTACTTGTCTCATTATAACTTGGCTGCTTTTAAAGGCGGGTGCTGTTGCTAGGTTACATGTGTAGTTTTCTGTCATTCAGACATGAATTGGATGTATATGAGAGAGATTTTTATACCCTCTGATGATTCTTAAGACCTCAGACGTTGATTGTTTGGACCTTGAACAGGGCATAACTGTATTTAAAATAGAGAGTATTATATAAAGGAAATATAAGATCAAATTCTATTTCCAAAAGTATAAAACCAATGTCTCAGCATCTCTAACAAAGAGGATGTACTATCATAACTGGTATCGGTAGGTCAAGAAGGATCTACACCAAAGAAGCACCAATCCTTTAACAACTATGGTAGTTTATAACCTATTCAGTGAAGTATCATGATCTACAGTGTCAAAGGCTGCACTTAAACCTAATAACAAGAAATGAAATGCATCCATTGTCTGAGGACATAAAATCATTAAGTACCCTAATTAATCCTGTTTGGGTGGGTACTATGATGTAGTCTGAATCCTGAATGATGTTTCATAAATGCTGTTCCTTTGGAGATAACTACATAACTGCTGGTAAACAGCTTTCTCTAAAAATCTTGGAGATTTTTAATTGGTCTATAATTAGACAGCAAGGTTAGGGTTTTTAATCAAAGGCTTATTAATTGAGCATTAAGATAATTTGGGCACGTAGCCAAAGCTGAGGGACGAGTTTAAACTAACAAGTATAGACTCCATAATATTAGTTCTTAATTCTTTTAAAAAGCATGTAGGAATTGGATCAAGTAAGCACGACTATGACGAGCTGAAGACAATTCAGTACCTTAACTGGGATACAATATTTACAACTAATTGAACAGACTTCATGTCTCCCAGCATGAGGCCCCACGTCACAAAGCAAAAGGTCTCAAACTGGTTTCATGAACATGACGATGAGTTCAGTCTGTCAATGTTCTTCCCAGTCACTCGATCTGAATCCAGTGGAAGACCTTTGGGATGTGGTACAATGGGAGATTCACAGTATGATTACTCATAGCAGCAATGACATGATGCAGAATCTCAAAGGAATGTTTCCAACATCTTGTGGAACTAAAGCTATGAATACTTGAGGCTGGTCTGAGAGCAATGAGAGGAGCTACCCAGTATTAGTATAGTGTTCCTAATGAAGTGCTGCAAACCAATAAAATGCACAAGAAAATCATTTTTCCTTGTTATAACCCCAATTACCTAAGCAGTAGATGGATTACAAACCAAGGAAAGCTTTTGTTCCACTGTGCAGTGGTGTATGAAGTACACAAACCCAAGGTATAATGTTTACTCCAGTGAAAGTAGAACTCCTCCCTTTAGGCCTCTACTTGAGTAAGTACAAATGTATTTGACCATCCAAAGTAACAGTACCAGGATTTATGTAATGTATTATGGCTCTAATTTACTATTATTAACAAGGCTCTTGCTAAATCATGTCATTTTCGGTGAAAGGACTCCAGTGCCATTTAACAGAATGTCATTAATTAGTCCACCAGGTCAAAACAAGTTCCGGATTGTTCTGCTTGCTACTCGCTTCATTTGTTTTAATATGCACATAACGTAGTGGAGTAAAAAGTGCGACATTTGACTTTGAAATGTTGTGGAGTTAAAGCGAAAAGTCACCCAAAATGGGAACACTGCAGTAAAGATCCACAAAAAATCTACTTAAGTATAGTAACAAAGTACATTTACGTTGTTAGTGTCCACAGCTGTCATTGTGATTGTGTAGCACGCAGAATCAGTGAAATATATGGAATATTTTTCACTCTACATTTTAACCTTGGGTTTTTTTTCTGGTCAGGGCCATTGGGTGGTTCAGGGTGGATGGAGGAAGGCCTTTCCTGGAGAGCACAGGGCTTATGTGTAAACATGCCTTAGATGGGATGCCAGTCCACCTCAGGCACAGTCAATTATGCTTGTATGAAGGTGCTGCTTGGAGACTGTGTTGAAATGTGCAAGAATGAGTCATAAGTTTGCCATTGCGCTGAAGTTGTTCCTGATAAAGAGCACAGTGTTCAGTACAGTAAAAAGTTACTCATGGCTCTTGGCTGCACTCGCACTGAAGCCACACTGTTAACCCCACAAATAAAGCCCTAAATTAGGTTTTTTTATGGGGTGTATGATTAGTAATACTGTCCATACTACAGTGACGCAGTTTTTATGATGTGATCTGGGACACGAAGCACTTGTGTGAGGCTTGTCATCACAAAGACTAATAAAAAATAAATACAAATCTAATGGTAAGACGAGCTGAGTGCTGACCCTTTAAGACCTTGGGATACTTGTGGTTCCAGCCAAACAAGAACGTGATCTGATGGATAAAAATAGATGCGTCAAGAAAATGAAACTGCCGTTCCTCAGCGTGCCTTCCATTACCTCTTACTGCTTAACAACAGAATAGAATGCACTTCTTAACCACTAGAGGCACCATAGTGCGCAACAGGATAAAGTTGGTCGTACAGTTTTCATTCAACCTCTGGGAACTCCAACTTTTTATTTCTGATTTTCTGTCACATAAGGACTGAATAAGCCACTTCTGAAACTGAGTAAGCTCTACTACTCTTCGAAATTCCACTTACGCTTGTTTGGGCAGGTGATTGACTCCATGTGAGGAAGGACCAAAAGCAGTAGAAGAAGTTCTTGATAAAGGTTATGGTACATTTGATCAGCAAGAGAATGAAACCTCAATAAGCCTCCATTAAGGGGACTTACTGGTTACTCATTTCTTAACTAAACTTGTAATGGGATTACTTTACTCATTACTTACTGGAAAATGTAATCTCATTACTTTTAAGTTGCATTCTAAAACCCATTCAAATATACTGGAAACGAATCTGAAAAGTAAAAAAGTGACATGCAATATTTCTTTCCATAGTTTATTTAGGAACAAAATGTAGAAGTACCGTATTTTTCGGACCATAAGGCTCACTTAAAATCCTTTAATTTTCTCAAAAATCGACAGTGCGCTTTTAAATGCGGTGCGTCTAATGTATGAATTAATTCTGGTTGAGCCTTCTGACCTAGAACCGATTGTAGATGGTACACGGCACTCATTAATCTGTTCAAATGTTTTAGCAGGGGCCTGGTAAGTTACGAAGCTTACGGCCACCGTGAGGGCGCAAGCATAACGGAGAAGAATACCGGTATGGTGCTTCAGCATTAGGGAAGTGCATTCATTCATTTATTTTTGAAGCGGATTTCAAACCCAACGCTAATCAGGGTCACGCAGTACAACATGGTCATAGAGCAGCTGTGAGGAGAATTCAAACATAACGACATCAAGATACGGAGTGGAGGAGGAAGCAAGAAGATGCCCTGCGCCAGGTAAAGACCAAACTGAGCTTCTGACGGAACTTAAGGGTTTTGTTTCATTTCATGCATCTTATAACCCGGTGCGCTTTATAGCCCGGAATATACGGTAGTTGCTTCATTAAATGTTATTCTATTCAGTATTTCTCTTCATTATTGGCTTATACACTTTAATTTCAACTATTCCTATGGACTTAATAAGATAACTTTGTTAATACTTACATATAACATTAAGCCCCCCAAAGAGGTCGGATCCCTTTTTGAGTCTTGGTCCTCCCAAGGTTTCTTCCTTATAACGTTTAGGGAGTTTTTCCTTGCCACTGTCACCCTAGGCTTGCTCAGTTTGGGACCGGCCTTATAGTTTAGAAGATAATCTAAAATTGTCAAGCTGCTTTGAGACAATGCTCCTTTGTAAAAAGCACTATAAACATAAATCTGACTTGACTAGAGGGAATGTGATGCAAAGATCACTCCAAGAGCACAATGCTGAAAGGACAGACTGTCTTCGGAATAAACAATGAACTCGTCTTGCATAAAGAAATGTAAAATAAAGCCTATTATAGGCTGCGTTAGACCATGGAACAAGGCCCTGTGAAGAAATACATGACCAAATCAGGAGCAAGTTGGTCAAAGTTGATGCAAGAAGTCTGTGACAGAGAAGGTCATTGCCCCTACAACCAATGGGTTAGACCAGCCTGGACAGTGAATTATTAATGAACGTGTCTAGACAAACATGGAAAGCAAAACTGTCTGTGTGTTATTGCTTTGGGCAGAATCTGTTCGTCTATTATTAAGGCTTGGATGAAGATCAGAACACATTTCCAGCAGCTCTATGTATTGTAAAATGTTGCCCTCGTGTGGATGGAAGTTAAGTTTCTCGCATTTAAGTCAATGACTCAGCACTCTTACCCTAACATTAAGTGTTTTTATCCAAGGTTAAGTAGATCTAACCATCTACAAAATGGTCGCGAGTCCTGATTCAGCAGTAAGGTCCAGCCTGTACCTTGGACCGGCCTCGTTCTGATCTCGAAAACAGGTTTTTAGCGATGTGCTTTATGTGTGGAAAGAACGACAAGACCCTGCCAACTTGAAACCCTAGGAATCATCTGCGAAAATAATTAATCAAGTTCAAGTCAGCCAGGTTTCCAGAGGCCAAATTGTCCCTCATGCAGTGTGAAGAAGGTTCTCTATAAGCTACACATTCGGGGCCAAGAAGGCTATTCAGCTCCCAAACGCTTCAGAGAGCTGCTGAATAAGGCCCAGTCACACGGTGTTCTGTGGCTAAAATGGAAATTAATGGGACTGACACAATCACTTTAAAGCACAGAGGGACTGCGGGAATTAAAAGCTCTGAATGAGGGTCGCATTAGCCACGAAGCTGAAATAACTACCATTCTTTCACATAGTTCATTTCACACGTCAAGCCTGGATTCACACGCATAATGCAGCACTAGTTGTAGTATTACTCTGCCGGGTATTAAGGGTGTTAGAGACGGCTTTGTTTCCTCTATTCCAGTGTGCAGGGTTTTGGCCTGCATGCTTTTTCTTAATAGAAAATATTCAGGATTGAGCTCTTTACTAATGTTGTAGTACTCAAGTCCAGGCTCAAGAACATAAACGCGTGATCTCAGTCTCGGGAACAGTTATTGAGACCAACCGAGTCCAATGCGTCTGTCTGAGGTAACGTTAATTATAAACTGAACTACAAGCCTCTGCCAAGCTGCCATGGTTGTGTTCTTGAGCAAGGCCTGAGGGATAAGGGCTTCAGCTAAATGGCTTAAAAACATTTGAGAGAAGAAGGGAAACAGAATCCTCACCATCATTGCTTCTAAACATATACTATACAGTGGTGCTTGAAAGTTTGTGAACCCTTTTCTATTTTCTATATTTCTGCATAAATATGACCTAGAACATGATCAGATTTTCACACAAGTCCTAAAAGTAGATAAAGAGAACCCAGTTACACAAATGAGACAAAAATATTATACTTGGTCATTTATTTATTGAGGAAAATATTCCAATATTACATATTAGTGAGTGGCAAAAGTATTTGAACCTCTAGGATTAGCAATTAATTTGAAGGTGAAATTAGAGCCAGGTGTTTCCAATCAATGGGATGCCAATCAGGTGTGAGTGGGCACCCTGTTTTATTTAAAGAACAGGGGATTATCAAAGTCTGCTCTTCATAACACGTTTGTGGAAGTGTATCATGGCACGAACAAAGGAGATTCTGAGGACCTCAGAAAAAGAGTTGTTGATGTTCATCAGGCTGGAAAAGGTTACAAAACCATCTCTAAAGAGTTTGGACTCCACCAATCCACAGTCAGACAGATTGTGTACAAATGGAGGAAATTCAAGACCATTGTTACCCTCCCCAGGAGTGGTCGCCCAACAAAGATCACTCCAAGAGCAAGGTGTGTAATAGTTGGTGAGGTCACAAAGGGACCCCAGGGAACTTCTAAGCAAATGAAGGCCTCTCTCACATTGTCTAATGTTAAGGTTCATGGGTCCACCATCAGAAGAACACTGAAACTACAATGGTGTGGCAGGCAGGGTTGCAAGGAGAAAGCCACTGCTCTCCAAAAGAAACATTGCTGCTCGTCTGCAGTTTGCTAAAGATCACGTGGACGAGCCAGAAGGCTATGGAAGAATGTTTGTGGACGGATGAGACAAAATAGAAACTTTTTGGTTTAAAAGAAAAGCGTATGTTGGGAGAAAGGAAAACACTGCATTCCACCATAAGAACCTTATCCCATCTGTGAAACATGGTGGTGGTAGGGTCATGGTTTGGGCCAGTTTTGCTGCATCTGGGCCAGGACGGCTTGCCATCCTGAATTCTGAATTATATCAGAGAATTCTAAGGAAAATGTCAGGACATCTGTCCATGAACTGAATCTCAAGAGAAGGTGGGTCATGCAGCAAGACAATGACCCTAACAACACAAGTCTACCAAAAAATGGTTAAATAAGAATAAAGTTCATGTTTTGGAATGGCCAAGTCAAAGTCCTGACCTTAATCCAATGGAAATGTTGTGGAAGGACCTGAAGCGAGCAGCTAATGTGAGGAAACCCACCAACATCCCAGAGTTGAAGCTGTTCTGTACGGAGGAATGGGCTAAAATTCCTCCAAGCCGGTGTGCAGGACTGATCAACAGCTACAGGAAACGTTTAGCTGCAGTTATTGCTGCACAGGGGGGGGGGGGGTTCACACAAGATAGGAAAGCAAAGGCATCACATACTTTTGCCACTCACTAATATGTAATATTGGATCATTTTCCTCAATAAATAAATGACCAAGTATAATATGTTTGTCTCATTTGTTTAACTGGGTTCTCTTTATCTACTTTTAGGACTTGTGTGAAAATCTGATGATATTGTAGGTCATAATTATGAAGAAATATAAAATATTATAAAGGGTTCACAAACTTTCAAGCACCACTGTAATATAATAATAATAATCAATCCTAATTTTAGGCTACATATGATATATTTTACAAAATACGTACATGATAAACTAGAATATTGTCTTTTAATATACACTCACTGACAAAAAAAACTCACCAAGAAGGACTTGTTGGGTTTGAATGTAATGATGATAGTTTATGGGTAAAACTGTAACCCTAATGTTAGTTTTCCATATAGCTATACAATTCTAGACTACAGTCCAATTTGTGTTAGGCATATTTTGTCAACCTTGCTCCTTCCTGTCCAACAACTAATAGTAACCACAGAGGTCAAGTACGCTCGCCCATCACTGTGGAGAGACGGAACGGATCGAAAACAATTAATCAATGTGTTTAATAAAGATGTAAAGTAGTTTGCGTTATTAGTTTAAACATAATGCATTTGCCTATCATTCTGACGTGGGTGAAGGTCAGAGCACATTATGAGTAATTAACGCACCATCTATGTATCCATTTATATCTGCTCACTCAGCTCATCTACGTTTGAGAGTTATGACAAAATCATAAGCAAGAAAGCAGTATAGTCTCATCTCATGGGCAGTATGTGAAGTCGAAGGGCCTCCAGCTTTCACACAATGTGGAAGATTGAGATTATAGAGAGTGTAGAAGAGGGAATCTGGCATTGAAAAGAAATGCATGTAATGTATAGCTACCAAGTCTTAGGCCACCATGGATAAGGGCGTCTGCTAAATGCTGTAAATGTAAATGTAAATGACCATATACAATTATTTCTTTTATAAGTATGTCTCTTCATTAGAATGCAACCAGAAAAAGAGCAAATTTGTATGCAGTATTAAAAAAACTGGAAAGAAATAGAAAAAACAGCTACAGTCGCAAGTATTTACATTTACAGCATTTAGCAGACGCCCTTATCCAGAGCGACTTACAGGTACAGTCTTACAATCCAAGCAATTGTGGGTTAAGGGTCTTGCTCAAGGACCCAACAGTGGCAGCTTTGGCTGAGGTGGGATTTAAACGCTGGACCTTCTGGTTCATAGTCCTGCACCTTAACCACTAGGCTACCACAGTCCCACAGTATTTAATGTTTCCTCTCCTTACACGTGAGCAATAACAGCATCTGAAAGCTTCATCGGGATGCCAAGTTGACCCTTCTACAGTCTGAAGAAGCTTGATCAGGAATGCTCTTTTTGGAAGCCAAGAAACCACTTTTTCGCAAGGGGGACAGGGAGAAAAGGATAAAATATGCTAAAGCGCACAAAGACTGAAATGAAGGTCAGTGGAAAAGAGGATTACTTGGGTCGAGTCGTTGGCAACATGTTAAACCATTGCTAAAGCAACATATCTAATGGTGGCCTAAGACTTTTGCACAGTATTGTCCATCCTCTGAATTCTGGAGAAAGACTCCGTAGCCCCCCTGCAGCACTGACCACGATCAGCAGGGTTCAACCTGAAAAATGAGTATATATTAAAAAAAATATCTTTAAAAAGTGGTTTTCTTAAACGTCATGTTTTAATCTGGGTCGTTGGATGCTTGTAACGTACATCTGGACACATTTCTGAACCTGAGAACATGGGGTGCCTAAGCATTCAGGTTTGTACCGCACAGTAAAGAGCTTCATTCAGGTCCAAACAACTGAACACAGAAATGAAACAGTTCATCATCAACTTTAACAAATTGTAGAAAATACAGTGAACATTACTCTGAGGCCACTCTCGGTGCCAAAACAGTCCGCTACACCACATGCTCTTGACACTGCAGTCTAAAGATGACAAAAATAATTAAAACAAAAAACAATAGTGCAAGACACAGATTAGAGTTGTTAGTTAAAAATTACATCTTTTATCAATTGAAGAATATTAACGCAAATTCTTTACACTAACATTAACGGAATATACAGCAGTTTGCCAATGTTATACTACACAAACAGAAAAGCCCATCGTACAGTCAGCTCCATACAAAACTGGCACCTTTTGTAGAGATAGAAAGGTTATATGATTATGCTTCTGTCAAATGGTTTGGAATACCCCTAATTTTTCCAAACTAAATGTTCAACGTTTGTGGATATAAGAGCCACTCGAGACATTCTGGAAATCTGAAATTGCTTGTTGTTTATCTCAAAATGATAAAGTTACCAAACTCAAAGTGTTGATTTCACCTTTCTGTTCACTTCATCCCAAACCAGCTTTATGGGGCCTGGAAAATGTGCTGCATTAATGTCTTGTTCTGGTCTTCCAAGGTACAGCTCTGGGAAAAATTAAGAGACCACTCCAGATTTTCAGGATCTGATTGTACAACCCCAAATCAGAAAAGTATGTTGGGACAGTATGGAAATGCAAATTTAAAAAAAATGCAGTGTTCCTTAAATTTACTTTGACTTTTATTCCATTGCAGACAGTAAGAACCCAAGATATTTCATGTTTTGTCTGGTCAGCTTCATTGATTTGTTAATAAACATCCAATGATGCAACACAAACCAAAAAAGTTGGGACAGGGGCAATTTTGGGCTAGTAATGAATAAAAAATATTGAAATATTATGCCACAGTTAGTTCCGACCCCGCAATCTGATTGCTATTACTGCACAATAAGGGCACTCTGACCGGCGCTCTATAAGTATCACTCCGTGGCATACACACGTAACCTAGCACCGACGCCCGCCCTAAAAACAGCCAAATTATAATGAGTAAAACACTGCCGACATGAAAGCTATAATTAGTTTATAAAATCTATTGGTTTTGAAAACGATTTAAATGTGGAAGATGAAGCTATTAATGACCGACCTGAGCCAAAGGTTTATCACCGTTAGGATTTGGAAGCTGGAAAAGCCAAACGAAGTCAGTCCTTTAAACCAAACGTCCTGCTCTTAATGGATTCACAGCTCGACTGAAGAGCAACGAGACTGAAGATCAGTTTTAGTCCCACCAACAAAAATGCTGAATCAGCTTCATCCCTCACAGAGACGTCGTTTGCTGGAGTTAAACTCGGCTCTTCCATTAAACCCCATCCGCGGCTGATCGGAGCTTCATTCCTCTGGCAGGTTTGTTATCTGTAAGCTCCGTTCTCTTTATCTTAAAATCTAACAATCAACGGTGAGAACAGATCTGTGTTATAATCCCAATAATGCACTCGAGCTCGTGCTTTAACGTGAGATATTGGCATGTTTGTTCTGATCTTCTGACCACAGCACAACCGCGCCAATATCTCACGTTAAAGCACGAGCTCGAGTGTATTATTGCTGAACTGAAATGCAGATTTTTTTTTTTTTTTCATTTTTTATTAACTTTTCTATGTTAAACCATTGGTGCTATTTTATTTAAAAAATTAACATAAAGTAGTTTTCTTTGAATCAGTAGTCTATATGTATATACATACACACACAGTATTTTGGAATTTGTCAGTAAATTGTGGAATAAAACACTCAAACACACAGTTAGTCTACAGACTAACTAGGTGTAGACCAGGGCACTGCCTAGTGCTGCATAATGCTGTCGTAGCCCTGTTGGTTCAGGGTGATTTCTTGCCATTATAGTTGCAATATTCTTCAAATACTCTCCCAGAGGGTGCAGTAACTCAGTCTGCTTCAACACTGCGCCATAGAGACCAAGGGATTAATATAAAAATAATTCACAAGCCCATATCAGAAAATGTTATGTGTTCACATTTACGTTGACTTTCATTTCATTGCACACAGTATGACAGTATGGGACTCTGCTAGCCTTGTGGTTAAGCGACTGCCCTATAGACCTGGATGTCCAGGGTTCAAGTCCCACCCGTGCCAAGCTGACACTGCTGCATCCTTGAGCAAGACCCTTCACCCACAGTTGACATATTGTACGAGTGTACGTCTCTCTGGATAAGAGCATCTGCTAATAGTTTGTTCGTTTGATTTATTTAACATTGCTATCTTACATTTACTTTGACTTTTATTTCATTGCAGACAGTACGAACCTCAGATATTTTACATTTTGTCTGGTCAGTCATCAAGCGTGCCCTTTACAGACACATTTTGTCGTCTTCTTTTTTTTTTTTTGCATTTTCCATCCGGTCTCAATTTGGAGTTGTGCATTCTTACATTGTTTATTAGATTTGGCACCGGTTAAGTCAGATGCCATTATCTTTCTATCCAGATTTGGGACTGACACCAGAGTAAACCGCCAGCGGCTGGGGTTTTTTCCCCCCATAACCTACTTTTTCCTGTGTTTTTTTTTTCTTCACATTTGAAACTCAACCTAGGACTGACCCCAGGCCCTCTGACAATGCCATTTACACACTGAGTCACTGATTGCTTCACACTTCCTAATAAGAGAATTTTCTAAATGCTCCATGTTGATAAATTTCTCAGGGAATTTGACTTCATATTTGAAACTGGATGCCATGGTCTCTTAAACACTCAGGGGACTTAAAGTAACATAAAAGACAGGAATGGGCTTCAGTTACGTTTTGTGGATGCAATTTCTACACGTAGTTTTGTTCAAAAATATTAGAATAAACTTAATTTAATAACGGTTAGATTTCACTCCTATTTTCAGACAGACATCGGGCACACTGCCACGTTTTCATAACCCTCTTACCCATATTTCAGGGTGCCAAGTGTACACCAGCATGCTCTGAGCCTTTACCTCGAGAGAATTTACAAATGCACATCGATAAAGTAATACAATGTTCATAAATGGCAACAAAATCATTATCCACATAAAGTGTCCATTTACATGTAAACATTGCTGCTGAGTTTGAGGCCCGAGTCCCTCCCTAATAAGGAAAATGCACAGAGATCGGTATTCGACTTTCTTATTTACATGGTACCTGGGAAATGTTACAGCTACGTTTCACCAATGTACAATAGATTTTCTTTCCAGTGTTTTCCATCAGCACTGTCACCTCACAGCTAAAGGGAGTCCTGGCCTGCCCCCTGCCTGTGTGGAGAGCACGTGTCTGCTTGGGGCACTCTGCTTTCCGCCCAAGTTACAAAGACTGGTTAGATCAGCTAGTGACTTTAGTGTCCCTGTGTGACTGTGTATGAGCGCTGTCAAGGGCTTGATCCCACCTTGTGCCCTGTGCTACTGGTTGGATCAGGAGGTATGGAAAGTGAGGGTTTTCTATTAATGCTGTGGTTCAGGTAACAACAACAATATAATCCTTACATTAAAGGTAAGGTCGTGTGATTCAGATCAGAGCATATTAAGTATTGAATGTCGTTCTTCGATGCCTTCAATGTGTCAGTAATGAATATCGAGGAAGTTTAAGAGCCAAAAGTATTCACTTTCTCATCGTCCAGTGACTCTGCTTGCTGTACAGCCACTACAGGGAATACATTTAAATCTGACACATTTCCACAAATTTGGAATCAATTTTACAACATAGTGGAAAAACATAAACGTTTAAAATCTACACGTCTTCGGATGTAAGCAAGACCAGGGGTTGGAGGATCACAAGCTGGGTGCTCAGGCCAATTATGTTGGACATGCAAACGTTTGGACACACGAACCCACTCTCGGACAGATTTTTATTTACTATTACAAGTCTTCAGACCTCAGCCGATAAAGTAGACGTTGATCGGGTTATGTTTGGGAGATGGGCGCAAACAGGTACCCAGAGGAACCAATTCAGACATGGATGCGAAACTCCAAACAGGCAGCAACCTGAGGGCAAGGACTGAACCCTGGTCCCTGGAGGTGTTCCAAACCAATACTGCCTGCTCTATGATCAAAGATGTGACCTGTTTAGAGGACGTTTTTAGTTGTATTAATATTAAGTAATAATATTAGTATTACATCTTTTTAAAGTTAACACTCTCACTCTTTCTGACATCTGGTGCAGAAGTCTGTGCACCCCTAATCAACGCTCTACCTACTTTGAGATTTACAGCATTTAGGAGGTGCCCTTACACGTTAAGTCACAAACTAAGGATTAATCCAGAGCCTTAACCTGTGAGCCACTTCGGTTCTGCTCAACAAAACATAAATGGGGTTCCCAAACTTTTGCTTAAACTGCGCCCGTCCTAATCAACCAGCCTGCCTCGCTTGAATCGAGGACTGAGCCGCATTAATGGTGTTTTAGCCCGGTTATAACAGTAGTCTTCAGACCCAATGAGCCTGTCCAATCGTTTAAAAAAATGAAATGCAGTGTTTTTGTCCTTCAAAGTGCAAATGTCAAACAAAATTAAGGCGAATGCGAGGCGTTTCTCCTCACTGCTGAGCGCACTGCCTCGGCTGATCTTGCTGTAGACGATCCGGCACCCTCTCGCACTTATGCTCTACCGCCACCTACAGGGGAAAAATACATACATAAAAAGCAAAGAAAGAGTTGTACCGAAAATCCACAGCCACTAGAGGGCAATATGTTCAAAGGAAAATCCGTTTGGGAAGCAGTACGTAAAGCCAGACCCTGAAGGTCTCACACTGTCCCGAACGCAATAAAACCATCAAAGGTTAGGCTGTAGAACAAGTGATTCGGATACTAAACTTTTTAATGAACTCTAAAAGGGATGTCTTCTCCAAAAGGCATGGCCAACTTTGTGTTAGCAATGCTTAAGCTGGACGAACTGCCAGGGTCTTAAAATTCAGGTAACTGTTGACCACTGTTCTATGGGTATATTCATGGCGTGCATTCGGTTTATTTACTTTTTCATTTATTTATTTAACGTCACGTCAACATCAAGGTCTAACCAGGGATCTTTGGAGCTATGAGGCAACCGCGCGTGGCACCGTGCCAGCCACATACATAGGCTAATCTATTCCTACAACATTTATTCATTTCCGAATGGCTTCACCATGGAGGTGGGATAGTGTATTTTACAACTGTAAAAAAATTAATAATAAATATTTTTTCAATGCTTGACATATAAAAATGATTTGGTACACCAGGTTGAATTTTGATTCTAAATGAAAATAACTAAACACTACTTCTATGGGGAACAAACATGACGCACTTCTTACAAATGTCAAGTTCTTCAAACGTTTTGGAAATCGTGAATATTAGCCATCTGTTTGGAAGCTCTCGGAACTGAAGTAACGTTCCAGACTCAGTTTTCGTCGGCTTTCTTTTTTCTTTGGTGAGGGTCATGGTCACTGAACAGACTTCTATACAGAAATACAGCAGTGTGCAAAAGTCTTAGGTCACCACTAGATTTGATGTTTTAGCAATGGTATAATGACCATACATAACATACTGTCAATGACTGGACCCAAAAAATCCAAACTTGGATAATACCCTTAAACTGAGCTTCATTCCAATGTTTGTGAGCTTCAGCCAATCTTAGCCTTTTCACCCTGTTCCCCTTGTGGAAAAGTGGTTTCTGGGCTGCTAACTGTCCGAAAAGACTGCAGAAGGGTCAAGTGTAAGAGGAGGTAACAATAAATACTTACACTGTCACTTATAGAAGATGTTTTTATTATTATCATCAATTTTTTTGTATAAATTTCATGTATTCTCGTTGTATTCCAATAAAGAGACAGAGAAAAAATTATATAGGGTCATTATGGCGTTGCTAAAACGATGGTACATCTAATCTAATGGTGGCCTGAGACTTTTGCACAGTACTGTAGGGCATTATTAGGATTGTTCCCTGCAGAGGCTGTGTTATCCATTTTCTATTTGAAAAACACAACTTGACGAAGGGTGCCCAGAGTTTGCGTAAGGCTCGTCATTATTTTAGATCTGCACATCGCACAGACGTCACTGATCCACATGAGGAGATTAGGAAAATGCAGCTGTTCCAGCTGGAGGGTGAAGTTCAAAATTGGAAGAGAGAAGATAAACTTGCTGCTTTTGGGTGTAACTTTCCGTCAAAGGCTGAAAAGGAAGTGTTGTCAGTAGTAACGGCTTTCCCAGTGACAGGAGGAGGAAAGGAAACGGTGACAAGATGATTTGTGGCTGAAACAGCGTATAGAAGACTGGGCTGTTCTCACCACTTTACTCCGTTTGCACGAGTCATTAATTCGTTCCAGGTCTGTCGAGAACCAAAAACGTCGAGTACTGAGGAAATTTTTCCCATAAGGAATCATGTAAATGGAACGAATGGGTTCCAGACCCCAGAAAATCCCCTGTATGAGGCATTATCAGCATTAATGGAGCTGTATTGTACAGGAGCTCCTGATTTATGATGGGGATATGTTCAAATCCATCATAAGTTACATGGATCAGGAACTGAGGAGTTTAATATCGTCTTTACTGTATCATAGCGGATCCAATTACACTTTAACACTTACATTAACCTACAGATGGCCAAAATCATAACACAAAACCTATTTTATAATAAAGTGCTGAAAAATCGTGTCATGTAGTGAGTCATGGACTGAAAGTGAAACTAAAAGCAAAACACTTACTCTACTGGTGAACTCAGGGCGCTATTCCTGTTTTGCTTTCGGTTGGCTCTTATAAACTAACCGTTTTAGGCCCCGTGGAGACTTATTTGCACTAAGAATGCAGTACTGTAGCTGTAAAAATGAAGAAAAACACACAAAAAAAGGAGATCATCTCCGAGGGCTGTCGAGAATCGGAATCACTGTGTACTGAATCGTGAATCGATGCATACAAGTTGAAGCAAGTGCGCCAAGTACCGAGCAAACGGCAAAACCTTCTGGTCAAAAAGCGTTGAGAACCGTATTCTACCCATTCTGAGATGGTCGAGAACCGAGGTACCGCTGTATAGGTCTGAACTCATCCCCCAGCCAAAAGATCTCCCATCACTAATCTGACCCACTCACACAAGGACCACCTTCCATCGTCGCATAGCAGCTCAGCTCGTGAAGGTGCCTTGTCAATATCGGCATGCTAACGCTCTTCCTCCTGTCTCCGACGCACACAGTTCCGATAGTGTGACCCGAGCTCAGCAGCTCGGCCGAGAGAGCTCAGGGGAGACGTTTCCCTCTCTGATGAGGAGTAATGGGAGCAGATGCTTGTGGATGACAGCTCCAGACACTTTAATGACATGTTTGGATTGCAGCGAGGAAAAACAGCTCTGGCAGCTGAGACAGCAGGGGGGGCCGGAGGGCGACGGCCTGTCGCTCAGTGACTGTCACAAACCCGATGATCTTTAGCAGGGACCTATTCGTTCTCAAAAGGCAACCGAATCACCACAATCCTACCAAATGGGGATCGATAGCACTAAGGCTGTTTATTAATTTAGGAACACCGGTCAGTGCTATAGCTCTGTGACGAGCGTGGCATACCTGGTACGAGTAATGCGCTTTGTAAGTGATCCACTTCTTCAGCTCGGTTCGGTCCCCGACAGACAGCGAGCGAACTGTGGTTTTGGAGGCAGAAGCAGCAGGCATGTCGAACTCCACCTCCACCAGGCACTGAAACTTCGGAGGAACCTCCCAGTCTGAGCCCAGCTCCAAATGACAGAAGAAGGTGTGAGGGTGACCCAGTGCTGGTGGAAAAAACAAACCCAAGAATGATTTAACAGACAGTCATGTCACCATCAGCAGACCGAATCAGTTCTCTGCAACGGTTTCACTGCACTGAAGTTCCAGCACATCGTTCCAAAATCCATAAACAAATTAATTAAAAAATGCAGCACCAGGATATTGTCAAAAGCAATATTCATGTCTGTATTAAGTTCGACGATTACAAACCCTCCATGGAGCTCTGTAGTTTATTAAGAGCACAATTCATTCTAAATGATTTTAGTACAAACCTAAATCAGAAAAAGCCTTGGAAATCAGTAAGTGTTCCTCCTCACATTTCACTTCACTTTATTATTCATTGCAGACAGTGGTAAACCCTGAGATATTTCATGTTTTTTTCTAATCGACTTCATTTCATTTGCTAATAATCATCTATTCCTGCAGTCAGGCTCTACAACACGATCCAAAAAAAGTTGGGATGGATGGAGCCAATTTAGGGCTAATAATGAGATAAAAAACTTAAATAATGATGTAATTTCAAGCAGGTGATTATAATCATGATTTAGTAAAAAAGCAACAAAAGGCTGAGTCTTTGAGGAGTAAAGGTGGGCAGAGGATCTCCATTTTGTCAACAAATGAGTTAGGAAATGGAGATGTTTAAAAACAAAGTCCCTCAAAGAAAGTCTGGAAGGGACTGACATATTTCTTCCTCTACTGTGCATAATATCATTAAACGATTCAAGAAATATGAAGGATTTTCAGTGCATAAAGGTCAAGGACGTCTAAACTGAAGAGGGGTGATCTCTGCTCCCTCAGACAGCACTGCATCAAGGGATTACTTTATCAAACCTTTATCAAGCTGTACAACAAAGAGTTACATTCACAAATGCCATTTAAAACATTACTGTGCTTTAAAAAAAAAAAAAAAAAAAAAAAGAAGCCTTATGTTATAACCATGTCCAGAAGCGGCGTCAACTTCTCTGGGCTCGGAGGTATCTGGGATGGACCATCATACAGTGGGGACGGGGACTGTGCTCAGACCCATCAGTATAACAGATCTTTTTTTATAAGAAATGGACGCCGTGTGCTCCGGACCAAAGAAGAAAATAAGGGCCATCCAGACTGTTATCAGTAATAAGTCAAAAAAACAGGTTCTGTCATGGTATGGGGTCGGGTCAGGGTCCGAATGTCCTTTACACTTCAAGCTGCCTTCAAAACGACATCTTTTCCAGGGATGTCCAACACAATGCAAAACAAGGTAAATCAGAAAAAGTTAAAACTGAAATATGTAAATCCTTTACAGTCTTTCTTGGAGGAACATAGTTTTTAAACATTTCAATCATTTTCTCACACTGATCATCTTTACTCCTCAACGTTCCTGGATTCTGCTTTTGTACCAAACCAAGATTATAATCACCTGTTTAAAATCACATGATTACTTAGTTTTATATCTCATTACTAGCCCTAAATTGTCCCTGTCCCAATTTTTTGGGAATGTGTTGCAGGCCTGGAATGCAGGAATGGATTTTAATCCATAAATGAATTGAAGATGACCAGGAAAAAAACATGAAATATCGTGGATTCATACTGTGCACGTAGACACTGATATATACTGAAATTTTAGATGACTACGGAATTGGTGCCAGTCCACTGCAGGGCATGGCAGGGGTCGTTGCTGTTGCATCAAGGATGATCACTCTCGTCTGGCCTCCCTATTGTCTCCACTCCCTTAGACTCCTGAACTGTGCTGTACTGGTTTGTTAGCACAGGACAAAAGCTGCAGGATATTCTGAGACAGGACTGATGATCACCGTGCTGAAGAGACTTGGAGTTTCTCCCTCAGCATGACGTTAGGATACTGGGCTGACATCCCAGGCATCAACTATGAGTAATCTAACTGACTGGGGAATCTCATAAGACTAAACTCAATCTGTTCAGAGGGAAAAGCATATGTCTGGATTACCAGAGTTTGGATCCACTGACTGAAACAACATTTCGATTTTATAAATGGAGAAAGGCGTGCAAGTAAGAGATGGATCATATAGTAAATAAGAAAATGGAGAGTGTGGAAAGGCTGGCTCTCAGCTCTGCGTGGTAACAGTACATAGTGTGAGAAAGTGTGAAAGTGATGGAGGAGACAAAAAAGTGAAAAGAAAAGCCTGTGGCTCGGTGACCTAATGGACAATGACAGCTGGAGCTTCGTCCAGCCAATCCGACGTGCACAGAGGAACCCCCCTGATGAGCCATTGAAAGGTCGGGGAGCTGGAGCCATTGACACAGCACAGGCCTATTGAAAGCCTACGAGCTCAGAAAGGCTGCTTGTTGTGTAATGAGCACTTTCTATGCCACTGCACATGCCACGGAATGTAGAACTGCCCCCCGATGTACATGCCCATTAAAAGTAAAATTGGAATATTTTTTAAAGAAGAACTCAAACTTTGGGTTACAGAGCCAAACAATGATACAAAACACACAGGCCAGTCCAGACTAGGCTTGTATTATGATTAAATTTAAAAAGATTAAATTCTATTCAATATTTCTCTTCATTGCAGGCTTATGCGTGTTAGCTTTTATATTCTCTATTTTATTACACTCTTCTTAATATTTCATTTTCTCTAAAATGTTAGTCTACCTGTTATGTTTTTTATTATATTTTTAAATACTGTTCTCTCTGTTAATATTTATTAAGATTCTGGTTATTTACACTATTACTACTAGGTAATTTTTGAGTCTTGGTCCTCCCAAGGTTTCTTCCTTATAATGTTTAGGAACTTTTTCCTTGCCACTGCCGTCCTAGGCTTGCTCAGTTTGGGATTGGCCTTATACTTTATAAAATGTAAAACACTAAAGCTGCTATGAGACGATGATCCACTGTAAAAAAGTGCTGTAGAAATAAATCTGGCTTGCGCTTCAACATGCCAGCACAAAAATGGTAAATACATATTACTAATAACAACACATAAAAGCTTATAAGAGCTTACAAGAAAAGGCACAACTATTTACAGCGTTAAAAACACACAACGAAATCACAAAACCCCAAATATTGGAGCCATTGGGACGGGTGTACATGTGGGGTGTGCTGAATCTGCTAAATGACTTAACATAAAAGTTAATTTGCTAATTTCTTTATAAAGAAATGAGTGCACGATACCGCCATCGTTGTCACAGAGTGTTCATCGGCTCCGTCTCAACACCTAGTGAGTGCCCTTGCTGGCTACTTTAGCATGAGGGAAATGTAAACTCTTCTGTATGAGATCTGTGGTTTAGCACATTTAGCTGTAACTGAACATAAATAAATCAATTAAAACCAGTAAGAGTCAAAGTATTAATTTGTGAACTTTATAAAAAGTACATTTACATAATTATATGCATATGTAACACAGAACAAGAAGCGCAATTCAGGCATAATTCAATCATTTTATTAAATTTTTAGGTCTTACGCATATTCCTGCAATTAAACGTACTTTTATAATGTATAATGTTTACACAATTGTGTTTTTTTTTGAGTTAGTAAGAAAGGCTCTGAAACTGTTCCCTCAATCTACCTTCGCTATAAATTAAAGCTACTTGTGACGTGCAAAGAGCAAAGTTGAATAATGCGCTCACCCTGCCTTGACAAAAAAAGGAACATTCAATTCTACTAGTTCCATGTTTAGTCATGGCTAATCTGGAGGAAAAAGTAAAGAGAGACATTAAGCAAAAAAAGTTAAAAGTCTGTGCAAAACCTTTCAAAAAAGTGTGCTCGGTATCTGCCGAAAAGTTTCGTTCTGTTCGGTTTCAGTTACAATTTTTCATTTTGGTGCAACCCTACATGATATTGTCATGGATTTAAATTAGGGCGATATTCAAAAATATAATCTTTCAGCCCAAGGCTAGTCCGGACCCAAGTCTAAACCTAAACTTCACTGAGGTGTTGTCCTGAAACACACAGCTCAGGCTCCGTGTCTGTACCTGTCACTGAGCTAGAACAGTTCTGCATGATGAGACAGAGTTACTCCACACCTTCGTGACATACTAACCATTAGCTGCAGGAATTGTTTGGTTGTAGTTGTTGCTGCTAAAGGAGTTGAGGACAGTTATTAAGGAGGCCATCACTATTCCACACATGGGTATTATCATCATTTTCTAATCCTTAATGGTTATTTTGGACTCTCTGGACATGCGTTTTCCATGCTAGTGTCAACATCTTTTTTTAGCACAGCTTAGCCTGGATAATTCTTCAGGTACCTGTGACTGAAGCTGTACCTAATAGTGTGTAATATCTTCACGAGCACGAACAACAGCCGTGATTCGATTTGGCATGGAATGGGCAGGTTTATGGATGCAGGAGAACAACGTTCAGCTATTCTTGCATCAAAGAATTGTGCAGTTTGGCCAGATTTTGTGAATGCCCTCATGGACATTTATATCTAGACGCCACATCGGCTGCTTCGGCTCGTTGAACCATATTGGTCCAGGCAAGACTGACTTGTAAACAGATACAAGTGAATGGAGGAGCTGCGTTCTTTCTGGTTAAAATGCACAATAGCCTAATTATTTCTCAACCGATTTTAATGAGTCATTTTTATGTTCAAGGCTTTTGATCCATGTGGAGCACAACATTTTTTTTACTCCAGACGCTTCGAATTTCAATAAATGGACTCAAAGGCAGTATATGGTACCTATGAACACAATAAGATGTAGTCTAAGAAAGAATATAATTAACAAAATAATAGATTAACAATAGTAAATATAGTATGTGTAATAAAAATAGTAGGGTAAAGTATATAAAATTGTGATCAAATGTTTATGCCTGGGTAAAACATTACATACTTCCGAACCGTGAATAAGGCTTCAAAAGCCATCATTTTCAAGAATGCCGAATGGATGTATAGCTCTCATATAAGTTACCAGAGCCTCAGTTTAGTGGAGGTTGTTGGCCAGTGTTTCTGCGGCTTCAAAACTTCATTAAATGAAGCAATGAAAGCAAAAGTGGAGAGCGATGATGCCCAAGGTAGAATGAGAAGAGGAGAGAAACCTTTCTAACTATAGTTAAGTTTAGATCGATTTTAGAGTTGAAAAAAACATTCGTAATGTTCGTAACCGGCACCGGGCACGCTCACGCTGGTGCGTCATGACTCTGGGCAATGTTCAGTTCGTCAGTTTGGCAGTACTACATTAAATTAAAGCCATAACTGAGAACACAGAAATGCTTTATCGATGCAGTGCAAGTCTTCCAGGTCCTGAAGCAGCAGAACAGCCCCAGACCATCACACTACCACCACCATATTTTACTGCTGCTATAATGTTCTTTTTCTGAAATGCTGTGTTACTTTTACACCAGATGTAATGGGACACACACCTTCCTAAGAGTTCAACTTTTGTCTCGTCAGTCCACAGAATGTTTTCCCAAAAGTCTTGGGGATCATCAAGATGTGTTCTGGAAAAATTGAGACGAGCTTTAATGTTCTTTTTGCTCAGCAATGGTTTTTGTCTTGGAGCGCTGCCATGCAGGCCATTTTTGCCCAGCCTCTTTCTTATGGTGGAGGCATGAACACTGACCTTAACTGAGGCAAGTGAGGCCTACAGTTCTTTGGATGTTGTTGTGGGGTCTTTTGTGACCTCTTGGATGAGTCGTCGCTGCACTCTTGGGGTCATTTTGGTCGGCCGGCCACTCCTGGGAAGGTTCACCACTGTTCCATGTCTTAGCCATTTGTGGATAATGGCTCTCACTGTGGTTCGCTGGAGACCCAAAGCTTTTGAAATGGCTTATAACCCTTTCCAGACTGATTAGATCTCAATGACTTTCTTTCTCAATTGTTCCTGAATTTCTTTGGATCTCAGCATGATGTGTAGATTTTAAGGATCTTTTGGGTGTGTACTTCACTTTGTCAGGCAGGTCCTATTTAAGTGATGTCCTGCTTGAGAACAGGGTGTGGCAATAATCAGGCCTGGGTGTGGCTAGAGACAGTGAACTCAAGTGTGATAAACCATAGTTATGTTTTAACAGGGAGGGCAATCACTTTTTTTCACACAGGGCCATGTAGGTTTTTGGATTTTCTCCCTTAATAATAAACACCTTCATTTAAAAACTGCATTTTGTGTTTACTTGTGTTTGTCTTTGACTAATATTTACATTGGTTAGATGTTTCGAAACACTTAAGTGTGACAAACACGCAAAAAAAAAAAAGGAACTCAAGAAGGGGGCAAACACTTTTTCACACCACTGTAGGTGTTATACAGCTATCAGGTTTGAATCTGGCTGACTGTAGGTGTTTCTGACATTTAAGTGTAAAAAGGACACACTCCAAATACAAGATTCATGAAGAGATCATATGGAAATGGGGTCAAACATAACAGACTTTTATATCTACACCTAGCTTACTATAGGTCTGTTTCCACATGGTCGAACACAAACCAGGCTCAGCTTTGAAGCGGCACTTTTGACATAAAGTAGTTGTGCCACGGTGATGTAGTGATGTGGTGATATTTTTGCAACATGGTCATAAACTTTCTCGCAGCAGGATTGGTGATCTCTAAAGATTACAAAATGTAATATGCATGTTCACACGGGGTCCCTGTTATGCATTATTATACTGTATATGCGGTGTAGGCAAAATCTTAATGAACAAATAATATCATTTTAACATTCTAAGGGAAAACCTAAATTCACATTAGAAGTTACAGAATGTTTTAATGAGCAATAAATCAGCATCATTGCTCAAAACTAATTTCAGAAAATGATATACAGTACCAACTTTGGTACCAACCGATTTTCAATCCTGACATCATTTTCACACAACCCTCATCCAACCTCACTGACAAAGCCAGGATTTTAGACAGTCAACATAAACATGGGAGATTCATGGAAGTCCTGGGATACCAAGAAAACCCCAAACCACCAACAAACAGATAAAACAAACCAGTTCAACTCTTTTAGTACTTCAACTCCTAATTTCCTATGACTGGCAACCAGGATTGGCACTCGTCTGACACCGACTGTGCAGAACAGTAGCTGTAATTACCTTCTAGCAAGCTGTGAGAACAAGGCAGTTAGTTCCTACCTGAGTTTTTGTCTGGCAGGCGGCTGAGTCTCCAGACCACAGACTTGAAGGCCTGTTCGTACTTTGCCGTCCCCAGCGTGACCCTCATGGCTGGCTCCGAGCCCGAACTGCTCACCGAACCGAAGCTGGCTCCTTTGTTAAACCGAGCCTTGAGGGACTTCTCTCCAGTCACGCTTTCCCTGCGAAAGTTCTTGACCCATATTTCGGGAATGGGGTAACGGATGGCCACGTTTTCACACGGTATCAACGTCAGAGGGTCTCGATTGGACGAGAACCCCGTCGACATGACCAGCCAGGACTGAAGTTCCACCTCAGCACCTCGAACACTCACCACGGTCCTCAGAGTGAAGGGCAAAGTCTTCTCGGCGTACGCCGTCCGGAATCGGAGAAGCTCAAATCGCCGTCCTGAATGTGGTTCGAACGCGACAGTCCTGGATTCTGCAAACTCCGATCGGTCTACGCATTCATGAAGTCGACAATCCCGCAGGTGGATCCAGCGCGTCGTGCTGTTGGGAATGATGTCGTGCCTTGACACCACCTCTTTCCCTTTGACCTGGACATCATTGAGGCCAAGGCAACAAGGGGGTGACCCATTCAAAAAGGCCAGCACGGAGACCCGGGTGGTTACCAGTTGTTGTAGAATGAAATTGTCTGCTTTAGAGAGAACCCCATAAAAGCTATCCACCACCTCCACCTGGATCTCCTCCTCAGAATACGCCAAGCTGACAGAGTCCGGGTCTGGCACCAGGCCCACCAGCTTTTCTTGCAAAGCATACCTGAAGCTCAGAAAGTCCTGGTAGTCGTTGGTACCCAGCTTGACCATTTGCTCCTTCATGGGCAGGTGTACCACAGTAACTTTGGGCTGGATCTTGCGCTTTTCCTTGTACACCACGTGGTCCAAGCTAAGAGTGTGCACCCGGTTGTTGTCCTCATAGTTCTGCAGCTTGTGTTCGGAAAGCTCTAGCTGGGCGTTAAGCTGAAACTCCTTGAAGGGTTTCTCCAGGCCTTTCTCATAGAAGAGCTGCAGCTGGCCAGCTTCGGTCAGACGCACAAAGATCGGGCCCCAGTGACGAGAGGACATGATGTTTTTCTTCTCAGGGATGCGCAACAGCATGGGCCAGCCATCTTGCGGAGCCAGGTGAGGTGGGTCATATGGAGGCTCATCGTCATCCCCTTCGTCCACTGAGTCGTCCGGCAAAGAGGGACTTTCTACCTGGTCAGGGTCAGAGATCTGCAGGTTTCTGAACTGGTCCAGGTCATTTCTGGCAGGACCTGATTGGCAAGTGTCTGACCCGTCAGCAGAATTATCTGTGCTGGAAAAGAGCAAGACAGATTCCGTTTTGATATGAGCAGAGGGACCGGGGGATTTGAAGTCCGGAGGCGTCTCTGATTCACGTCTTTCTGGTGACTTCAGGTCAGTTTTATTAAAATAGGAGCTGAAGGGGTTAATAGAGGAGGGCTGGATGTTTGAAAAATCCTCATGCAAGAACGGATTCTTCTTGGTATAAGGTGTGCTGTTGTTCAGCAACGGACTGTCAAAGGCGAACACAGAATCCGTTCCATCCGGAGTTAGATCCAAAATGTGTCGTTCTGTTCTCTGCTTACTGATGGATGACACAATCAAGTTGCTGTTGGCATCCTCTAACGGAGAGCTGTTCAGGTTGTTGAGCTTCATGTTGGACGGTTTTGGAGCAGGTTGGTACTCTGGCACGTCAGAGTCATCATCATCAAAAGTTACCCAGCTTGCAAAGCGGCTGGTGCCGACGTACGACTGTCCATTTGTATGTGGGTTGGATGTCCAGTTGAGTGTATCCATGTTTACTCCTTCATTATCTGGACAAACAAACGAAGCTGCAAAAAAAGAAACAAATTTGACCCCGAACTGATGTTTAGGAAATGGTAGAATAGTGAAACAACGATGACTTGTTGAATAAGCACTGCATTGTGTAATAGGCTATCAGAAAATGACTATCTAAGAAAAGCTTTGCCCCCAAAGCCTGCACTGAGTCCAAAAGGAATTGTTTTTTTTGGCAAATACCAACTTAAATTAGAGCTTTTTTCCTTTGTGCTGTTTTCAAAACAGTTAAACGTTTAGCTAAAAATCAAACATGAACTGGATATTTTCTTTCAACATCCAAACAAAGTAGAACTGTACACACACACATCCTGACAAAGAATAAAAATGCTTCATTGTGTATAATAAGTGCCTGCTCCTTTGAGCAAAAGTACCCTTTTAAGTCATTTTATACAGCTTTTTTACCAGCGTGTGTTACTTTAATTTTATTTAACACATGCAAATTGTATTTTGACAAACTCTGTGCACCCCAGAGCAGACAAAGCCTCGTGTTCCCCCTGTGATTTTTGGACCCCAGGTTGAGAACCATGGGCCTTACAGCACTGTGCAAAAGTCTTAGGCCACCAGTAGATTAGATATACAATTGTTTTAGCAAAGGCTTAATGACCATATGTAATTATTTCTCAATCTCATTATTGAAATGCAACCAGAAAATGCAGGAAATCAGTATGCAGTATTGAAAAACTGAAAAAATATAAATATTTAGTGTGACCCTTGAGAAATGGCAGCATTTGGCAGCTTCATCAAGATGCCAAGTTGACCATTCAACAGTCCGAAGAAGCTTGATCAGGAATGGTCTTTCTGGAAGTGTAGCAGCCAAGAAACCACTTTTTCAGAAAGGGAACTGGGTGAAAATGCTGACAGACTGAAATGAAGATCGTTTGGAAAAAGGATTATATCTGCAATTTTTGGGACCAATCGTCAGTAATATGTCATGGATGGTCATTATAGCAAATCTAATGGTGGCCTAAGACTTTTGCACAGTACTGTATATTGGCCAAACCTATGTTACAAACGTAACTTTTTTTAAAAAAAGATAACTGAAAGCTGATGCTGTCCCAAAGATTTGTTTTTCCATTAGTTACTTATAAAAGACCTTTCTCCTAACAGCTGGTAGTACACAAATAATTACTTGAACATAAGCAAAAACACACAAACACTTTCATTATTTTAAATACCGGCTAACATACAATTCCCAGCTATAAGAGGGAAGTAGAATATTGACTCATTCAGCGAAGCAACATGGAGGACTTTAGTTTCAGCCACAACAGAAACGCTGACTCAGAAACCTTAAAGACACACATCCCGTGACACTGTGTGAAGAGGCTTGGAGACACGGTGGTGCTTGAAAGTTTGTGAACCCCTCAGAATTCCCCATATTTGTGCATAACTATGAAGCATGGCGGTAGTGTGGAGGGACGGATTTTGAAAGACTGACAGTACATTGATAGCGGAGGAGGGATAGATGGGATGGAAAAATAAAATAAAAGAACTGATGAAGGGAGGTGTGTATCTAGAGTGATACAATCTTACAATCCAAGAAATTGTGGGTTAAGGGCCTCGCTCAAGGAGCCAACAGTGGCAACTTGGTGGGATTTGAACCTTGGACCTTCTGATTCGTGGTCCAGTATCTTAACTGCTATCTTAACAGTATCTTAACCACACCTTAAGAGTTCACATATTCACTGCATCATGTAGCCAGGTAGTATAGACTACTGAACATACGAGCATGCAGAATGCTCAAACCAAGCCAGAGTTCTACCTGAAGATAAAATTGAGCAAACAAACCCCACCAGGAGACAAAAACTTCGTTCGCAGGGTGCAGGACTTCTTTTAGTTCCTAGAATTAAAAAAGTCACAGCAGGGGGAAAGGCTTTCTCATACATGGCCCCCCAACTATGGAATAAACTTCCCACTTTCGTTCGAGATTCAGACACCCTCCAAAGTTTTAAGTCTAGGCTAAAGACATACCTATTTACACAGGCTTTTGACTAGATTTAGACC
>JAJAGP010000473.1:311271-401696 GCA_025084515.1 Ancistrus triradiatus | reverse complement strand
ACATCATTATACACACCAAAAAAAAAAAAACAGAAGTGCGGTGACACAAACGAGGATTTAGATTTAGATCAGAAAGTGCAGGCTGTGCTGGGAAGTATTTATTTTTAAAAGAAATTTTCTACAGTGGAACGACTGCTGCTGTTCAGTTCCTCTAAAAACTTGCAGTTTGCTCTTTTTCTTTTTCTTCACAGCTTCTATTTCCACTCCTGTACAGATCAGAGTTTCTGATATCTTTCTGCTTCAGCTGCTGTCCATAAAAGTTTGGCTTCTTATTAAGATTCAGTTTCTATTCCATGCAGTCTGTTCTTACAAAATTACCCCCAGTGTAACTGCAGGTAACAATTACCTGCAGCACTTGAAGGCATCTGGCTCGGTTTCTGAAGGATTACGTAAGCCCTTTAAGAGTTTAATGGGCGTGTTCATGGAAGGAAAGCATGCCAACGTGAGAGACATAGGATGGAAATGAGTGTTCTGCAAACCCAGGACAACTGAGCATCTGAAAATAAAGATTGTTGTCTCTCGATAAGCAGGAGAAGCTAAAGGATGAGATTTTTTAAAATTACTGACTGAAATATTGTTTTGTTCCCTCCTTCTCTCGGTGTCTGAAATTTTGTTAAGAAATTGAAGTTACAATATGGAAGAGAGCCGCTCAGAGCCTGGCCAGGCATGCAAAGCAAAACCCTGAGATAATTTGAACTATTTATTTGCAGTCAACAGAGATATGAAAAGAAGAAACACTTTAGAAAACATTAAGCATGGTGGTGGTTCTATTAAGCTTTGAGACTGTGTGAAATATTCTCCACTCACAGTTAAGAATGAGTTCTACTAAATATCAGTGAGAAGAAGATGAAGGACCATGTTGATAAAGCCTGGGCATAACAGGCCACAAAGAAATGTCTTGTATTTAAAACATTTTTAAGTTGATCAAAAGCAGCTCAATTCTTTTGTATAGATCCAGTTTGAGACTGAAAGTACGATTTGTATAGTGACGGCACCTAAAAACAGGATCGAGTAAGTGAGCAGGACGTAAGCTTCATACTATCTGAACTGTTTTGTGTTGCTAATGAACCACTAGGTGTGTACAACAGGAACGGAGCTGCAGTACCTCAAACATGATGACTAATTACAGTGATTCGTAAATTACTCTTAACAATTGAACTCTTAGCACGTTTGTGGTACTACTTGCAGTAAACTTAATTTCATTTGTTAATAATCATCCGTTCCTACATTTCAGGCCTGCAACACATTCCAAAACAATGAGACTAGGCCATTTAGGGCTAGTACTGAGGTAAAAAAACAGGTCATCATGATTTGGTACAAAAGCAGTATCTGTGAAAAGAGTCTTTGAGAAGGAAATGATCAGAGGATCTCCAGTTTATCAACAAATGCTTGAGAAAATGATTGAAACGTGTAAATACTGGACGGGATTTATATATTTCTCCCTCTACAGAGCACAATATCATTAAACCATTCAAGGAATCTGGAGGAATTTCCTAAAAAGCCTAACCTGAAGAGGGACGATCTCCATTCCCTCAGACGGCACTGCATCAAGAACCGTCATTCATCAATAGCTGATAGAACCACATGGGTATGGGATTCCTTTATCAAGCTCTACAATACAGAGCTACATTCACAGATACCACTTAAAACGTTACTGTGCTAAACAGAAGCCTTATGTTATAACCATGTCTAGAAGGAGCGTCGGCTTCTCTATTATCTGAATAGTCATTATTTGAATATTATTATGCTTATTTCAAGAGATTCTTGTTACTTTTATAAGCAGAATGATATAAAGTGAGGGCACCAGCAAACCCAAGCCTGAGAAATTGCAAATGCTCTTGCTGTAAGATACCTTAAATCCATTTTCCTTTTTATTTTGCTCAGCGTGGTCGTCTCTCTGAGTTTTTACATCGATAGAACATGTGTTTCTCCTCCGGTGGCCCCTGTTCCAATAGTTTGGATGTTTGTGGTTGGAGAAAAGAAACAAAACTTTAAGAGCTCTGTGAAAGCAGTCAGGGCAGATTATTCAACACTTCTGCACGAGTGCTCGAGATGAACTCTAGTTCCACTTTGTGTTTAGAGCTCGCAGTTTCTTCGGGAACGTTTACCAGCTCAAAACCCCGTCACAACCGAACCCACCGAGCCATTTTTTTTGAAAACCCATATGACCTGCCAGTGAAAAAAATCTCATCCCTCTGGATTCCTTCCTGCCCAAAACAGCTCTTCATCTTCTCAGGCTTTATTTGTTTTGTTTGACTAAGCTTGATAGCGTCTCTCTCTTATCCTGATTACTCTGAATTCTCAAGCTCCAAATTGCCTCCAGATTTCCTTCCAGAAATCGAGCCAGGAAAGAATGAGGGAGAGCGATGTCGGCATGGACCAGGGCCCATGAGTCAGCTGACAGAAGCACAGATCTGATCTACAAAGGTCTGAGGTCGTGGTAAAATATTTTTACAGGTGAAAATGGGTTTTTTAACTCTGAAATGAACTTCAGATCCTGCCAGAGGCATGATGGAGTAATAAACGCATTTCAGTACAAATCGCATGGGGTTCCAAAACTTTGTAGACCACTTAGTATTGAGAATAATGCCTGTATTAGAATGATGGTATAACATGGGGGCACCCCGGTCTACCTGGCATTCCAGGATTGTGGAACGATCTGTACTTAATGGTGCCAAAGAAGAAAAAACATTCCCATACCTTGTTTTAAGTAGCAGGTTCAAATTTCAAATATCCTGTACTTTTATAGTGGGAATTCAGACAGGAAGTTTGGGATAGTGAGTCAGAGCGAGATTTTTGAATCTCTTTAAGTTCCCTTGTTTTTACAGGTTTCTCTTGGTGTAAATGAAATGCGGTTACTCCCAAAATCCTGATCAAAAAGCTGTTCTGACTGCTGCTGTCGGTTCCTTTGAGTTCAGGACCGCTCTCGTCTTCTCAATGATTTCCTCCTGGACTTTGTGTATTTTTTGGACGCTCGCCCTGCACATGGGTGCAACACATTCCGGGTGCACAAGCACTGCTGATTTGCTGGTACAAACCAGGAACATTTTCAGGGCATGTGAACAGAAGGTTTTAACAAAACGTTTTCCTCTGTTTACTAAAAGCAAAAATAAAAGCATCGTTTTCGTTTCTAAAATTGGGACTCTTTTGATCAATCAGTGTTGAACGAAATGCTGTGGTTTTCCTTGGTTAGGAAACAGAACACGGCGTGTGTCGGTGGTGGCCCCCGCGTTTTTGAAAGACAGCATATAGATCATTTATTCAGTTAACGCCTTCATCCTGCCTGCTCTGGAGGAGCAGACAAACATTGAAGAGGAAAAAACAACACTCATTCATTTTATACCCTCTTAATCTCAACCCCCAGGAATCGAACCCAGGGATCTCTGGAAAACCTCGAGGCGAAACAGCATTGCCCCAACTTGTGCCAAACTTGGCTTCCCTTAAGAAATAAGAACAAGAAATCATCAAATGTAATGTAATGTGTAATGACCCGTCCGATCAAAGGTACCGACCCCCCTAAAGGTATTACAGTCGTATTAAAAAACGACCTTCCTGGCACCCCTGATAAGTTCATGAGTTTTACTTTTATAAATATTGGTTTGTCCAGCTCAGCAATTTCAGGTAAATATATATCATTTATAAGCAAGATAATGAAAGGATGGAAAAATGTGACACCCGTGATTATTTGAGAAGTGAAAATTAAGGTTTATAGGGGTTTACACAGAAAGTGTGGGCAGTAATTATTCAAACAAAAATTAGGCAGGTGCATAAATTTGGCACCCTTGTCAATTTGAATACCTTTAGCACTAATTATTGGAAAACACAAAATTTGTTTTGTAAGCTCATTGACCCTTGATCTACATAACCCAAGTGAATCCAACTATGAAGGAAAGTTTTAAGGTGGGCCAAACTGGCCCGAAGTTTTTTTCTCCTCTTTTTTTTTTTTGCATCTTCTCTGAAAGAGTGGCAACAATGGGAGCCTCAAAACCAACAACTCTCAAAATGGCCTGAAAACAAAGGTTTGTTCAACATCATGGTCCAGGGGCCGAGGAAGGGAAAAGAAAAGCTTTCTCTCAGAGATTTCAGCTGTCAGTTTCCACTGTGAGGAAAAACCATAGTGAGGCCAATGGGGAAGACCACAGGCACAGTTTCTAGTTTAAGGGAACTCCCGCCCGAAGTGGCAGGTCTTTTTACCACAGGAAAAAATCTCAGCAGATAGGGCAGAGGCGGAAGGAGATTGGTGGAGAACAGTCATAGTCAAAGCCACAGACCACCTCCCAAAGGACCTACAACCTCATCTTGCTGCAGATGGTGTTGTGTCACTGTTTCATCGTTTTCAAACTATAACAGCGCACTTTGCACCAAGGAGGAGGCTTGTATGGAGAGGAGGGAAGTAATGCAGAAAAGGATTTCTGGGGCAGACACGCCAACCAAAACAGAGTTCCACTTGAGGGTTGTGCTTTACAGCACATTTGGACAATCCCAGCTTTCATTTTGAAAATAAAGTGCTGTGTTTACTGATCCGAAAACTAAAAAAATTGGGAGTTATTTGGATCATAAGGAGCGGAAAAAAACAAAAAGAACAACAGCATCCCAAGGGAACAAAACACTTGCTTACCCACAGCATCAAATTTCATCGGTTGGCGGTTCCCATCATTTTGGCTGGTGGGACTTGTGTGGGCCTTGTGCAGGTACTAGGGGAAATCTTGTTAAAAGTTGAGGGGTAGCAATGGACTCCAGTTAAGTTAACATCTCCAGATTCTTAGGAACCAAATGTTCAAGAATCAGTAGTGACAAAGGTTGCACCCGAGGCCAACGACCCCCAAACCCCTGCTCCAAAAAATTACAAAGGCATTAATTCATTGCAGAGGAACCCAGTGTACAACGTTTTCTGGGAAATGGGCCATTCTCCAGTCCCGAACATGAAATATTACTGAAATAGTGGGCTGTCCTTGGCTGCGAAAAACCCATCAAACCTGAACTGACTAGGAGATGTTTCTTAAAGGGAGAATGGTCCCCAAAGCACCTTCAAAACCAGAAATCCAGACTGGAAGTGTTTGTAGGAAGCGTTTTTAGTGGCTGTTATTTCTACAAAAAAGGAGGCAATCTTACTAAATATTGATGTCATTTTTCTGTTTGGGGTTGCCCAACCAAATTTATGCACCTGCCTAATTTTGTTTGAATAAATTTACTGCAACACTTTCTGTAAATCCTAATAAACTTTCATTTCCACTTTCTCAAATATCACTTTGTGTTCATCTGCTATAATGATATATATTTAACTAACTCAAGTTGCTGATCTGGAACAAACCAATGATTTATAAACTAAAAATCATGAAAATTATTTCAGGGGGTGCCCAAACTTTTTCATACCACTGTAATAATAAAGTTATAATAATAACACCTGGACAAGTGTGGCCATAAAGAGCTGGTCAAATTAAAAAGGGTTTTGTGTGTGTATTTTACTGGCCATAAATATTCTTTATGGGTAAAAAACCTTTGATGTTTTGTTTACATAGATTTTTGTTATTTATTTATTTTCATTCATATTTACTATATGTATTTATTTTGCTTTTCATACATGCATAACTAGTGAACTTCATTATGTTCTGTGTTTCTGCACAGACACTTTTTAGGAAACTTAAAATATTTATTATTATTATTATTCTTATATATTATTATTATTATTATTATATTATTATTATTATACAATACTACTAAAATTGTTTAGATAAAGGCCCTGGTATGATTTGATTTTATTTTCTATGTTTTATGATTAATAATTATGAGTTTTTATAATAATAATAATATAAATAATAATACAAATAAAAAATATTATTATTACTACTAGTGTAATATATAATTATTATTAATTATGACTATTATTATTATTATTATTATTATATTATTATTATTATTTTCATTCAGGACTAATAACAATAAATACTTAATATACAATTAAGGGCAGTATATCAAAGTACTAATAAAATATAACTTAAAATAAATAATGATTAATAAATATAAAATAATAATAATATTTAAAAATTATTATTATGATTATTATTAGTAATAATAATAACAATAATAATCATTCATTGTTGTTATTGTTATTGTTATTGTTGTTGTTGTTTGTTTTGTTTATTAATAAATATCATAATAATAATATATTTATTAATCAAAGCAATCGGTTAGATAACTCTGGTATGACCTGTTTTCTATATTACAGGTATTTTCCTTGACTTACGACGCAGATCCGTTCCTACGTCGCATCAATAAACCGATTTCCGGTGTAAGTCGGAACATACGTACATACTGTAAGCACTTATTCCTATCCTAACACAGTAATTATCATCAAAAAAAAACACATAAAAAATACGTTTTAATAATGAAACAGAAATAATAAACAGTAATAAAAAAAAGAGAGGAAACAATTCCTTACCTTTATTCCTATTGGTTGGCTTGAACACTGGAAAGGGGCGTTGCAAGGGAGGGAGACAACAGGCTAATTGGGAGGAGGAAGCTGCAGAAGGTGCTGGAGATACTGGGGCAGGGTGAATCTGGAGAGGCAGAAGATGCTGGAGATACTGGGACAAGTAAGTCTGAAGAGGCAGCTGAGGTAGAGGGTACAGGATCTCTTGCAGGCCTCTCTATCTTCTTGAAATACTGCTGCAGGTTACTCTGGAAGGAGACCATCTTCTTCTCCTCCAAGATCTCCTGGTAACACCGCAGGCAATCCATGACCCCTCTGGCAACCTTAGTGTACCTGTCCATGTTGGGATCCTCAGCCTCAAACCTTGACAACCCTTCCTCTATCAGGGCAAAACCTGCTGCCAATCCCTGCCTTGTAAATCTCTTGGGCTCTGGGGTTGGTGTGTCTTCCTCTTCCTCTATCATCTGCTTCTCCAGTTGGATAAGGTCCTCAGCAGAAACTCCTCTCCATGAGATGCCAGTAGCTCTGTGACATCATCAGCCTCCACCTCCAAATTAATTTCCTTACTCAGGGCAACAACTTTCTTGATAACAACATTATCAACTGTCTCTGTAAACCCATGGAAATCATTCACAAACTGGGGACACAGGTTTTTTTTCCAAACACCATTCATGTTTGTCTGCTTAACCCCACCCCAGGAATCAGCAATGTTCTTCACAGCATCAAGGATGTTGTATGATTTCCAAAAGTCCTTCAGAGTCAAGTCCTTGTTCCTCTCAGTTGCCCCTAAAGCCATAGCAATTGTCTTTCGGAGGTAGTAGACCTTGAATGTAGCAATAACTCCTTGGTCCATAGGCTGTAAAAGGGCAGTGGTATTAGGTGGAGGGTAAACCACCTTGACATTAGGGTGAAAGTCATCCAGATGGGCAGGGTGTCCAGGGGCATTGTCTAGCACTAGCAACACCTTACAGGGGATATCCTTGGAGGTATAGTACCGCTCCACGCCTGGCACAAAATGGTTGGTGAAGCAGTCCTCAAACACTGCAAGTGTCACCCATGCCTTCTTATTAGCCTTCCAGATGACTGGTAGTTGACCCTTCCAAATGCCCTTGAGTGCCCTTGGATTCTCAGCTTGATACACCAGCAAGGGCTTCAGTTTGTAGTTGCCAGCAGCATTTCCCCCAAGAACCAAAGTCAGCCTCTCCTTGCTGGCTTTATGACCTGGTGCTGACTTCTCCTCCTTGGCGATGTATGTACGGTTAGGCAAAACAAGCCTGTCTCATCCACGTTGAACACTTGTTCAGCACAGTAACCCCCCCTCCCTAATTATCTCAGCCAACGCTTTAGGAAACTCACTTGCTGCTTTCTCATCACCACTCGCAGCTTCACCTTCCACTTTAATATTATGGAAATTGGCACGAGCCTTAAAACGCCTAAACCAACCCCTACTGGCCACAAACTCTTCACTTTCACTTCCCTCCCCCTTTTCTTTTTTCAACGCCTCAAACAATCTTTTAGCCTTCTCCTGAATCACCATAAGGCTCACTGGGACACGCCGTTGATTTTGGTCTTCCAACCAAAGCACTAATAATCTTTCCATCTCAATAATAAGACCACTACGCTGCTTGGTTATCACTGTCGACTTCATAGGAGCAGATCCTTTCACATGTTCAAGGATGCGATCTTTATCCTTGATAATCGTTTTTAGCGACAGTCGAACGACTAAGTCCAAGCGACCAGCCAATTTTTGTCGCTGTTTCCCCCTTATCGAATCGCTTTTATGATATTATGATATCTATTTCACTTCCATGGTGGTGATGGCCTTCCTCTGTTTCGATGCACTGCCATCAGAAGAGTCTGCCTTACGCTTGGGAGCCAATAATGAAGGGCAAAAAGTTCACAAAATCAAACACACACGTTGCACACGTGTGAGAGAGAACGACGAAGCTAAGCAGCAAGCCAAAAAAATGGCGTACAAAAATGCGGACTGGGGTGACCCCGTCCTTCCTCGGTCCCGCCGAGTTCGCGTAACCGTGTTTTCTTCCGCCGCACACACCAAACACGAAAGTTTCGCATTACGATGTTTACGACGCAAAAACCCACTTAAGTCGAAACAAGGGCTTTATAGTAACAGTAAATGGGAGATGTGTCGTAAACCACGAAACGTCCATAACTCGAGACCGTCGTTAACCCGAGGACTACCTGTATTTGTTTTTACAATTAATAACACAAATTGTTGACTTTTTACTGGAAAGGCACTTTTAAGGTGTATAGTGCCGTTATTATTTGTGATTTATTTGGGCTATTTTTCACTGATATAAAGCACAGCATATTATTATAGTGAGATAATATGAGACACGAGAGCTCTGTGGTAGTTCTGCATTAAAAACAAGAAGCTTATTTTAGAGGTTTAAAGATGCATTTAAGCAAAAAATACAGAAAAATACGGCTGCATGATCTCTGGGTGAAACATAAATGTAAATAATGTACAGTAAATGAATTAATAACACATAACTGATTATGTCTCCATCTAGTGGTCACTGAGGTTAATGACTTGCTGTTTTCATTCATATTCCAATTTATTTGTTATTTATAGCCTAACATTCAAAAAATTGCTAAATGTTTGTATTTTAATACGCACTATACATGTATTATATTCCACAATCAATCCCTAATTTGTTTCATTCGATGGTATTTTAGACAAAACGCAACCAAAAAAAAAAAAAAGCAGTCAGGAAAGAAAAAAATGAAATGACGCACGTCATGTCGTCACGATCTCACGGTGGGTTTGCTGAACGGGTGACGCAGCGCTGGAGCAGACGAGCACCGACCCAATCCGATCCGATCCGATCCGACCAGACCAACACAAAAAACCCGCTTTGTGCTGCGATCAATCAGACCGAGATGGAACCGGAGACCCGAGAGGAACCGGAGCCCGGAGACGCTCCGAGCAGCACCGTGTGCGGCTTATACGACCAGGATTTAACCCACAAGGTAACGAGCCATTTGCCATTTAACCGTTTAACCATTTAACCGTTTAACGACTGCTGCGCGCACTTGTGGATCCAGATAACAAAACCTAAGGCGCGTGCACGAGGATATCAGGTCCTGCTGTGTAAGATTCTAGAGAGACAGAGAGTATGAAAACGAGTCCAATTAAGACAGAAAACCAGATTGGACTACATTTTGTAGATTTGGAGTGTGTGTGTGTGTGTGTGTGTGTGTGTGTGTGATGCTCTTGCATAAACACTGAACATTCATTAAGTAGCTACACCCTATACCCTATGGCTCGGTGATAAGTGCCAGCTCCTGGGTTCAAACCTGGGTAAGGATTGCAACGTGAAGTTCAGGTAAAGTCCTGGCACCCTGCCTGCTGTGCCCAGCGTGTTCTTAGTCATGCCCCAGACCCTGCCATGCCACCTTGACCGGGATAAGCAGGGTAAAAAGGAAGCTTTTGCTTTGCTTTCCTTTCAATGCAACGCTTATGACTGGAGAGGATTGTGGGCGTATTTGTGGTCTGGACAGCTAGGGGTCGCTGTGCAGCCCCGGGGTATGATTGCCCCTCTGGACTCCTCTCCTTCAGATACAGATAGAGGTCATGGCGATTGTGCCCACATGTGACGCTTTACGTTAACGCAATTACAGAAAGACTGCAGTAAAGAAAGACTACGTGCGTTAAAGTGATCATTCTGAATTGTTTCATGTAACCCTTACAACCTCTATTTCTTTTAAACATATAAGGTGTTTATCCCTCTCGCTGTGTAATTACACTTTGTTTCTATTTTTTAAAGTCGACAAAATGTGACCAAAGACTCAAAAAGGAACTAAAATCTGTCCCCTTTGTGTGCTATCCGTCCGTCCTATTTGTTGTTTTTATTGGGATTGTGTGTTGTTATTTTACTTCGGTTCAGTTTCTCGTTCTGGAACAACAAAAATACGTAAGGAAGCAAAAAAAAACTACTTAACATCCAGTCCAAAATCTGCTTCTTCATCTTCCATGCGTCTGTCCTGGTGAGAGTCGCTGTGTCCAGTTAATTATGACCAATACTGACATAGAAATGATTATTTTAATATTTCAGTATTTTGTAATATTTCTGGTACTGCTACATGTTCTGTTAGGACTGGAGTGTGTGTAGGAAGGACTGGGAAATTTTATTCTTATATTGTATACACAGTTTACACAATGAATCCAACGTCTCTTAAATCTGCGTGTCCTGCCCCTGTAGAGAACATGACGTAACGTGTGGTCGTTGTACGGGGTGGAGAATAAAGCAGGGATGTGGTCACACCAGGGTTTGGCTCTGAGGGTTGTAATGTCTCCATTAGTCTCTGGTCTCTTGAGATTTGGGTGGAGGAGGTGCAGGACTCAGCCGTGGTCTCAGAGCTTCTTGGGCATTGTGGTGTTATGAAGCCAACAGACACCAGAACTTTTGTTTTTGATTTGTTTGACAAACAAACTGACTCCAAACTAATGGTCTTGTTTTTGCATGTAATATTTGGGTGTCCACAAACTTTTGGCTCTTGTGTAACGTTTGCAAAATGGAAACTGATCCCTGAAACTCATGCATATGCTCAGCATGCACTTTATTAAGAACACCTGCACACCTGCACCTTTGTGCTATGACCTAATCAGCCAATCACGTGGCAGCAGTGCAGGGCATTAAATCAGCAGATACGTCCAGAGAGCGGCAGTTCTGCTGATGGAAACGCCTCGTCGATAAGCGAGATAACGGAGAATTCAGACTGCTTTGAGTCGACTGTTTAGTTGTGGTGAGCAGAAAAGAACTCAGGATGCACAACATGAGGCGGATCGGCTACAACAGCAGGAGGCCACGTCATAGTCCACTTCTGCCAGCCAAGAACTGAAAGCTGTAATGGTGTAGGGAAGGTTTTTCTCAGCACACTTTGGGCTCAATGATACCAGTCACAATACCTGTGTGAGTATTGCTGCTGACCGTGTGGACCCCTTCATGACCCAATTGAACCCTAAATGAATCCTAAATGGGTACTTCCAGCATGATAATGCACCATGTCCCAAAGATAAAGGTCTCAAACTGGTCTCAAGTCAAGTCAGATTTATTTCTGTATCTCTTCTGATAACGGAGCATTGTCTCAGAGCAGCCTTAGAACTCTCCAGATCCACAGCTCTGACTGAAAGCCTGGGGCGACAGCGGCAAGGGAAATCCCTAAATCCCCATCAGAGGGAAGAAACCTTGTTAGGACCCAGACTCAAAAAGAAACCCGACCTGCTTACATCCTAGTGTTATATATAAGAATTAAACTAAATTATCTAATTAATACATTTGTAGTAATGGTATTGAAAAAGAACATATGTAAGGAAACTATAATAAATAAAATATAAGACTATATAGACTATACTAAACTAAAGAGATTACAATATTATGAGGAGTATAACAAAATATTGACTGGAAAACTACAGAAACTACAGAATAGCTTCTGGACTACACCACACAAACATGGGGAGAACATGCAAACTCCACACAGGTGGAGTCCAGGCCAGGAATGGAACCTAGGATCTCTTATTTTTAATAAACCTTATTTTTACTGGTATAACCCGTTTAACATCCACATTACATTCTTTGAAGCGGGGCATTGGCCGAAATGGACGTTACTGACGTCACGTAGTAGTTTAGACTTTGTACATAGTATTTTATTTTAAACAATCATATTCATGAAACATTTAGTACAGTACTGTACAATACAGTCATTCTTACCTTTGGATCTTTTATAAAACTTGAAACGCAAAACGGGACGAGAGTGGAACATTATTACGTTGTCTTATTGCCTTTCAAGACTGCGATTCTCTTTTCTGTCAGCAGGTGTCGCCAGGGTTTGCTCAAACTGGTAAAAAGAAGCAAACAAACAGTGGCAGGAAGGAAGGAAAGAAAGAAAAAAAAGAAAGAAAGAAGCAAACAAACAGCAAACAGCGCAGTAACAACACACAAACACAACACGGCTATGAATAGATTTTTATTTCCTACTATAATAAAAAATTGATAATCCTTGGACATGAAAGCCATCAACCTTGATTGGATGGACGTTACCTGTATGTATAAATCCAAAAAGTAATCCAAACACTTCTGCACTATATTATTCTCTAAATCAATGACATCATTAGCCAGGTATCGATTAAGCCTTTGATCCGTCCATGAGTTTTAGAAGATGAGCGTGACTGTATCCTGTACACAGGGCTCCACATCAGCACTGTACCACATCTAAAATAGAAAATAATCTGCATCCCAACTTACTGTACTGTTCATCCCATGACCAATTCCACACCATCTGTGCTGATTACGCCTAATTACTTCCTGTCATGAGCCGCGCTCGCATGAGACTCACCGTTGTCACGGCAACCGCATCTCTCGGATGACTCGGCGCGGTCGAGGCGAGCATGTGTGAGCGTCGATGTGAGTGGGGGAGTGTGAACCCGGAGCCCTGATGGAAGAAGAAGAAAGAAGAGGGAAGAAGAAAGAAGAGGGAAGAAGGTTCCTGAGGGGCTGGAACACAAAAGGTCGGGATTATTCTGAGCTCCTGAATCATCCAGTCTGAAGGACGCAAGAGTCGGGCTTTGGGTTATTTATAGAGAGTTTGGATCTGATTTATAAACCAGCCTGAAGAAGGGCCCCGAAATCAGTTTATGTTCTGCTGGTTTGGTGAGTGTGGTTTCAGCCTGTGGACCACTGACTCCCAAAGTTTATCCTAATTTTCATATTCGGGACGGTGGTTCATTCACAGAAGGTGATGATTCACAGAAATAAGTTTTCTGATTTCAGACATATTCTGCAGATCGTTGTCTTCTGAGCAACTTCCGTCTTAAAAGCCAAGCCGCCTGTGATGGCGTAGACTGTGAGGCTGGTGGTGTCTGAATTTTTAACTTCAGGCATGCACTTTTAGGTAGAAAAACAAGTGTCTCACAGTATTTTCCATGATTTATAGGCAATTTCTTACTCACAGATGTTTGATTAATTCCATATTGATCTCCTAAAACTGATACCTAAATAAGGGTTATCATCTGAAGCTTTTAGCTGAAGATTCATTTTAATAACTGATCATCTGCAGGCTTTGACAAAAACATCTAATTTGAAAAAATTTCTACTACACAATTTCACTTGGGCTTCTTAGCCATCTGTTTCTGGTGTGTGTGTCCCTGCAGACTATCCTGGTCGGAGACAGTGGTGTCGGGAAAACGTCTCTCCTGGTACAGTTCGACCAGGGCAAGTTCATCCCGGGTTCGTTCTCGGCCACAGTGGGCATCGGATTCACGGTGAATCTCCTGAACTCATGATTCCATCTAACTGTAATGATCCGGTACCGCCATGCAGTTCTGTCTCACCTGCGTTCTTCACTTCACAGAATAAAGTGGTGACTGTAGGAGAGGTGAAGGTGAAATTACAGGTAGGTCATCTCTGATAAACTTCCTAAAAAACAGTGACCTTAATGTTTATCGTTAGATTCTAAGATCAAGAGGACAGAAATAACGATTTGTTTATCAGCATTGTTTGAGGTAAAATGGTTCCATTGCATGGTTCCCCTGCTGCTAAATCATCATCATCAGACCATGGGCTCCAGTCCTAACAGAGGAACAGAATTCATCCATAACTGTTTATTATGCAGGAAATAAACACAAACATATTGATTGATCAGCTTTTATTTATTAATAAACAAAGTTTGTTTTCATTCCGTAACTAAAATGGGTCTGATTTATAAGGCAGGCTGTTACTAAGATCCACTGTTCTACCAGCAGAAGCAAATCAGAGTGAGATCCTGGTGTTAGAACCAAAGCACAGGATCAACGCTATCATTTAAAAGAGTTATCTGAAGCTAGAGAAAGAAAGACAGAAACAATAGAAAGAAAGAAAGGCTAACGAGTATTCTAAGAAAGAAAGACCTGCCTGACTGTGTAATTATTTTTTATCTGAAGCTCTTAATGTGAATGTTCGGAGTCAGAAATGTTAAAGTCGGAGTTCTAGATCATCAGCAGCTCGGTCGGGTTCACCAGACCAGCATTTCTGGTGATGGGACTCAAACTGATCTCCAGTGTCATTGCTCTTTTATTCTGGATCAGATTTGGGATACAGCAGGACAGGAGCGATTCCGCAGTGTGACTCATGCTTATTACAGAGACGCTCACGGTGAGAAGATCCACCTCCATCCAGCTCCATCTCTCTCTCTCTCTCTCTCTCTTTGTCTATGATTGCAAATTAATTCAGCTTTAATTCAAATCCAATCACATTTTAACCACTTATTCAGTTAAATCCAAATCACTGCAGTTACTCTCCATTTAGAGCGATCATCGTATTTCCGCTAAATGTAGCTCCGTTCTCCAAATGTAATCAGATGTGACTCAGATTAGGGCTTTAGACCCATGCCTGTGGCTCTGACGCCAATCAGGAGTTTAGTTTAATATACACTCAGCAAACAGTTTATTAGGAACACTGTATAGGTCGGTGACTGAAAAGGGTATTTTCACAAGAAAGCTATTATACTGTCAGAAATACCACTGACAACCACAAGTGATCAATAAGTGATTAAAACGACCTTACATTTTGTTTTTGAAGCCAAAAATGCATCGATAGCCAGAATTAGGAACACGGAAGATCAGCCAGATGAAACAGAGCCTCGCCCAGTGATAGACCTGTTACAGAGCATCCGTCTCGGGGTTGGACGTGCTGTGTATTCTGGGAGGCTTTTCCGCTCACCTCTGTGCCACAATAAGAGTTCTATAGAATAGTAATAACATAACCTGTAGAATTAGTAACAGACAAAAAAACAACAACAGCACTATAAAGAAATAAAATCATAAATAAATATATAGCATTTCTACCTTCTATCCTCACGCAGCTCTTCTCCTGCTGTACGACATCACCAACAAATCATCGTTCGACAACATCAGGGTAAAGCTTTCACCTTACGAACTCTATCAGTCCAAAACCATGCGAGCATCTCAAAATAAGACGCTCTGATTGGCTGGCTTTCTCTTTTAAGGCGTGGCTTACTGAGATCCACGAGTATGCGCAAAGCGACGCAGTCATCATGCTGCTTGGAAACAAGGTACACAATATACACAACAATAACAACACCAAATGAAAGATCTAAGTCTGAGTTATGGAGGCTCTTCTGGTTGGTTGTGCAGGCTGATATGAGCAGTGGGCGGGTCATCAAACGGGAGGATGGCGAGAGACTGGCACGGGTGAGTCACATCACCCCAACCCACCCCACACTGCCCAAACTGTACCTCTGACCTTACCTTTAAACACACTTATCATTAAAACAGACGGATTTTAGGAAAAGCATTAAGCTGTAAAACCACTTAGGCTGTGAAAATGAACGATTTCATTTAGATTATTGCAACTTTAGATACAAATAAAAATTAAGGTAGATTTTACTGACTTAACATTTCATATTTATTGATAAGCATTCGCTGTGAAACACAAACCTTAAAATATATTAAAATTTCTCTTAGTTTGGGCCAAAATGGTATAAATTAGGTATTCATCTATTTAAACCTTATTTTCTTTTTAAAGCTTGATAATCAACTACTGTTTTGGTAAAGTATCTTATTAAAAGCTTTTGTTTGTTCCCTGCAGAAAATTCCCTATAAAATATCTTTATAAAACATGTGATTTATCCAGGGCTGTCCAAACATTTCGGAAGATTGTATATTTAAGGTTTAATAACAATTAGAGACAACTTTCACAAGTTTAATTTAAAAACAAATCGCTGGGTTTCAGTCACATGCAATTCCTATAACTCACCACCAGATAGAGCTAGATATTCCCTCTCAGCGTGAACGTTGAATTCTTGGATTTATATATTAATTAACTTTTTAAAATCAGATTAATACAAAGTATTATAAGATAATTACTAATATTTCTAGCAGTTTGTGTTAATTTTAGGTTAATTTATGTCACGACATGACGTTAACAGGGTCAACTGTGACCATTTTTAAAGAGAAAAATCTGTGCGGATTCAGTTACGTGTAATTTAATTAAAAGACCACCAGATGGGGCCACATATTCGCTCTCACGTTTAAACGCTGAATTGTTGGCTAAATATACACAGGAGTTTTTTATTTTACATTTTAGATTATTACAGAAGTACCATACGATTAAAAATATACCAGAACACATTTTACTCGGTTTAAGTTACATTACATTTAATTACAAGACTTTACCTTAACGATTAAACCATCTATTGTTACGGTTTTAAGAAAAAATTCAGTGGTTTTCAGCCACATGCAATTACGGTAAATGATCACGAAATGGCGCGTATAGATTTATTACAATATGACCAACGCATTTAAAGCTATTTAATTCATTTTAAGTCACACAGTCTTGACAGATCAAGCAGAAAAAAAATCGTGTTTTATGTTTCCATAAGGTTTAATATTAAATGTTGATGATTTTATTGATTAATGTAGCATATCTAAAGACAAAATGGTTCATCACATCACTATGAATGTAGAATATTTGAATGACTAAATAGCTAACGGTTTATTTTACAGGAGTACGGTGTAATATTTATGGAGACCAGCGCTAAGACAGGGATCAATGTGGATTTGGCCTTCATGACTGCAGCAAAGTAAGTAAATCTATCAAGAATTAACATCAAATAATCAGAATTAATGAAGAGTGTCCAAATTAGACTGGTTCTGAAAACCTGGAGACCAAATTATATCAAAATGCAGTCAATGTTCGTTCACATTAATGGCAGAGGTCTTAAGAATTATAATATATATAATACAATATAATATATTATGATATGATATGATATAATATAATAGAATATCATATCATATATTTTTTCAAGAGTATATATATATGTATGTATATACACATAGTTAGCTTATATAAAAATATATAAGGTTTGTTCCCTTTAAAGCCACTTAAATATCTTTATAAAACGTGTAATTTGTCCAGGGGTGTCCACAACCTTTTGAAAGTAAAAGTTTTATTAACATTGAAGGAGTAAACCGTCACAAATTTATCAGAAAAATCGCCGGTTTTCATTCACATGCAATTCCGGTAACTTACCAGATGGATATTCCCAGATATTCCCTCTCAGCGTGAACGCTGGATTTATGGATTTAAATATGAATTAACTTTAATTTTTTTTAAATTATGAGATTAGTACAAAAATATAAGATAATCAGTAATATATTTAGCCGTTTGTAGTAATTTTAAGTGTGACAGTTTAAATAGAAAAAGACCACCAGATGGCGCCAAATATTCGCTCTCTATCTACAGTGTAAGCTCCTTTTGAGCTACTTCATGCTAAATTAAAGTTAAAGGTATGGTGATTATTTTTCGTCACCATATGATTACGTTTGATGATTAAGATGATTAACTTTCTAGCTTCATTACTTTTGTATATCTCTTTCTCCAAGCTGAATTCAATACTAATCAATAATAAACTTTCCTTCTGTCTCTGTTCTTCAGGGAGCTAATCGGTCGATCTCTCGAGCTTCCCAGAGAGCCCAGGTTCCAAATAAACGAACTCAGTGAACCGGAAGCCCAAAAATCGACTTGCTGTGGGTTTGCATAGAAGCTTCCAGAGAATGGGAGAAGAGTGAGAGAATAAGAACCGAGAGATGAGATGAAATGAGAAAGAACAGAAAGAGAAGGTCTGTATCAGACCAGATAAAGACTTTAACCTGTTAGGATTTATTAAGGATGAGATTAAACAAAGAGTTCAGAGCTGAGATAAAGCACTGCACTCCTGGAGAGCCACAGCTCAGCCTACTAACAACAGGGCTTCACTACATAAAAAGATTACTCTGTAGAATGTACTGTGATCTGGTGATCGGCTACATGCAGTTCCAAATATTGATTTGCTGAGCTTGCATGTTTATTAGAACTATGGTAAATGGATTACTACAAAAATATTTAATGATTATTAACCAATTCCACATGTGACCAGGTCGAATTGAACTGGGCAAAATTTAGACCAATCAGATCTCTTGTATTTTCGAGCAATCTGAGTTTACCTGGGATAGTTTTTGACCAGGGAACATTTGACCAATCAGATCGCACATTATTTCAACCAATCAGAATTGACCTGGGAAAAATTCTGACTAATCAGATCTCTCGATTTTTCAGCAAATACAAATTGACCTTAGATCATTTTTTAACTAATCAGAGCTAACCTCAGCAAAATTTCAATCAATCAGATCACTCAATTTTTCAACCAATCAGAGTTGACCAGGAAAACATTTTCACCAATCAGAACGCTTGATTTTTTGACCAATCACAATTGACATGGGAAAGAATTTGACCAATATGATTGCTTGATTTTTTTTTTTTTTTTTAGGCCAATCAGATTGGAGCTGGGTAAAATTTAGACCAGCCATTACTTGCTTTTTAGTTGATCGGGAAAAAATTTGATCAATTAGATTGCTCAATATTTTGACCAATCAGAATTGACCTGGTAAGATTTTAAACCAATCAGAACACTTACCTTTTCGACCAGTTAGTAAAGATGTAAATAAATAATTATTTAAAAAATGATGTCTTATTGTATTATATCATTACATTTTCAGAGAATATTTATTTATTTATTAATTAATTTATTTATTTATTTAGAAATTCTTTTCCACAGCATTTGCGGTGCTTTTCGTCTTTTCTCTCACACACTCGATGATTAATCTGATGATCCGTGGCTCTCCAGGGCGAAGTGCTTAAAATACTGTAAAATGTTTGTTTAAATGCTTATCATTGTGATGGGAATGTGCAAATATCTCGTGCTGGGGCATTTTTGTTATTTTTAATCTAGACGTTTTGTCATATGGGGGCGACTCTGGTCTTTGACCAGACCAGGGGTGCCCCTGCACGACACATTATGCACAGTGGTTTTAAAGTAACTAAAGTAAATAAATATAGCTGATTTATTAGGGCAGCACATCCTGTGAGACAGAGTTCATGAAACAAATGTAATATTTTGATTATTTTAAACTTAAAGTTCGGTTCAGTTACGTACTGGTTGGTTGAATTTGCCCACCTCTTGTGTCTTATTTTGAGTTTTCCTCCTGTTTTTAGAGCCTGTTTCATTTTTTCCCTTATATGTTATTACCAGGGGTTTACCTAATATCAGAAAGACGCCCCATAACTATAAATCCCAAGAAATCATAATTTAGAATTATTGTTATTACAGTATTTATAACGTTTTGCCCTTACGTGTAGAGTGTGTACATGCACTGCTGCCACTAGAGGGAGTAGTAATACTATAAAAAAATATACAGGCTGATTTTCTCAACATCGCTGTACTAAAATCATAATTGCATTCCATTTCATTCTGTTAGACTCTCGCTATCACTTTGTGATCACTTTAGGAACTGGACCCTACTCTAGGGTCTGGAGGTCTGAATTTGCTTTTATAGATTAGTTTATTAAGCACATATCAAACAAAGATCCATTTAATTTATGTGTGTAGTATTTTATTGATGAAATTCAGGTACCAATGTTGAGGCGAGTCTGTTTAGACCGATAATCAGCCATGCTGCACCACTGCCTATAACAAGACGTCTTTATTTTTTCAGTCTGAGGCCTCCACAGACCTTTAATTCGATCTCAGTCTGTTTTTACCTTCACCTGTATCATAAAGCACTATTGATTCATAATGAAGGTGTTAGCAGGTTGTTCATTAACACACAGTGAGTCTCAGGGGATGAATTCTTCTCTAATGCATGAAGAGAGAGCACAAACAGAGATGTTCAAGGTTTTATTAATATAATGTGTCTATCCCAGCAAGTGTCTTTTAATAGATTTATGCAACGATTTAATAAACCACATCAGCTAAGTGCTGACATCATCTTGAGAAGGCCAAACTGTTTCTTAACAATATATCTTTGAATATGTGCATTAAACTGAACAGAAATGTGTTATCATTTCGTTTATTTTCTGCAGAGGTGCCCAAACTTTTGCTTAAAACTGTATTGTATGTGGTGCTGTTGTGCAAACTGACTTTTTCACATAAAGTGCTCAAATTAAAGGACGTTTCACGGTGGGGTGATTGTTTGTCATTATTCTTCATCGATCCAAAAGCTGTTTCAGAAACTCAAACTTTATTTATTTATTTTACTTGGCTCACTTAACCTTCATGCGGTTTACGCACAAGAATTGTATTTTATGTAGCTAATAAATCGTGCCTTATGTAGACTAATAACGCACAGTGTTGCAGATTAGCTCTTTTCAGCACACCAAAATAATGAAAATAAAAGCAGAATCCATCCCTGTTCTCCCCTAATTTACAAAGAACTGTGTTTTATAGCTTCATTAATATCTTATACATTCAGAGCTTTGATTTTAAAACCGTACACAAGGGAATTTAATCATAAACCGGTACATCAGACGAAGCGAACTACTAATCCCATGATGCATTTCGCCACAATGTAGTCACAACGCTGTGTATGAGTGCAAATCCCGTTTATTCACACAATAAAACATTATAGTTTCAGCAATAAACATTAAACTCGCACATATACCAACAGATTATTACACCGTAACTAATACTTGTACTTAATTAGTTGTGTAAGTTAAAAATCGCCACAACTCTCTTCAAACCAAATTCACCAATCATAGGCTTTATTATAACCACGTGATTCCAGACTTTTCGCGCAAAGTCGTGTTGAACTGTGACTCCGCCTACCTCACGTAGCTACCTTGAAAATGAGGAACCAAACTAAAAGGATACCAATTAAAACATAACATTAATTAAAACTATATTTATACTCACTTTAAGCAATATCTGTAGTCATTATAACATGCCAAAATGTAATGGGATTTTCGCAAGAAAACTGATTCGATCACAACATCAACAACTGCATCATGGGATATGTAGTCTGTCAGTCGACAAACAGTAAGTATACCGCTTTTTACCTTTGGACTACCTTGAACGTTTGAGCGATTTTTAAAACGCATTACTGACAGACTAGAGGCTAAAGCTTTAATTAGGCGAAAAACAAGTCTACTTAAGCACATATACAATAAATAGCTTTGAACTACAGTCTTAGGCAGCAGCCCGGTCTCAGGAGCTCAAATGTTTGCTGTTGTTTCTGCAAATCTTATTTGAAAAGTAATGAAAACAAAATGTTCATGTGTTCAGTTCGTATGTTTTCCCAAATGGTGTTTCTGTAAGGCCTCATAACATTGGCCGGTTCATGGTGTAAGCTAGGTTTGTATTTTTGTATATCTATTAAAAATATGAATGTATAAGAAGTAAAAACATGAATGCCAACCAACAGCCCAAATGGAGCCTTAGCGAGGTAAAGCATCCAGTCCCAGCTGATTTCTATTTATTGTAATACAAATTGTGCAACGGAAAGGGGTCAGAGTGCAAGCCGTGGAAATGAGAATAAGAAAGACTGTAAATTATTTTTTTCTGTTAATAAGACAAACGATCTGTATTTCGTTACTCATTGTTGGTTTTGCTTGGTGACCAGGTCAGATGTCAAGACAGTGAAAAAACAATCCTATATGTAAAGAATAAAGTTTTAAGTGTTAGGTATTGCTTATTTCTATAAAGTGTGTGAACACTGGATGGCGCTGTTACCTGGAGCAAAAGTACATATAATAATACACTATATGGTCAAAACTATTGGGACACCTCCAAATCCCAGTCTAAATCCATAGGCATTAATATGGAGTATTGGGTCTTTCTGCAAGATGTTGGACTGGGTCTGTGGGGGTTCATCCAGAAGAGCGTTTGTGAGGTCAGACCCTGGTGTGGGATCACAATCTTTGTTATAGTTCATTTTTTAAAATTGATATAGTGCTTTTTACAATGGAGCATTGTCTCAAAGCAACTTTACAATTTTAGATTATCTTCTAATACATCCAAACCCAACTTGAGGGCGACAGTGGCAAGGAAAAAACGTTATGAGGAAGAAACCTTGGGAGGACGAAGACTCAAAAAGAGACAAGTCCTCCTTGACTGGCGTAGATGATAGTTCATCTCAGATGTGTTTGATGGGGTTGTTCCACACCTTTGTCTTTATGGGCCTTGCTTTGGATAGAAAAGGGTCTTCGGCAATCTGTCCTCACAAAGTTGGGAGTGTAGGATTGTCCTGGTGCTTGATTTTTTAACGATTAAGAGGTGTGTCCCAATACTTTTGTCCATATAGTGTATCAGTCCAGAATGTTTGGTCAGGATGAGAAAGGCCTTCCAATATGTGAGTCCAAACAGGATGTGAAGGCACGTTAATCGGTGTCGATTCACTCAGCATGAATTTTGGATGGGGAAGTCGTGGGAAGTGACATCGGATGTATCATTCGTGTTCTCTAACGCTAGAACAATGCGGCGGTACGAGGAATCCAAAGGCTATATTCCATAAATCATCCCCAAGAGAGCGTTTTTGACCATAGAGCACACCATGTGCTCAGGAAAATCCCCAAGTCCAGGTGTGATCCCGGGTTTTTTTTTATGCCGCCCTTGCAGAGTGCCATCAGATCTTCATTGGCCTCTGAGGCCGTGGGCCTAAACAATAGGGTTTCCTCATTGCTGAGGTGAAAAACAAGAAGTGTCTCATGATTGCTCCCATCTGAAACGGATATGTGCGTCTGAATGGCGGGGAGCAGCGGCCGCCGGGACGCCATTGTGCTGTGCACGCGGGCCTTTCTGCTTACTTTCCTCCCTGAGCTAATTTATCTGCCGGAAGCAGCGCTGTCCTAACACCGAAAAAAAAAAAGAAAGACCCGTCAGATAATGAAGCGCTGCAGGATTTGGGACGAGGCACATCGGGGGCACTTGAACCCGGTCGCAGTGCACCATTATCTCCTCGCAGTGAGCTTCCTGATCACGCTCAACTGTTTCCTGTGCCTCAGCAATCCGGCCACCTTAAAAACTCTGGCTGATTTCCAAATGGCTCCCAACTTCCTGTGTAAAAGCAAACTACATAGGAGGAAGATAATGGCTTTTACACCCTAGGTAGTGCTCTGTGTATACATAGGAAGTTCTTATAGAAAGTACAACGTGCACCATAGATCCAATGTTATACGAGGACTAGACTTCAGCTTTAAATTGAATCATCTACCAGACGCCCTTATCCAGAGCGACTCGTGCAATCTTACAGTCCAGTACCTTAACTGCTAAGAAGCCGGACAGTCTGTGGCGTCCCACACAGAAACTCAACAGAGACAAACTCAGAAAGAGGGAAGAGAGTTATAAACTCTGTCCTAACCCAGGGATTTGGTTCCGTATTCAGTGGCTAAGATCCAGGGCTTTGGAGCCGAGATACAGCGTCCCGTCCCAAAGAGATCTCATTAAAAAAAGACAGAAAAGTTTAAATATCCTGAAGTCCGACATCCTCTCACATCTAAAGCCGAGTCCCAGAGTTTGTAGCTCCAGACTCTGGTTTTATAAAGGCTGGAGATCTTACATGGTCACTATTTACAAACCTGAAGATCCAGTCCTTTAGAGATTATTATTATCAAACACACCTAAAAATAATCAGTCAGTAAATAAATAAAACACAGCATCGTCTGTAAAATCCACACAGGGTGAAAAATAAACACAGAGGCTTCTTAAGGACTGTAATGGGATCTTAGGATCAAATAAAAACACATTTCAGTATTTTATCTACAGGACTACATTTACTATCTTATTTTATAAAGAAATAACAGAAAGAATGGAAATAAAATAAAATAAACATATAGACAGAAACAACAAGTAAAAGATGAAAACAGAAAAGACAAAAGGAGAGAAAACAGAAAAATATAGATAAATAATTACCGCAAAAAGGAAGAGAAAGAAGGCAAATATAACAGAAAAACATCAAAAGACAAAGCATGAAAAGGTAAGAAAAAATAAACTGAAGGAAAAACAAAAGGAAATGGATGAGAGCAAATCAAATTGAAAGAGGAACAAAAGGGGAATTTAAACTAGAATGAAAATAAAAATAAAAACAAAAGTAAAAGCAAAATAAAAATACTATAAAAGAAAATATGCAGAAAGAGAAAAAAGAACAGATAAAAAAAGAAAAGCAGAGAAAATGATATGAATGAGACAAAACTGAACAAAATGAAAGGAAAAATGTAAAAAAATAAAGAATATTTTAAAAAGAAAATATTTTTGCTAAAATAATAACAAGAATAAATATTTAAAAGAAAAAGAACAGAAGTAAACAAAGAATGTAAATAAATACAGGATAAAAAGGAAAGAGATTAGAGCCATAAAGATGGATCAGCTCCTATAGATTTAGAATGGGACGCCAAATGAACTCCTGTAGGTCTGACATGCAGGCGTCCCGATACTTTTGTCCATACAGTGTAGGTCTAATATGGATTAATTTGGGAGTCAGGTCCTCTCCATGCTTAGCGTTGCCACTCCAGACTAAAAAAAAACTTTAACAGATAACACCAAGTATGTGGTTTCAACTGTGCATGTTATGGTGCAAAAATCTCAGGCCACTATTAGACTTGTTGCTTTAGTAATGTTGTCGATGACTAGACCCCAAAATGTCTAATTTCTTGTATCGTAGCCTTTTCAATTTGTTCCCCTTCTTGAAAAAAGTGGTTTCTTGGGTGCTATCCATCCAAAAAGCATTCCTGATCAAACTCCTTTGGACTCTAGAGGGGTTTGAAGCTGCAGGTCCTGTGTTTGTTTAAGTGTAATTAAGGGGAGCTTACACTAAATGCTTAGTATTTTCAGTTCAGTACAAGAAATATTTGTATTTTCCGGTTGTATTCTAATACAGAGAATGAGAAATAATTATAATATGGTCATTATAGCATTGCTAAAACAACAAATCTAAGCGAATGGTGGCCTGAGACTTTGGCACATTGCTTTACCAGACAGGAATTGAGAAAGGGGGCCTTAATGTGGGTTCAAAATTTGGTTCCGTCCCAAATCCTGATGACTTTTACTGACAGTGTAGTGCATTCTATCTCAAGTCTGGACTATGTACTTAACAATAGGGAGTCTTTTGGGATCTCTTTCCCATCTGGTCAATACGATAAAGGTGTCACGTAAACTTTACTGCCCATTGTGTGTCGGCGGGGCGACATCCTCCCATTCTGCTGCACGTGTGGGGTTTGGTTACTGACGGGCTTTCTCTCCAAGGCCGTGTGTCAGCTCGGCTTCAAAGCCCAAACAAACAGCCCCGCTTTGAGTAATGAGTCTCGAGGACTGGCTCGGTCGCCCGACGACAAGCAAACGCCGGCGACTTCCTGTTCCAGCGCGGACACGTCGTGTTGGTTTGCAGAAGATTTTCGAGGACAGAGCAGACGAGGAGCTGCCAGCCCGCCGCCCCGCAGGGCCCCCCCCTTTAAGCGAGGGCTCCGTCCGTGTTTGCACAGCGTTTATTTTTGAGTTAATTGTGTTCTTTTGGCGAAGCCGAGATTAGATTAGCCTTCGGATCACCCGTTTGAATGTCCGGTCAGTTTACTCGCTCGGATCAATAATGGTTTACCTTTGAAACTTTCTGTGTTGACCAAAAGCAGCCTAATTTGTTTAGCGTTCTCTTGACATGCATCTGTGTGGTCCTCTGAGTCTCGGAGCTCGGAGCTCTTAGCGCTCTTGAGGCTCGGGGTTTTGAGAATCGTGCATGCGTGTCTCTAAAGTGGACGCCAATCTCTCAGACGCAACCAAGGGCTCTCGAGAACCCGGAGCATGACACTGCATTTCAAAAAATAAATGACTAGTCAAGGGAAAAACAAAAGCACAGTGTTGTGTCTCCTTGCTAATAAAGAGGGTAGAATAGTAAAGTAGAAGTCTCAGTCCTGGGATATGGCTTCTTCTTTGGTCACGGTCTTCATTGAGAGTGTTTGTTTAATTGAGTTTATTTTACTTGACAGCAAAAGACACCAGACACCACATTACTTTTAAACTAAATGAACATTGACCAGACATTACCACAGTCTTTTTAGGCTACTGTAATGTAAATATAAAGGAAGCGGCACACAAACGATACGTAAATGCGTCAGAGATTCCGCTGAAAACACCAGGGATTACATTACTTTAGTATGACTAAGACTAGAATATAACAATAATTAATGATGATTTTAGGCTATATGTTATTTAATGTTATATTTTACACACAGTATCGGTATCGGCAGTAGAGAGCACCGATACCATGAAGCGGTTAACCGTATCCAGCAGCATGTCTGTGGTGTGGGATTATTTCTCGCTTGAGACGAACAGTAACAAAACGCCTGCTGCAAAATCTGTAACGCCGGTATTTGGAGGGATGACTGAAATGTAAATATAACCAACAATTAAAAAGCTAAGTAAGATTACGCTTCCCTACTTGTGCTTGTTACTGCATTGTGAGCAAATTTATTTTGATACTCAACCAGTTTCAAACTATTCAAACTCAACCAGTACTATGATCTTATTTGGGATACAGAGCTCTGCTTTTACCAAAGTAAAGGCACGCCGATCTATAAAAAATGGAAAACATCAGGAATTATAGGCACCTATCGATTAGTTAAGTTAGAGTTGTTGTTGCTATCGGTATCAGTACTTGGTATCGGCAGATACATGAACTTCAGGTATCGGTATCGGAAGGTAAAAAGTGGCATCGGTGCATCCCTATTATTTATTAATACTGTGTATATCATGTATAATGAATGTAAAGTGAGCTCATTACATTTTTCCATTTTCTGCTTTTTATTGTAATATGATGAAGAAAATCTTAGTTTGTTCTCAGGCCCCTTCTTGACTAGAGAAATAGGTCCTCTGTGTCGGAACCTTAGTCTAATTTTATATTTATTGTGTTCTTCAATATGTCTGCGTTAAAATGTGTGTCATATTTGAGATTGTTCCTTGTAAAATCATGACATTTTTATTTAGAAGAAGAAGAAAAAAAGAGCGTACATGGGCGCTTGGGGTGTGCAGCAGTCTAATATGCTGTCCCAACACCACAAAGACCTGCATCGAGTCCTGGTGGTGCCTTCTGACCATACTGAGTGTCACACACAGGCACGACTGGCTGTTTCTGATGTAGAGGAGGTCTGACGAAGAAAGCGACCCCCTGTCGGTCCTGTGCTGGACTGGGGTTCCACCCTGAGAACACTTACAAGACCCTGACCGGGTTTATCCATGAATAGAGGTGATGAAGGGCTGGGGTGGTACAGCAATATTGCAGTTTTGGCCTAAAAACCTTTGGCCTAACTTTAAAGCCTAAAATACATCCACATCTGAACTCTTATTTCTAGATTTGCAGAAATGTGGTTTAAATGTATTTATTTCCTGCAGGTGCTCACACGTTAGCGTTATGCCATTTTTAAACAAATAAAACAGGTTTATTTTTTGCTCCTAGACAGACTATTAATCTCATAACCCACACTTGTGCTCACTACCTCTTCTGCCTCGCCTAATGGCGGAAGCAATACTCCAGGAGAAGCTGCTTCAGCTGATTTGAAACTGTACTTCACTAAAATGGTGCTTAGTGTCCGTGCTGTACTCTATCCAGGAACGATGCCTCATTTAAAGCGTGACCTAAAGTCAGCGTTTGGTGTAAAACACAAACAGGGGTCTGAAGTCGGTTCTCGGTTTCTCAGTCGGTTCTGCCGGTGCTTTATTGTGAGTTCTCCGTGTTTCGCTGGGGTCGTTGTGAAATGAGCAGGCGTTCTCATCGGCCGAGCGCCTCGCCGCTCTCATTTGGAAAGCAGAAGCGAAACGCTCGTCTCTCTGCGAATCCTCCACGCTCTGCAGAAACCTCGGCTCTCAATGAGACCAAAAGGCAAATCTGTCAGACTCTGATAGTGCGTGTTGCCACACTCTGGAACATGTGCTGCTGGTGATAGCAATTCCTCTGGGTCTGTTTCACTCGGGCTCTAAGGAGGGAAGAAAAATAAAATACAACAAGTCAGCTCAGAGCTTAGGCCTCTCTCGTCAAGAGATGTATCCCGTCGACTCTCTGAATAAAAAGACGTTACACATCCTCTGCAAACGTGAATAGGAGACATTTTTGAATAGCCGTTTTGTTTTTGTTCAGTGCATTAATTCAATAAATTACAACCCCAAATCGGACAAAGTTAGGACGGTATTGAAAATGCATATGAAAAACACGCAGTGTTCCTTTACCCTGATAAAGATGGCGTCTTGAAGGCAGTTTATGTCGCTCTAAAATCTCAGGGGACTTTCTGCAGGAGTGGAAATGACCTTTCCCAAGGGCCCTGACCCGACGCCCTACCATGCCAGAGCCTGACTTTTGGACTTGTTCCTCAGAAACAGTCTGGTGCTGCTTTTTGTCTCTGATGGGTCTGAGCACAATCCCCGTTCCCACTGTATGATGGTCCATCCCAGATGCCTCCGAGCCCAGAGAAGCCGACGCCCCTTCTGGACATGGTTATAACATAAGGCTTGTTTTTAGCACAGTAACGTTATAAGTGGTATCTGTGAATGTAACTCTGTATTGTAGAGCTTGATAAATGTTTGAGAACGGAATCCCTTGCCCATGTGGTTCCATCAGCTATTGATGAATGACGGTTCTTGATGCAGTGCCGTTCTTTCTTTCTTCCTTTCTTTCCTTCCCTCTTTTGCCTTTAATATTCAGTATGATTTCTTTCTTTGTTTTCTTTCTTTTGGAATCAGAGATCACCCCTCTTCAGTTTAAACTATTTGTAGGACATTCCTCCAATTGAATGGTTTAATGATATTATGCACTGTAGAGAGAAATGTATAAATCCCTTCCAGTCTTTCTTTGAGGAACATTGTTTTTAAACATTTCAAACATTTCTCAAACATTTGGTGATAAACTGGAGATCCTCTGATCATCTTAACTCCTCAGGCTTTCCTGGATGCTGCTTTTGGACCAATTCATGCTTATATCCCCTGTTTGAAATCACATCATTACTTAGTTTTTTAACCTCATTATAAGCAGCGTGCAGCTTGTCACTGATGCACCTATTGAAGACAACTCTGGGTAATGTTTATGGGGAAAAAAAAAAAAAAAATAGAAATCAAGTTTCAGTTCCCGTTTTGTAGGCAATCGTGAAAAGCCAGCTATCCCCGGGGAGGCAGTTTTTTATACGGTTCAGCCCAAACCACACCGCTGATACATGAGTGCAGAGGAAATGGTGTGAACAAAGATGCTTTTAGTTACTGATATTTGTAGAGCCAGTTACAGTTAGCATTTGACTGTCTGTTTGGAAACCGTTTTATGACTTCCTGTATAGTGTAGGGTCACTACAGAGGCCTTGATTTCTTCGTCTCAGGTCGGGGCTTTCTATTACAGACGCAGAGCCCTTGCCTTTCAGTGTTCACTGTTGTATGCAGAGTCTATGAGAAATTAAAATAAGGTTTTTAAAACCTCAGAAATACCCGCAGTGACACTTTTGTCGTTGCAGACAGTATGGACCTGAGATATGTCATGGTACTTTTGTTAAACATCCATTCCTGCATTTCAGGCCTGCAGCACGTTGCAGAAAAAGTTGCAATTTAGGGCTAGTTAATGAGATCAAAACTAAGTAATGATGTGATTTCAAACAGGTGATTACGATAATGATTTGGTCCAAAAGCAGCATCCAAAAAAAATCCTTTTTTTTTTTCTTTTTTTTTTTTTTTTTTTTTTTTTTGGAAGAAATGAAACTGAAAGAAGTCAGTTAGTTACCCAAAAAGGAAGAAGAATTACCAAAATAAAGTAAGAAGGAAGAAAGTAGTACTTGAGTTATCAAAAAAGAAAGGTGGAAATGGAGTAATAAATAAATAATTTAATATAAAAGAAAGAAAGGAGAAGAAAGAAAGCAAGAAGAAACAAAGTAAAAAAACAAAAAAGAAACAAACAAATAAAGATGTAGAAATTGAGTAATAAATATATAAGTTATAGAAAGAAAGAGAAAACCAAAGATGTTGACATTGAGTAATAAATAAGTTATGGAAAGAAAACACAAAAAAAGAAAGAAACAAAAAGTTGCAGAAATTGAGAAATAAAAAAATTATTTATTGATAAAGAAAAAAAGCAAGAAGAAGAAGAAACAAAAACTGTGTGTACGAGTGTGTGCGGGTGTGGGTGTGTGTGTGTGGCAGGTGCGCGGGGTGTGCGTGTGAGTGTGTGAGTGTGTGCGGGGATGTGTGTGTGTGTGTGTGTGCATGTGTGCGTGCGGGTATGTGTGTGTGTGCGGGTGTGCGTGTGAGTGTGTGAGGGTGTGTGTGCGTGTATGTGTGTGTGGGGCAGGTGCACGCGGGTGTGCGTGTGTGCGGGCACGTTGTGTGTGTTCGTGTGTGTGTGTGCGTGTAAGGGTGTGTGTGTGCGACTGTGTGGGTGTGCGGGCACGTGTCTGTGTGTGTGAGTGCGGTGTGCGTGTGTGTGGGCAAGTGTGTGTGGTGTGCGTGCGGGTGTGCGTGTGTGTGGGCACGTGTGTGTGTGAGGCGTGCGGGTGTGGCGTGTGTGTGGGCACGTGTGCGGGTGTGCGTGCGGGTGTGCGTGCGGGTGTGTGCACACTGCTGTGTTCGTATGTGTTGTGTGTGTGTGTGTGTGTGTGTGTGCGTGCGGGTGTGTGCGTGTGCGGGTGTGTGTTGCGACTGTGTGTTCGTTGTGTGTGTGCTGTGCGTGTGCGGGTGTGTGTGCACACTGTGGTGTGTGTGTGTGTGTGCGAGTGGTGTGCGGGTATGTGTGTGTGGGCAGGTGTGCGGGTGTGTGCGTGTATGTGCGTTTCTGTTAGTGTGCCTCCTGCTTCCCTGTGTGGTTCTGTCCTGAAACCGTGTGTGATATTGAAACGGGTGGCATGCACCACTGGCATCGGTTTCACTGTGCCACCAGAAACTTCTCAGTACAACCCAGTTCCACATCATCAGATCTCTAGGTGTGCCAGTCTGACCTTCCCTTACCAGAACACAGCTCGAGAGTTTTGTCGTTACTCCACTGTGTCCCACACACACACACACACACACACACACACACACACACACTTCCCCCACGTTTGACCCGTGACCCTGTCGCCGGTGGGTAGAGCCTCTGTGAGTGTGTCGGTCGGTGAATGTGTGTGTCACTTCGAGACTTCTCATAAGTTGTGAAAGAGGCAGAACAGAAATAGCAGCAGACAGATGCAGGCAGACGGGTGCTTTCACTCAGGTCCTCTTCACGTCTTTCTGCTTGGGTTGGCAGAGAAACAGAGATGAGGAAAGAGCCGGAACAGAGGGGCAGACAGATTAGTTTGCAGTTGCAGCCAATTCAGCCTATATCCTTCCTCTAAGTCCTTTGAATAGAGCTAAAGTAAAAGTTTTCTATTCTATTAGTTACTTTTTTTATGCAAGTGATTGTTCTGTAACATTTACAGTCTGCTTTGACCGAGTACTTCTTTTATTTAAGTTTTAAACAAAAGCTAATAATCGTTATCAAACCATGTTTAAAATGATTCTTCTTACCTCCAGTCCAACACAAATACAGAAATTATTACAGTTAAAACTCCGTAAATCTCCATCCAGACTTTATAAACCCAAAGTAGATTCATTACACCAGAAGGACTCACTGATTCACTGTACAAGAAGGGAATGAATCTTGGTTTTGGAAGAATGATTCACTGATTCAAACACTGAGCATTGCTGCCATATATATCTATGCCTGGCCAAAAAAGGTCACCACCTGGATTTAACTAAACAAATAGTTAAACAGATAATTACTGCGTGGGTGATTATGTTTCATCTGGCAACAAGTTCTTTAACCCTAACTAATGCAGTGAGTAGCTTCTCTTTTGTTAAAGCTAAAGGCGGCCCAACGAAATATTAGTGTGTGACCTATTTTTTGGCCAGGCAGTGTGTGTATATACATATATATCCGTTATCTCGCCAAACTCATCTCTCTCCACCTGTGATGGCAGAACGGATTTCCCTCCATGCATTTTACCTCGACAGGCCACCAACCTCGTGTCTCGCCATCACCAAGCTTAAAATGAGACAGATGTATTACCCGCAATGAAGTTCTACCTCGCTAACCTGCCAGTAGGTGGTGCTTTAGTACTCCTTTAAACTTGTAACACAAAAACTATTGGAAGCTAAAAAATTGAAACAGGGGCAATTTAGGGCTAGTAATGAGGTAAACAACTAAATAATGATGTGATTATAATCATGATGTGGTCCAAAAGCAGTATTAACAAAACCTGAGGCTTTGAGGAGTAAAGATGATCAGAAAATGATATGAGAAAACGATGTTCCTCAAAGAAAGATTTTCAGTTCTAACTTTTTCTGATTTGGCTGATTTAAAAAATGCACAGGCATCCCTGATCATAAAGGCAGCTTATGTTGCTTATAAAATGTGTATGATGGTCCATCCCAGATGCCCCCGAGCCCAGAGAAGCCGACGCCCCTTCTGGACATGGTTATAACATAAGGCTTCTTTTTAGCACAGTGACGTTTTAAGTGGTATCTGTGAATGTAACTCTGTATTGTAGAGCTTGGTAAAGGTTTGGATAAAATTACTGGTTGGATCACTCAAGTTTAAGACCTGTTTTCTCGTGTGTGTGTGTGTGTGTGTGTGTGTTTATAGGGGAAGCTAAAGTAGATGAACTCGATTGTGCAACCTGGCTCAGATGAAGTGTGAACTGGATCTGTAATGATAATGCTCGTTCTAAATAGGTCTACCTGTCACATGATTGCCCGGACAGTTCTGCTAGCTCAATATAACACCCTCACACACACACACACACACAAACACAAACACACACACTAGTATATGTATGTATTTGTGTAGATTAGGATCTTCTTTAGCCCTGTTCCTCTCTTCTGTCACGTTAATTAACATTTATATATCTGTAGTGTGAAAATAAAATGTATCATCCCACACACACACCATGTCAGCGTCCCCTCCCTCAGATACAGCAAGCCAACTCAGCTGAAGGTGCTAGGGTGTTTAGGCACCATTTTAAATGTCCATGAAATAGACCAGACGTGGCCTCTAAAGGTGACTTTAGCGATAGACTTTCTCCACAATAATTACAGTAGCATCAGAAACGGAGGGGAGGCCTTTAATCCGTCCGAATATCCAACCCAGGCCAAAAATCCAGCCCGGGCCGGCGGACGGCATTCCTCCTGGATAATTTAATGGAGTTCCTATCCTGCGTTTAGCATCTGTGTGTTCTCAGGCCCAAAATCCCAGCCCGGGCCGGCGGCCGGCATTCCTCCTGGATAATTTAAGGGAGTTTCCTCGCGTTTTCATCTGTGTTTTCTCAGCCTGCCGTGGGCCAAAGGGGAAGCCAAACAAATTAGCCGCCATTGTTCAGAGAACGAGCTCTCCCAATAACATTATTTGTGGAAACATACACGCAAGAATAACTTCCTGAGTCATGTGGATTGTCTGTGTCGAGAGGAAACCGGTCGCTCGCTAGAAGCTTTACCGAGGGCCTTGAAGTCCCAGTTCTCCCTCTTAACTTAACTCTCTCTCTCATCCTTTCATCACTTTTGCTGTGCCACATCCTGCCTAAGCTCAAGGAGGCAGGGAAACTGCTTTAGAGAGACAAAGAGAGAGAGAGAGAGAGAGAGAGACTCTCCGTTAAGAGTGCACAATGCCGAAAACAGGATATGAGCCCTCAGTGGCGGCGTGACCTTACCAGCACTTAATGAAAGCATTTACTGAAAAGAATCCTCACGGACGGCAAAAGGGGGCGGCCACAACACGTTCGGGGAGGCCGAAACCTCTAAAACTTAATTTTAGTGATGCAAGGGAAAAGTTTGTGAACCCTTTCCTGGATTTCTGTGTTCATTACTCATAAAGCGTTCTGATCTCCGTCCAGGTCGTAATAATAGACATTGTGTTTTTTTTAAACGAATAAAACACAAAGGAGTGCACTTTATTTGACACGTTCGTGCGTCAGTTACAGGCATGGGCAGCTTTGTTGGCGAAAGTATTGGGATTTCTGGACTGTGATTGAGGGGATTCATCCATTTCTGATGTTGGACGAGAGGGTGGCTCACAATTTCCGTTCTAGTTTATCCCAAAGGTGTTCGATGGAGTCGACCATTCCCCAAACTGTTCCCACAAAGTCGTGCGATTGTTGAAATCTCTTGATGATGCTGAAGAATTAAGATTACCCTTTACTGGAACAAAAAAGACCCCAAAACAGCCCTGTAGCAGCATCCCTCCTCCCCCAAACTTTAGAATCAGACAGGTAATGTTCTCCTGGACTCAAAAAACCCCAGACTCACCAAAACCAGACTGATAGAGAAGCAATGACTCATCCCTCCACACAAAAAACAATTCAACTACAACATTCACTGCTTCTTTCTTTCTTCTTTTTTCTTTCTTTATCTCTTTTCTCAGTATTCTATTCAGCCATTCTTTCTTCTCTCATTCATTCTTTCTTTCTCTCTTTATTTATTTATTTCTCAGTTTCTTTTCTTTCATTCTTCATTCTTTGTTTCTCAGTATTCTCTTTAGCCTTGCTTTTTCCTTTCTTTCTTTCTTTTTTTCTCTTTTTCTCCTTAGAATTCATTGCTTTGGTTTGTTTCACTCTATAGTTTTTCTTTCTTTCTTTCTTTCTTTCTTTTTCAGTTTTCTATAAGGCCATTCTTGCTTCCTTTCATTCTTTCCTTCTCTCTTTCTTTGACTTTAATATTCATTTTTTTCTTTCTCTTTAGCATCCATTGCTTTATTTATTTATGTATTATTTATTTGGCAGTTTCTTTATTTCATTTTTCTTTCCTCCTTTCTTTCCTTCTATAGCATTCGTGGCTTTCTTTCATTCTTTATTTACTTCTTCCTCAGTATTTTCTTTAGCCTTTTTTCTTGCCTTCTTTCTTTTCTCTTTAGAATTCATTGCTTTTGTTTGTTCGTTCTTTTCTTTCTTTCTTTTCTTTTCTTTCACCACTCCATTGTTTCCTGGTGATGTAAGGCTTGCTGATTGGTTAAACCCATGCAGCATGAATCTGACCCTAGCTACTGAATTTTATACACTGTTGGTAATGGGAGTGAAAGAAGGTGTGTCCCAATACTTTTGTCCATGTAACGTTTTTTCACCTGTCCACCTTTATCTTCTGTTATTGATTCGATGACTTTCTGTCTCACTCACTCACACACACAAACACGGGGCTAAAAGGTAAATAATCGGTGTCTCTTTAACCGTCCGGTCAGTTTTACAACCGCTTCGATTACTCAGCGTGTCCCAGCAATCTGAGCGCGCTCATAAAGCTGCAGCGGATCGATAACCGCCGGGTGGCCCTGCTGTTGGTGGAGCGATAAGCCCCTGTGTGTGCTGCATTATGAGTGCCATAAGAAGCGGCCTCTATGGCTAATGTATGACTACTGTACACAGACGGGGCGGTGCAGGTAAGGCTAATCACAGCTTTGATCCCGCAATGCCGAATTCCATGGCGCTCGCCCCGTACCGCGCCACAACAAGCTCTTTGTGCGGGCCCGCCGATAAATAGAAAAGCTGGTAAGCAGTGGTTATGGGCTGTAGCTGCAAGGCCGTTTAGGTGTATGACAGATTTGGTCTCTGGCTTCCTGTGCTTATCGGGTTAATGTTTTTCGTGTTTCCTTCTCTCGTCTCTAATTCTGGCTGTTTCCTATTTATCTCTCACCACGTTTCATTTACTGTCACCTCTTTCCTTCGAACTGAGAGTCTCTCTCTTTGTTCGGACATCAGTCTGTCATAACCTGCCCCTCTTTCATATCTTCATTAAAGGTGTGGTTAAATACATCGCTCGCCCTGTTCGAGTCTGTTTTTAAGGTTTTAACTCGTACACGATTTCATGACTTTTGTTCTGCGCTGGACAAAAATTTAGTTTAGACTGAACTAAACAGAGAAGGCTGCTTTATAAAGTATCTCCATTTAGAGAGAGTGAGAGAAAGTACAGTAGATTACCCAAAGAAAAATACTTTTGGCTCTTAGTGCAATAGAATTGAAGTATGAAGATCAAACTGGACAAAAATGGACTAACAACTGCTTTCTTGGTTGCAGCGTCAATAGGGATGTAGAAATGATTTAACATTTTATAAAACTCCCTATTTCAGTGCTTGTACACAAACCTTTGGCTATCTGAAGAACCTAAGAATCTAAAAACTTCAAAGTCATATTTATTTCTATAGAGCTTTTTACAGTGCAGCATCGTCTCAAAGCAGCTTTATAAGATCAGATTATCTTCTAATATGAATGACAAATATCATCCAAGCCCCCCAAGGAGTTTATTTTTTATTCTTGGTCCTAACAAGGTTTCTTCCTTATAACATTCAGGGATTTTCCTAAATGATAATAATGATATTATGCTCTGTGGAGGGAGAAATATATAAATCCCTTCCAGTCTCTCTCTGAGGAACATTGTTTTAAACATTTGGTGATAAACTGGAGATCCTCTGATCATCTTCACTCCACAGAGACTCAGGCTTCCCTGGATGCTGCTTTTGGACCAAATCATGATTATAATCACCTGTCTGAAATCACATCACTATTTAGTTTTTTTTTATCATCACTAGCTCTAAATGTTTTCCCCGTCCTGACATTTTTTGTGATGTCTTACAGACCTAAAATGCAGTTGATGTTTTGCAGCTGCACTGAGGTTTTTGTTAATGTAAAATACCTGACAGGACGAGCCGGTGGTTATCATGGTGGTTAATGTGTGGGCTTCATCAAGACACTGAGGAATGCGGACGCTACACTGTGTGTGTGTGTGTGTGTGTGTGTGTGTGTGTGTGTGTGTTAGAGAGAGAGAGCGTGTGTTTTGCAAGAACTGTTGACCTTGGATAAACGAACACTATTATCTGAGTTTGGGAAATTGATGAGCACATGATGTTTGCTTTTATACTGTTTCTCTGACCAACTGCTCTGGCACGAAAAAAACATCTCCAAAAAACTTCCCCGAGTTCCACTAACAGGTTACGATAGAGGCGCAGTATCCAGAACCACATCGAAGACTTAACTGACCTGATTTGGGCACCTGATCAGTATTTCTACATTCTATGTCATATTTAGAGCATTATTAACCTATAGGGAACAGAAATTTTGTGAATAAATTTGAAGACTAACTCCAATGCTTTGCTCATTGCTATGTGACAGCAGATTAAACACTAACACACTCCATCGCATTGGAACATTCAGTGTCGCGTAAAAATATTTAAGAAAATGTATAAAATGAGGACAGTTGCAGGTTATTTCATTTCAAACCTTTTTTTCCGATTCGTACTTGTTTGCGATTAACAACCTGTCCTTGAACTGTACTCGCATTACTACCTAATATCACTTTCACTTCTTGTTCACTGTGCTCTACTTCTAATGAAAGCTTGAAAAAGTCCCCACAGTTATGATATTTACATGCAATGTCTATTTTTATATCTACTTTTGCAGGGAAATCTTATCTTTAAGTCTTGATTAGTGACTGAAATAAAAGTTAAAGTAAATTTACATCAATTTAAAAAAATAATCAAATGACATTTCATTACACCAGCCTCCCTTCCCTCAGACACAGCCAGTGGTGTTTGTATGTGATACCCGATCTTATATGGTACGATCTATCAGTAAATTAACCGACTTCAGAAGTACCGCTGTTTCCCAAACCTGGCATATTGTGTTCGTATCACAGTAGTTTGAACCATCGCGGTCCAAACTGCAATGTTTCCAGCTGGACGTTTCTAGACTACTAGTCATACTGGGGCATACGCAGAATTTAGAAGGGCACAGCTGTGCCCCTGTGCTCGCCAAATAAGCCTGCTAAACACTAAATGTCCATTTCTCCACGAGAAATACTGAAAGAAACCAGCTCTGACTGAAAGCGCTCAAGCTTTTGGAAAGATGCTCAGGCATTATGGGAAATGTCGTGCCTGTAGTGAATTTGCATGACATGTCCTGTAGTTCGTCTCAGCAATTTGTCTCAGTAGAGTAAATCAAAGGTCCCGAACTCTTAATGGAGCAGCTTCTAGCTGGGTTTGGTTTGATGGATCAGCAGAAATATTTCGGGAGAGTTATACAGCATCAGCAGCTCCGCCGGTTCCAGCAGCTCCTTCTTTCTGATTTCCTTCACGGCGTTTGCTGGTGTTAAACTCGGCGTCTCTCATTAAACACCATCCCCGGCTGATCAGAGCTTCATTCATGGATCTGTTAAGCCCGGCTCTGATTAACCCGACCGAGCTGCTGATGATCTAGAACTCCGACTTTAACATTTTTGAGCATTCACATTCATAATGATAGCGTTGATCCTGTGCTTTGGTTCTAACACCGGGATCTCACTCTGATTGGCTTCTGCTGATAGAACAGTGGATCTTAGTAACAGCCTGCCTTATCAATCAGACCCATTTTATTTACGGAATGGATACAAACTTTGTTTTTTTTAATAAATGAAAGCTGATCAATCAATATATTTGTGTTTATTACCTGTACAATAAACAGTTATTGATAAATTCTGTTCCTCTGTTAGGACTGGAGCCCATGGTCAGATAATGATGATTTAGCAGCGGGGGAACCAGAGAATGGAACCATTTTACAACAAATTGTTTATTTCTGTCGTGTTTAACTTAAAATAACAATAATCGGTGGTAACGGAACAGTGTATAATACCCTCTTACAGGTTTGTGCTGCAATGGGAGATCTTGATACTGGTGGACGTACTGGATCTTTAGTTCAAACTTTTGTAATTAAATGTAAACAGAAAGAAAGGCCTCCATTAGAGCTGGATTTACTCTATAAATCTACTACAGCACTTAACTGTCCTCTGTCCCTGACCAGACCTTCATTCATTAGGGGCCACACACACACACACACACACACACACACACACACACAGACACACACACACACACACACACACAGAACCAATACAGGCTGTTAAATAAACGAAAGAAAAGTGTATTTGATCAGACATTAACCGTAAGAAAAGCACAGTTTTAAGTCATACACTGTATAACTTTATATTTTTCTTTGTATTTCATTCTGGTTTTTATTACGATCTATAAATGAATGCAAGTTTTTGGATATTAACGTCTATGTCAGTCAACCACTTGTTTCACAGGACGTAATGCGGTTGTCAAACGGTGTCCCAGCTCTGAGATGGATGTAGTATATATTAACCTGGATCATATTATATGATATATTATCATCACACCAGAGGTTCCCAAAGTAAGGGTTCACCTCCTGAGGGGGGCACAGATAGTTTTGAGAAAACATGTTGAAAGTAGAGGTGGGCCGATGAATCGCAATGCAAAAACGTCATGATGGGTACTGTTTGTTACGCCCTTTAATGCAATTGCTTTTTTTTGAGCACCAGAGGGGGTAATCATGCTCCTAATTTTATTTACTTGCAGGGGACTAGATTCTTGTAGATTTTAGATTTTGTTTACATTTTTATACAAGAAAAGTGCACGTTACTTTGGAATTGTTATGTTCAGAAATAAAAAAGGAACAATTTCGCTCAGATATTTGATATATGGTGTCGCTACAACAGAGCATTTTATTTACAATTTAGTCAATTATTTTAATTGGACCAAAATAGATTCTGCACTTATGACCTGTATCACAGAATGTAATGAGGACATTAAACCTGTAATTCCATTCTCAAAGTAGATTAGAAGAGGTTTGTTGAATTTGAACTGTTGAAACATGGATCCCTAATACAGTCCAGGGAAGGTCCAGGGTTCATATCCCACCTCTGCCAAGCTGCCCCTGCTTGGGTCCTTGAGCAGGGCCCTGAACCCATGACAGCTTGGATTGTAAGACTGTGTTAGTTATAAGTTGCTCAGGATAAGAGCATCTACTAAATATAAATGTATTTTAATTGCAAGGGACGAAAGTTTTCTTTGTTTGAAAAGTTATGCAAGGAAACGTGTTTTGCATTGTTTACAAATGAACCGTTAGGTTAATTGGCTGCTCTAAATTGGCCCAGCCTGATTGTGTCTGCTTAGTACTGATGTAAACTCGCTCCTGTTGTGAGGCGCTGCTGCAACGTTAAGAAATATTTTAAATACTTTATTTCAGGATCATGTTTATGTATTTATCCTTTTTTAAGCTATAACTTTATGAATATTGATGATATTGCCTTGATTTCTTGTTGTCTTGCAAACTATTCAAATTGCCTCAAAAATGAATTTCGGCAGCAGTGTAGATGTTTATTTATATTTCACTTTTGATTTTAAGTTTATTTTAATTGACTGTATTTAAAGACTTAGAATAATGAAAACCAATTACCAAAGGTACAGAAATCAGTTCTAGTAAGAGAAACGCAGGAGCAGGATCTGTCTTAGTCCCTTTAGTTGATTGATAACGTTGCAATATCTTAAAGAATAAACAGTGCAAACGTGGCAACCTGTTTTTGCTTTACTCAGAAATATGGGGCTAATGGATTTAAAAAGAGACTCAATCACTGGTCTGTAATCTTTAGTGGAAGCATTGTCCGCGTGTATCACTAACATCCTCTGGTTAAGAGATAGGCCCTGATTGTTCTATCTGCTGGCCTCGGGTTCCAGATACGATCAGGCGCTCGCTATCAGAGCCCATTCACATGAGCACGGTAAACTATTGAGCAGCTTTCTTCTCCGGCTTTAATCACCGCCTGCAGAGAAGGAACAAACAATCCATTAGGGGCGCAGAGGCGCTCTCAGACATCACCGCCAAAGACTGATTGGAGTTTTAGTGGGCGAGAGAGAGGGACGGAGGGAGGGACGAGCTCGTAGATGCATGCAATCTTTCTGATAATTGATCGGATGGAACAAAACTTTCTGTCAATTAAACAATTACGGCCGTCTCACGTTGGCAGGCCTTTAGGACCGACCGAACCGTCCGGCTCATGATCAGGTCAATATTTGCCCAGTTGTCGCCTGAGAGACCACTTATCCCCCGTTACTGGCCGTCCTTTTGTGGATTTAATATCTAAAGCGCCAATTCATCCCGGTCCAGTGACATGTTGAAGGTCGGCTCGAGCCGGGATTCCTCCGGCAGCCTAGGAAAATCACTCAGAGACCGATTGCCCAGTCAGCTGTGCTATTTGCTTTTCAATTAGGCCTCATTCAGATGGAGATAGAGCATTTTTAAAGCGTTCAGCCCCTAGTGTAAATGAACTCCGCATCTTCTGGTTGAATCTCCAATTCACTCAGAGCCATAAAATGATTACTTATCCAAACAGGCCTGATGGAAGTGAAAACAAAGCAGGATCATAAATAGCGCTTACCCAAATGCCACCTGGATAGAACACAGTGTGTAAAGGACACAGGACGCACCTGGACGCGCCTAGATACGTCCTGTAGTGCCTTCTGAATTCGGGCTGCAGATTTCAGAACGTTTCACCAAACGATAGCGACAGAGAAGCAGCTACGGTGAATGGAAGCATCCTTCTTCAAAACTCTCCTGATAATAAAATAAAGCTCTAGGATCCGTCACAGCTCGGCTGCTTAAATGTAGATTTTTATATGAAATGATGGATTGAAAGGATTAATGGACGAACACGTCCCTCTAGATTTAGCCCTCAGATCGGACCAGTACCCAGTACGCTCCTCCTCAGCCTCAAACCGTGACATGGTTGGTTTTCTGTCTAAACCTGACTTTGTTTTTCGTGACATTATCACATCGGCTTCTCTCTGTGATGTTAGTTACAGGAAATTAGAACAGCGTTTTAGCAGTTGAAGGATGTTGCACCAATTTTGCCGCGCTGAGAATGAGCGCAGTGGTCCGGAGTGATCTCTGCTTAAGCCTGAACTTGGATCCGTCTGTTAAGCAGATCTGTTTGATTTTAAAAAGTGTGGTCGGGTTAAACCTGCACATTTCATCCACCTGATACCATCAGAACCAAATTTGTTTGGTGTCAGGTAAGAACAGGAAAAACGTGGAAAATAAGATTGGAAAAATGTCACCTGGTTTGATGAGTCTTGATGTTTGCTGCGGCATTTGGATGGTCGGGTCAGAATTTAACGTAAACAACATGAAAAATGATGAATCCATTATTCATCCAACCAGGTACTGACAGTTCAGGCTGCTGGTGGTGGTGTAACACTTGGGGAGTTTTTCCTTGCCACTAGGCTTGCTCAATTTGGGATTGGCCGTAGATATTAGGAGATAATCTAAACTTGTAAAGCTGCTTTGAGACAATGCTCCATTGTAAAAAGCACTAAAGAAATAAATCTGACTTGACTTGTAATGGTGTGATTTAATACCAGCTGATCATCGTTACCCCTTAATACCAGCTGATCATCGTTTAATCGTGACTATGTCTACCCCTTTGTGCCCACTGTGTACCACTTCTGATGCCTACTTCCAGAATGCCTCTTGTTTTCACCTCCAGCCATCCTGTTTTTCACAGTTTTTGACTTGCAGGATCTGTGAAGCATTACTCAATTGGCGAGTGAAATCGATGCGTTTTCTGTTGGTTTTGGCCGGGCCGCGACAGCGCTGCGAGGCTGTTGAACTGGCGAGGGGGCACGGTGCACAACCGTCTATCACATAGTACCCTCTCGGCTCCTGCAATCATTAACGCCTGTTTGCCTTTCTCTAATTGATAACCTATTTGGGCCTGAATCTGCCAATAGGGCTTTTGAAGACAAGAGCAGCTCTGTGCTGTACTGATCCTAACACCAGAGAATTCACTGCTGAATCACTGTGCAGACATTTTAATGGCTCAAATCAATCGATCATTGGACAGTATCAGCCTTCACTCCATGGAATTAATGTCTGGTAAAACACAGAGTCTTGCTGTTTTTCTCGTAACTTCCTCCTATACTCTCATTAACAAAAAAATAAGATGTGTGATTGCTGCAAAATTCCATGCTGATCAGACACTGGGTCTTACCACAAGAGGGTGTAAAAGTGCTTCCCCTATAGCACTGCTCTATAAAAAGGCTCTGAGAGGCTACTTTTGGGTAGTGTAGCTCTTAGTGAGGCATTTTGTCCAGCTGACAGACTTTGAGAGGGGGCACATCATTGGACTGAGAGAAGCAGGATGGTCGTTTTGATGAGTTGTCTCCATCTGGGCAGTGGTTTTATGGGGGCACACAGACACAGTGAACAGTCTCCGGACGGCCCAGACTTACCCCCAGTAGAGAGGATCATTCAATCTGGCAACAAGCACGAACAGCTCCCACAGTTTGGTTATCCACCATTCAGACACAGGGGGCACCCTCACTACACACCCCGCCTCTGCCCAGAACATTTCCATGGCACCTGTTCCATGTACTGCCATGGACAGCCAGACACCGTCGCGTTTGTTTGCAGTGGTGTTGTGAATGAGAAACCTGGACTGCTATGGATGGAACCGTGTCGTCTTTAGTGACAAATCCAGGTTCTGTTTGGGATCCGATGACGCCCGGGTTCGAGTATGGAGGCCTCGTGGTAAGCGCTTCAGTCCTGCCTTTGCTGTGGAGCGACACACTGCCCCAACTGCTGGTGTGATGATCTGGGGAGCCATCAACTACCACAGTTGCTCACCTATAGTAGTGATACGAGGGACACTAACAACTCAGTGATATGTGCAGGGCATCCAGGGCTTCTAACTGCCATTTTTCAGCAGGATAAAACTCTCGGGAATTCTCTGCCAGATTGGAACTTCCAGACTTATCACCAATCAAGCATTTATGGGACCAACTGGGACGCCAAATTCAGCAGCCTACCACTGTTTCTTGGAAGAGGTGGGATTCGAACTCTGAACAGTCCCATGTTTCACAAGTTTGATAACAGTGAACAGCCACGTCATTAGTTTACAGTCCGGACTCATTTCTTATCATTAATTTCAACATTTTCTCTCTTTAATCCTCTCCATCTCTTTACTCTGGTTGTCCTCTGTTCATCCACCAACTAAATCTGTGACTTGCTGCAAACGAACAGCCCAGTCTAACTCTTTAATACCCAGCAGCATTAATACACAATTCAGTTTACAACAGCTTTGAGCACCACAGATATTAGTTTTATATAAGAACCCCATTGCTTACTCCATTTTACCATCTAACTTAAATATCTAATTTAAATAGGTAATTTAGTCTTACATTTCTGATTATTACGATTGTTGTTATTATTATTATTATTATTAACATTTTAATTATTCAGATAATATTCAATAATTCAATATTATTATCATCATCATCATTATTATTATTATTATTATTATTGTTATCATTATTATTGTTGTTTTATATTATAATTATTATACTATTTTTTAAGATTATTAATATTATTATTATTAAGCTTATTATTATTATTCTTATTATTCTTCTTATTATTAAGATTGCTATTAGGATTTTTAAAATTATTATTATTATTTATTTATTTATTTATTAGTAAAAAATATATATTTTGCCTCAGTCATTTGCACATTATTTTTCATCATACCAGCAGTGCCACACGAAAAGCCTAAAAACTTCTCCATTTCATACTTTTAATATGGTTTTAAGATATTAAAATATTATTTAACTTCTAAAACTGAATATTCAATATTTAAATCTTTATATTAAATTGTCTTTATATAAAATGTATTTATTTATGTGTTTGTTTGTTTATGTTACCCTCTTAACTTTTTCCAGCATCACAGAGAATCTACACAATTCAAACACGACAACGAATCTGAAATGCAACAGATACATGTACAAAAAAACACAAGGTGGGAACATACCCTGTCCCAAATCCTTTAGAGACGTCCTGTCCTCATACAAAGATCATTTATGCAAAGCATGAATTATTATGAGTTCTGTTTTCAATATGGATGTTGTATCAAACCCTGGTGCAACCCTGAAATAAATAAACAAGAAACACGAACAAAAATAAATCTTAAAGGTGATTTAAGGTGTAATACGACAAAATATGGTTTATTAGGCTGTTTATACAGATAATATGTACAATCCGTCTCTCAGGAAACAAAACACAAAACACTCAGCACTCCCAGAATCACCCGCGTTAATGCTTAATGCTTCAGTCCAGTTTTAAGTCCACATGCAGGCAAACAAAGGCATGTTTTTAAAGTAATGCAGCGTTGAATTTGAAATAGAAAATGATTTGAAATAGACTGTTGGACAGAATGACGATCTTTCCATTTAAATCTCAGGCCAGGCATCACATCACGGCATGACTGTCTGCAACTGAGGGAGGAGAGGCCGGTCAGGGGAACATCCCCTGCCTGCAACGGTGGCCCCTGTGGCCCTGCGATGTACTTTACTTGCACCCCTTCCAGGTCACTCTTACGCCCCGTCCTGTGATTAATCCGTGCATAGAGTAGAGGAGTGAGCAGTAATGCTAAAGGATCGCCGATTGGTATTTACAGATGTATTTACAGTCTTCACTGATTGTTAAAATAAAGTCCACAGATAAATAACGGTCCACGGTTCGGTGCGGTGCGGTGCGGTTCCTCAGAGTGGACTGAGGGACATGTCCCCATCCTCCTCAATGTCCAGCTCTCTGTCCGAATCGTCCGACACCTCCGACTCCATCAGTGAGCAGGTGTGTGGGGAGGGCGAGCGGGAGCGCACAGGTAACGGGGCCACGGTTTGGTTCTCCCCCAGGTCACAGCTTTGGTCGGCCTGCTCACCGTCCAGCTCACGTTTGGAGCTCTGAGGATTCTCCTGCACGAAACATTATAGCAGCTCATTTAGTCTTTAGTCGTCGTCATCATCATCATCATCATCATCATCATTATTATTTCTATTGTTGTTATTATTATTATTATCATTATTATTATTATTATTATTTTTATTCCACTTAGGGTTGTGTGGGAGGGGCTGCAGTCTTATCCACAGGGCACAGGGGCACAGGCAGAGGTACACCCTGGACAGGGCACCTGTGTTTTAAGATGGCATGTTTAGTGGCGCTCTAATTTATGTTACAAATTATACATTTCATTTTTATGATTCAAACTATTAATGATATTTTGTCATGTTATACTTTTTTCCAGATAAGAAAAAAGTTTTACAGATTTTTTTATTAGTAAAAAAAAAAAGTTGACCTCACTCATTTCAGAAACGTGAGATTTTTTATGAGATGTTTTTAAGATTTTCAGTTTGACTGCACATTGTTTCATGATATCAGCAGTGCCACAGGAAAATCTTAAAAAAAAAAACTATTTAAGGCTTTTAATATGATTTTATTACAAATATTATTTGACTTCTAAAACTAAATATTCACCTAGAAAAAATCAGGGCTACACATTTTTTGTACTATTTAAATCTTTAAATTAAACTGTCCTTATATCAACTTTATTTATTTATCTGTATCGTCTCCCCCACGGTGCATGAGGATGTTATGTCATGGTGTGGTGTTCATTGTTCTCACCTGTTTCAGGCGTCTCCATTTGGCCCTGCGGTTCTGGAACCACGTTTTTACCTGAGGGGGAAACGTATAACTAGTTAGAAATCATCAAATGTTACTGATACCAACATGAACTCAAACTAAACAGAGATTTTAATTCATTCATGATTTTTATATCTCTGGGTAAAATCAGGTCAGGAATGAACTGAGTGGGTGAAACAGAGTATTTATTAATAATAATAATAATAATAATAATAATAATAATAATAATAATAAAGAAACAACAATAATAAAATATGTATAATAATAAAAAACAATAAAATATATAAATAATAAATACTTAAACAACAATGCTAAATTATAAAATGTGTATATATAGATAGATAAAACAATATTAATAGTAATGAAGAATACAATAACAACAACAACAACAATTATAATAATAATAATAATTAAAAATAATATATACATAAAGAGTGAAACAACAATAATAAATACATTTTAAAAAATAATAATAAATACGAATTTAATAATAATAATAATGAATTAAAAAATATTGAATACAAAAATAATAATAAAGAATAAAACGCCTCGGCCCTGGGATCTCGGACCGGCTGGGATAAGACATGGTAGATGAATCACTGAGGATCTCACCGCAGTACTAATGGAATGGCCGTACCTGTCTCTCGCTGAGCTGCAGCATCTTGGCCAGACGTTTTCTCTCCGGCGGTGAGAGATACTTCTGGGTCTCAAACTTCTTCTCTAGCTCCACGGTCTGATCGTTGGAGAATCGAACCTGTCCTCCTTTTCTCTTGTGCAGGGGGCGCTGGATAAACGGAGTCCAGAGCAGAGGCTTAGCTGGAGAAGTCAGAGTAATGTGGGGTTAGGCTCAGGTTTGGATGGAACAGGGTTCAAGTCATTTACAATAAGACATAACAAGATATGTCAACAATGTTGATGGATTGATTATTGATTGATGAAGGAGTTTAGTCAGTCTTAAAAGTATTGCACTGGCACTGTTTTGTTTGATTATGTATTTGTTTGCAGTTTAGTTCTTTATTTCTCACATATACGTATCACTTCACTGCCACTACCAAGTAAGGACAAGCTTTAATGACACAAACGTAAACATAAGTCAATAACACAATAACCCTAATACATATCTAAATTCTTGCGTTTCATTCTTAATGACTCTTTTTCAGTTTTAGCCCGTTCTCCTTCATCTTCACTTCTTTACACTTGTGTTTCAAACCAATGTCACTTTTGTAGCATTCTGTATTAGGACAGGGTAGGAAATAGTTTTGGACCTATTAAAGCATATTCCGTACAAAATTCCGGGCTGTTTTGGTTCATTTTGCTTCTTTACTCTAAAAGCAATAGAACACAAGGTCATGTGTTACTGCGAATAAAATCATGGCTGCGGTTATCTATGGCACTCACCGTGATGTTATTTGCGATAACACACTCCCTCGAATTCTATTTCTTAAATAAGAGACTGATACCATGTTCAGAATCCGTTTTATTTCCCATGTGAACTAATAAGGAATTTGTGAGAATAAAATTAGTTTTAGGATTTTAGTCTGACCTGCTGTGCTGTACATGGAGAAGCTCAATTATTATTAATCCAACTATTCAGGATAATTTATCTATGTTTTTATATTTATTTTATATACTATTGTTTTATGTTTTACAGTTTTATATTCTCAGTTTTATTATACACTCCATAATATTCTATTCTCACTTTTATGTATTATATCCATTATTTTATTACATTATATTTATTATATTTTTATCATATATTTTATTATATATGTTATTGACTTGTTTTATAGTTTTCATTATTTAATTTTATAATATTTATTATTTTATGTATTATATATTATTGTCTTATATTTTATAGTTTTACATTCTCTATCTTATTATATTATTTTATTTATTATATATTATTGTCTTATTCCATAGGTTCATGTCTTATGTATTATAGTTTTACATTCACTAAATGTATTATATGTATTGTTTTATTTATTATAATATTGTCTAATATTCTATAGTTTTATATTCTCTATAATACTCTCCATAATATTGCATTCTTATTATTATGTATTATATCCAATATTTTATTACATTCTATTATATTTATTACATTTTTATTTTATTGTGTCACATTTGCTTATGATATATTATTGTCTAATATTTTATAGTTTTAAATCCTCTGCATGATTATACTCTTCATACTCTTCTGTATGCTCATATGCTATCTGTAAGCAGGTCGGGTTTCTTTTGAGTCCTGGGTCCCAATAAGGTTTCTTCCTTAGAATGTCTAGGGCTTTTCCTTGCCACTGTTACCCTAGGCTCGTGAGGTTAGAGCTGTGGATGCGGGATTTTTGGAGACTATGCTCTGTTCTAAAAGAGCTTCCATACATTATCCGCTGTGCTGGATGTGTGCTACTGGTTTTACTGGTCTGGCAGGACATGCCCCGGCCACAGGTAACACCATATGATGTGTCTAAGCCCTGCGTCACTGGGTGCTTTGCGGTAATGGAGGGGGACATAAATCTGTTTGAAAGCCCCCCCGTGTCAGTGCTGACAGTCTGAACATCCGCTGAAACCCGAGCTGTGAGAAGCCTGCAGGACTTATGACAAAATTTCCGCCAATGTGTTTCCTGTTGGGTTCGAGTTTATCGGCCGAACGGCCTGAAACATCCGTGAAGCGCAAACTGATTTGTGTTCCTGAAGCCTCGGTTAAAGCTGCTGGCTGAGGAATGCTACTAAGAAGTGAAACCCGTGTGCATGGTGATAATAGTAGAAATGGATAAAGGCTTCCTCATTTCTGTTCCACGGACAAATAGATAATATAAACCCGGGTTACCTGCTTTGGTGGTGAGTAAGGAACGCTTATACTGTGCTGCATAAAGTACTATCTGCTCCTAATAAGGTTCCGTGCCAACTAGGGCTTGGTCTTAATAATAGATTTGGTGTTTTCACTTCTTCTCTCTCCAGATGAATCACGCTCGGAGCGCAGGGCAGAAGCACGGGGTTCGGTCTCGCCCATAGCCCGGCTGGGTTGGGCTTTCACGCGCACTAGGCAGGTCCACCTGCGCGGCGCTGTTCGCGGCCCGGCAGCCCCACAGCCTCCGAGGGAAATGAACAATAATCAGAAAAAACGGATCCCGGCTATCAGAGGCCGAGTGTTTCCTGAATGTGTCTGTATTGAGGATGTCGATAAAAACAATCAGCAGCTCGCACCGACTCTGCTCCGGAAAACCCTGCTGCTCCTCAAAGCGCTCCAGCTCCTATCGACAACCTCAAGGCTTCCGGCCTGCACCGGAAAGCGCACTTAAAACCTCAGGCCCAATCACAATGGCTGCAGGGCCGAGTGCCAAAGCGCGTCCTGCAGCACCTCACGCAGGGCCTTCGGACGGTCCGTGCTCCGAGGGTCCGAACGGGAAGCGCCGGGCTGCAGCAGGCTGGCAGCAGCGGGGAAGTCCTTAGACTTTATTAGGGTACTGCCAATTATCCAGTAATTATCCATATCTAATAATAATAAAGAGCTCAATTCGATACGGAAAAAGTGACTCACTTCAGAACCTGCAGTTTTTGGGCAGCACGATGGACGAAAAAGGAAAAGTTTCGAAATAAAATAGAATAACTTCCTCTTTGGTCAGTCTGGTCGCGCTGTTTAACCGCACGAGCTATTGCCAAACGTAACAGAAAAACGAGCTCTTCCAATAATCGGCTTCATTAAAGCAACCAAGAAAGCTCCCCCTGACACACCGAGGACAATCTGAGATTTACTTCTTAGCACTTTTTTATAACGCAGCTTTATAAATCTCTGGACTGGAAACCTAGGGCGACAGTGGCAAGGAAAATCCCCAAACTCTATCAGGAAGGAACTCTGGCAGGACCCAGGCTCAAAAAGAAACCCGACCTGCTTACAGCCTAGATGTCATTTATAAGAATCAAACTAAAAGTAAAATTACCCAGTTAATACATTTATAATAATAACTTAAATACAAAGAAGCACATTCGATAACTCACACTAGAGAAAATAATAAGAAAATGAAAATATAATAATAATATTATATTATAATATAAAAATCATATAGAGAATAAAATGGAGAATATATTTCAATTGATGATATAACAAATTGAGAATAAAATTGAGAATACAAAAAAAAATAATAATAATAATGATATAAATAATAATAATAATAATAATAATAATAATAATAATAATAATAATAATATAGATAATATGACAATATAGAAAATAAATAAAACAAATAATGTAATAATGAATATGATAAAAAGAATATATAAAAATAGGGGCAAAGAACTAAGGATAAAAAAGAAAATATAATAAACACAAAAAAGAAAAAGAAAAAGCCGAAAAGAAAACACTTATGTATTTCATTTAAATTTTGATTCAATATAAATACAATTAATCCAAAGTTTAAAAAAGGATTAATAAATTATTATTATTATTATTATTATTATTATCATTATTGTTATTATTATTCCTACCCAAGTCCTCGTTCTGTACTTGGACTGTCCAATACTACTAAATAGCTTTTTTTTCAGTTTGTTTGTTAGTTTGGTTTTTTGCTGGGGGGGTGAAACATCGGACTAAACTATAATATTAATGAAGGTCAATCACTAGAAATCTGTAGAGGACTGTAAGAGTTATTATTTACCTCTATAGTGTTAGATTTAAGACTTAAGACCCTGGTTTTTTTATGATAACTCCACAATAAATAAATAAATACTGAATAATAAATGAAGAGATTTCAATTAGATTGAGATTGAAGGCTACAACAAGAAGAGTGAGAGCCGATCTGATTAACTCAAATCTAAGCTAATAAAGATTAAAGCATCTAAAACATCTACAATAATTCTCATTTCTCCAAACTGAAACGAAACTTTTTAAATGATGTTAAGTGGCAGTGATAATAAAACTAAAAATAATGATTCTAAAACAGAGAAATGCAGCTTTATAAACGCTAGTCTCTCATTAAAAAGTGATATCACACCTAAACGAAATGCTTTAATGCCCTTTAAGTTCTGATTCTGATTCCTTACTCTGTTTGGATTGAACCTCATCAGTCCTAATGAAGCACGCGGATGAATTCCCTCTGTTTCGGGACGGATTAAACCCCACTAAACTGCACCGGTTAAGCTTGGCTGGAGTTTGGTCCGCGCGCACTTACCCAGCGGATCGTGTCTGAGCAGGGTGTGTGGGTAGTCCCCCAGGAGCGCGCGCTGCAGTGGGTACAGTGGGGTCCCGTACGCGGCCGCTGCAGCAGCCAGGGCGGCGTGGTGGTGCGCGTGGACCGGCGTGGGCTCGTAGACGGTGCTGCGGTAAGGAGGCACCCAGCTGGTGAAGGACGAGTTGGGAGAGGGTAAGGAGGGCGCCGGAGCGGGCAAAGCGGGCACAGGTGTGGGCGCGAGCGGAGAGCAGGCTCCAGATGTTCCGTCTCTTCTCCCCAGGATGTCCTCGATGTAGAACGGGGTCGGGTGCGCGGGCTGCACCGGGGTCGGTGCGTACAGGGGCACCGGCCTGCTGGCGGGCTGGTACTGCATGGCTGTGCGCGTGTGGGGACCTCCTGCCTTTTGTTTTTCTTTTGCTTTATAGGCGCATTGAAGTTGAGGAGCTGAAGCGTCACGCAAGTCCCAACCCACCGGAGTCACTCCCGGTCAGGACACACCGGGGTACCGATCCGAGGAGAGCGCGAGGGAGGAGATTAGAGAGAGAGAGAGAGAGAGAGAGGCACGAGGAACTTCCTGCAGGTACAACCCCATCCTCTGATTGGTCTGGGAGTCGTGAAGGTAACACGATAACAAAACAATGAAAAAATAAAACAATAATAGTCTTATCAGTACTAAGTTAACAACAACAACAACAATAATAATAATAATAGTAATAATAATAATAATAATAATAAACAAATAACATTAATTCAATGATAAAATCAATAGTAATCATTATATTAATATAACAATATTAATAACAACAACAATAATAATAATAATAATAAAATCAACAATAATAATAAGAATAATATAACAATAAAATTAATAAAACAATAATAACAATAATGACAATAAAAAACAAGAATAATATTATTAGTGTTAATTTAATATCAACAACAACAATAATAATAATGATATTGATAATAATGACAATAATAATGACAACAACAATAATAATAATAATAATAATAATAATAATAATAATTATTATTATTATTATTATTATTATTATTATTATTTTGAATGCAGTATAATAGCCTAATATAATACATAAACTATTAATTTTTTATTTACATATACATAAATATATTATTACACGGTAGAAATGTTAATAAACATTCCAATATAATAATAATAATAATAATAATAATAATAATAATAATTTTACATCTTACACTAATAATATTTATTAGTAGTAGTACTAGTAGTAGTATAACATTTTTATTTGATAATTTACTATATTATATAGCGATTTTGCTTATTAAAGTAACTGCTGATTTGTTCGCGCTTTTACAGACTTGTTTAGCAAAAGTTTGTGCACCCCTGGTTACCTTTACTGCAGAGGTCATGCAGAATTTGAAAAATATATGTAAAAGAAAACGTGCAAAAGTTTGGGCAACTTTCCAGATGCTCCGCTGCTGTGTTTGTGAAATATATTCTGGTGTTACTCTTTCAAATGTGAATGCCTGACCTGAAGTGTTAAATTCAGTTTAAGTGGAAGAATCTGACAAGAATTATAATCCGAACTACACCGGGGCATCAAAAAGAGAAACTACAAGTGTCCTGAGTTGTAGGTTTGGATGTTGGTTAGACTAAACTGTAAAATGCATTTAGTTAAGACGTTCTTGGGCAAAAATCTAACCTAAGGTCTAATCATGACTGGCAGTGACGCATCAGAAATACAAAAACAATCAGCTTTGGTTTATCTGAATTAGACCGAACTACACGGAGTTCTTCACGTGCACATGTTTAGGGTGGCTACAATAAACACCGGCTCCGTAAATCAGACCCACATTATAATCTTTATTTTGACACAGACTTTTAATCAAACCTTATCCTTATGTTATTAACGGATGACTCGGATGGATTGCTGTGGTTAGAACGGCCCTTCAGAACGGCTCTGTGTTACCCTAACCATTCCTATGAGATGGACCAAACCAATGAAGTCCTGCTCTAAATAAAAAGTGCCAGTGAAAGCGGGTTGAAATAGAAACAGAACCCGTCTTATTATATTAAATTGCTTCTTTTGGTGAGAGGGTATAAGAAGCTGCTACTGATAGTGATGTTAGATCTTACAATAATTCATTTAATTTATGTGCTTTACGGAATTTATTATGTATTATAGACCACTGTGTATGTAGGGACTTCATACATATATATATATATATGTATGTATGTATGTATGTATGAAGTCCCTACATACACAGTGGTCTATAATACATAATAAATTCCGTAAAGCACATAAATTAAATGAATTATTGTATTATTATATATATATATATATATATATATAGAGATATTTTTTTTTTTCCTGCAGAAAATGAGCAAAGCACGTTTGTTATCAGAGGCACAAATTTTACACAAGTCTGTAGGGTATTTGTGCATTATTATTATTACTATTATTATTTTTAAAAGATTGTTAATAATATTCATTATTAGTATACCTATTCATCTTATTTATTATTATTATCATTATTATTATTATTATTATTATTATTATTATTGTTAATATTATTATTATTAATATTATTATTGTTGTTGTTGTTGTTAATTTCTACTGTTCTCGTTATTATTTATTTTCCATGTGCCTTAGTCATGTCGTGTGTGTGTGTGTGTGTGTGTGTGTGTGTGTGTGTGTGTGTGTGTGTGTGTGTGTGTGTGTGTGTGTGTTAGCGGTAGATCCTTGCTATCTGTCGCTTCATTTGAGTGCATTAAGATTAAAGCAGAGTAACAATAGTTTCTATCATTGATTCATGACGGAGTGTAAACACGGTGCAGGGTTGATGAGGTCAGTGTGTGTGTGTGTGTGTGTGTGTGTGTGTGTGTGTGTGTGTGTGTGTGTGTGTGTTACAGAAACCCATCATATTGATCGTTAATATCACGTTACCCGTATCAATGCTCCTTAATGGTCAGATATCGGAGCTAATCTGTGGTTTGGGATTGGCCGATATATCATTAAACATTTCCTCACGATATCAAAGAGCACTTCCTAACACAGTTAGCATCCTAATATACTCTATTACAGATTTGTATTAATTATTAGTAATCTACATCTAAACATTCTAAACATTGGCTGTTAAGTCAGACATATAATTCTGAATGTTAATTTTAAATTCAGATACAGGTCAAAAAAGTGCAGTTTCATTTGTCCATTGTGTATCCATTTGTCATTTTTATTTATTTATTTATTATTCCTTTGTTTTTATTTTGTATAAGTCCTAAAATGCAGTAATATTTGCATTATAACAATTATTAATAATTATTTAAATTATTATTAAATTATTGTGATTACTATTTGTATTTATTTATTTATTTATTTTTCTGTTTTTCTTATATTATAAATCCTAAAATGCAGTATACAATGAATGACAATATTCAAATATTAAATACCATTAGCGAAGATTTAATAATTATTTATGAATAATAAACATAACAATAATTTAATAATAAATGTTCGATACTTATTATTAAATATAAAATATAAATATAGTTATAAAGAGGTGACCTGGTGGCACAGTGGTTAGTGCAGTCAGCCCCAAAGATCAGGTCAGCTGGTGTCTTCAAAGTATCCAGGTGTGTGTGTGTGTGTGTGTGTGTGTGTGTGTGTGTGTGTGTGTGTGTGTGTGTGTGTGTGTGTGTGAGGCCTCAGCTGCCTGTCACCTTGAATTGGATGACTGAATCAGTAATCACTCAGTGTTTCCTATCAGTCCCTGATTAATGAGTAACATTTAATACTAATGAAAATCACACTACACAAAAACTCGACCTGCTTTGAAATGCAGAACAGGAGGAAGAAGTCGTTATCGCCCCATACAGTAACCAGCAATACGCGAGGCATCTGCCAGGGGCTGGGGTCTGTCAGGCAGGCAGCAGGTCAAGGGTCAGGTCATGAAGATAATGGACATGTGGGCATCAGAACTGGACCATGCCTCATGCTCTGGGTACTGCTCTGGGTACTGCTCTGCTGGGTGCGTCCTCCCACCGCAAACATTGTTCAGGAATGGTTTGAGGAACATGACTTCATGACAACAAGCGTTCAAGGTGTTGCACTGGCCTCCAAATTCCCCAGATCTCACCCAATTCAGCGTCTGTGTGATTTGCTGGAACAAGTTTGTCCATGAAGGCTCCGGGAGGTGAGATCAACACGAGCACTTTGCCATCTAGTGGTGTCAATTAGTAGCTGCAACATTTTCTTTTACACTTTAAATATTACCGTATTATTAAATATACAGTAAGTAATAGACGATAAACATCTGTTTTTTAATTTAAAAAAAAAACAATTTCAAGAAATATTGCATTTATTCAAAAGGAATTAAAATGTCAAACAATTTATCAACTGAGACGTAATTACTAATGAAGAGGCATACATTTGCCTTCAGCAGAAGCTCTTATCCACAGCGACTTACAGAAGCTATCTTACATCATAAGGGCCGTGCTCAAGGGCCAACAGTAGCCGCTTGGTGCTGCTGAGATTTGGGAATGAACCCTCAAGTGGGCTACTACTACTAATAATAATAATAACTAAAGTCTTGGTCGTGTAGTCATAGTCACGTTAGCCTTTTTTTTACCTTTTTTATTTAAGCATCCTTTAGTTTTTCACCCATTGCTTTTTTGATTCAGGCAGCTTTCTATTTCTTTCTGCAAAATCCCATCCATGAACCATTTCACTTCTTTTCTTCCAAGAACACATGTCCACTCCTAATAGCACAGCTTAAATTTTATTTTCTTTAATTATTTTTGGAAATCTCTCAACTTTAACCTTTCTCTTTTATCATTTACCTTTCCATTCCCATAACAGCTGTGATACTGGAACATTTTCCTGTCACAGGATATATGGCCCCAGCACCTACAGTACATACAGAGACCACAGAATTTAGGATTTGGAAGGGACTGCTGCTGCACTGGCCCCTAGACAGAACCAATCATGACTGCATGTTATGCCTGCCAAGAATAAGTGAATGAATACATTTAGATTACATTTATGTCATTTTTCAGACGCCCTTATCCAGAGCAACTTACAGTGAATACAGTCTTACAATCCAAGAAATTGTGGCTTAAGGGCCTTGCTCAAGGACCCAACACTGGCAGCTTGGCAGAGGTGGCATTTGAAACCTGGATGTTCTGACCCATAGTCCAGTACCTTAACTGATAGGCCAGCACAGTCCCAATAAAGACCTTTCAAAATAAATAAAAGGGGATTTGTAGTGTCTATGATAATTGATCGTGTAACACTCTGTGACCTGATTGGATCGATAATAATAGAAACAGGTTTAAGATGTTCCATAACTAAAGAATAGTTTATAACGTGACCACTAAACCCTACCTACAGAGCCTGGTGTTGATTTGAGACTCACCCTGGGTATTGTAACGGGGAGACAATTAGACGTAACACACAAGGTCTGAGCTCTGTTAGTGCAGCCCAGGGATGTACTGTGTACTGTGAATTTTCATAGTAAAACTGTGAATTGCTTGACAGTTTTAATGTGAACTTTCACAGTTTGACCGTGAAGTTCACAGTTCTACTATGAATTTTTGATGGTAATTTGGCCACTTGATGGTTCTACTGTCAAATTTCACAGTACATTTTTTCCTGGAAGAATAATAAACTGAAGTTTAATGACAAAAAATAATGACAAAATTCCAACAATCATATTAATTAATAATATTATAATTTAACGATAAGGATGTTAAGATTACTACTGTTTACCTGTGATTACCTGTGAATAATAACATGAATAAAAACAGTTAGCAGATGCACAGGGTTTGGCCTGGGACTCAATCCTGGCTCTCCAGAGCTGTGCTAACCACTGTGCCACCCTAAATAAATCACTTCTCCTGAATTTGGTTATTTTCCTCTGTTTTGTTTAAAAGAACGTTTTGACATTAATAATTGGCATTCATTTGCTTAAAAAAAGTCCCATCAAAACAGTTAGTATTCCGATTAATCTTAAAGGTCAAGGCAAGCAAATTTAATTCCCGTTTAATTAATCTTTCGTTTTTGGAATTTGTTTTAGGAAGGCAGAGAGCAGAAAGTTGAAGAAATGTCCTGTTGGAGGTGGAAACCCATTGAAATTGTCATTTGAGAGACTCTAAGGTGCGGTACAACCCGCTTATGCTATTATAATTTACATAATGATCCTGTACACTGTATGGACTGACATTTACAAGTAGCACAAATTAGGAAGGGGTCTGACATACTTTTGATCAAGTTGCGTACAAGTATGATGTTACAATTGTGTTAGGAAGCGTATTTGTCAGGGGACCAAATCACCACCTTCTCGTAATTAACATAACTATGAATAATTAATAACTGATCGGTTTACAAAAAGGCAACACACTCGTAGTGAACGTCTTTAAGACCAGCGGAAGGTGAGTGAAATTAGCATTAAAACTCATTTCGGCGTTTGTGGACCATGTTTGGTTCAAAAGTGGTTTAGAGTTGTCAGCTCTGGCCATTGTGTAAACATTGTGAAACTTTTAAACAGTCACCAACATGGACAGTGTGGACAAGGTTTGATTGAAACGCAGCGTTGTCTCAGCTAAAGTTTCCGCCTATTGATTACCGCGACGGTTGGATGTCCGTGGTCCTCCCCTCATGCACTCGGTCTGCACTACACAGCGCCATGTATGTGAGCAGCTCCGTCAGAAACTGCAAGGTTAAACGCGAGCCTGTCCGCAGTTGGCCGCGCTGTTTGACCTTAAAACACCACCGCCTGAGCCCGGAGTACCGCAGAACTGCGTCAGGATGGTAAGTGAAACATGTTTGTGCTTACAGAGGGGTGTCGCATCGCACTGGGTACAAGATGACCTTTTTCGCTGCTAGCATAGGAGATTTTTTTCTACCCAGATTCAGACCAGTTCGGTGTTCTCTATTCGGATTGGTTGACATTAGAAAATGACAGACAAACGAACCCAATAGCGGTTAGTTTGGGGGACGTCAGCAATCCCAGCAAGGGAGGCGGGATTGGGTCGGAATACGGGTGGGGGAAGTATGGTAGCGTTTGAGTTTCATGGATTGTTTAGTCGATGTTGGTCGTTTTTAATTCATTTTTGTATTATTTCATTGTATTTTATCAAGGTTTAGGATTAGTAAATATGGCACGTTCATCTTTTGTGATTTACCGTTCATAGAAAGGGTGTTAAAACGTTTAACACAACGGTCACAGTCTGACGTGTAACTTTTACGGAAGTGCGAGTAGGATGGAAAATGAAACCAATGTGCGTTATCACACTAATGACTGTTTAATTAAATATATTAGCTAGTCAATTAGGTTCCTACAAGCTTTGGACAATAAATTTTAATGTGTTTCATCCTAAAAGGAAGCAGGTTGTAATATTCCTACGGTCCCATGTTTTTTATTTTGTTTGTACAGATTCTGAAGGGCAAACACGCTTTGTGTCTTATTTTTTCCCCTTTTCTACACACACCAGCCAATATTTCTCTCATTCAGGACCGTCTCTGTAAATCTAGATATGGCCTATTGTGAAAATCCCGCTATTTCAGCAGGTTCCGAAATACTCAAGAACAACCTGCCACGTGAAAATCCCTAAGTCACCTTCTTTCTCATTCTGTGGTACGTTTTGTTTCGCAGATGTCTCGGTCATGCCTTGTGATTGGCTGATTAGATATTCGCATTAACGACTCGTGACTGCTCGTAGCGACCAGGGTAACCAGATCTCAGTAAGAATTAGTTTGTAGCTGAATTTGAGGTATTTTCGGCAAGGCTCGGAGTCGTACCCACGAATCGAGAGGGACCCGTTTGAGAGCTGAAGGTGCCGAGCGATAAAGACTACGTCGCTCAGACTGTCCGATCACCATGAACTTCAAGATAGGAGGCGTGGACGGAGAGATGCGGTGAGGCTGTGGTGGCCCTTTGGATTAAAGCAGGATCTTACACATATGGTTTTTACCTTGGTATGATAAAATATATCGTCTTCGGTTCAGAATCAGGTGATTAGGCTTTCGGGATTCTGAAAGCGAGCAAGCCTCCGAGGTGAATAAGGATTATGGTTCAGGACCGAAAATAGCAGAGGCTATCGTAAAGGCAGCAGACGAGGTACTGGAAGCGAAAAAAATCTGGTCGTCCGGTTCATTTGCTGTTTGTTAGGTTTAACGCGGGAATGTTCGCCGGCGTATCCATGTGGCTGCCGGGAAACTGGGACGAGCACTTCCCCTGGTGGTGTGGGCGAACGGGCTCGGAAATTCCGACCAACAGAACGTCAACGAGTGATCAGCACAACCAGGGCCATCGAGATCCGCGGGGGCAACTGGGCAGCAAGACCCCGTCCACACAACGACACTGTCAACAAGAGCCAGGTGAGGAGCGGATTCCTGCAGGTCGCGCTTGCTTTCGATCCCGTCTTGACCTCTGTCGGTAACGTTCTACTCGGTGTGTGTGTGTGTGTGTGGGTTTTTTTTTTTTTTCTGTGTGTGTGTGTGGGTGGTGTGTGTTTTTAGAGCTCCAATGATACGTTTCCGCATGCACATCGCCGCTGCAAAGAGGGCACGAGGTCCTACTGCCGGCCTGCAGAGCCCACGATGCCCTCGACGCCAAAGCCGACGAGTTAAGGACCTATCAAGATCGGGACGACTCACACGCAGGACGCCGTACCGCTGTCGCTGGGACAGGTAACGCACATCAGAGTGTGTGTTCTTGCGCTTGGGGTGTGTTTTTGGTGACCATAAATGGTATCTCGATATTTTTTGTGATTTTGATGATCATTTTTCAGATCCTCTCTCATTAATGTCCAGGCCGCATGCATTTTGGGTCTGACGCACCGTCCGTCGCTCTGTTTTGTTCGTGAGGATTTATTTGCGGTAACGCTAAAGTCTGCAGAGAGTGTTTTTGTTTTGGCACCTCGGCTGCTTGTAGGTCTGTCATGTTTAGCTGACTTACGTTTTTTGTACCTGTTCAGGTAGCGCGTTAAAGAGCCGCCTATAATGCCGGTTGATCTCCATCACGGTTTGCACGTTACGCTAGCGATGTCGTTGGACATACTTACGTGATGCTACCTGTTAATGATGAAGATTCATTTACCTGTATAAGCTGATATATTATGCTTATGTAACTCAGGAGACTTGTGTATTTTTAGTTTTCTCACTTTTTGTCTCTGTGCGCACCTTCGGTGGGCAGGTCGTTAATTGGTCTAGAGGTTTTCGTCTGACCCAGGCGGCAGTTTTTCTGCCCTATTTCTTTTTATAGAGCGACAGGAGGGCAATCGTGAGGTAGAAGTTGCCCTGTTATGACTCTGTAACAGACCATTATGTGACGGCTCAGCATAATCATGGCTGCTGCCTTGTGATAATAAACCTGGACAGCTTTTCGCTCTTGATCTCACTCCGGCGTCTTGTGTTTGAGGCTCTCCAAGCACTTGGCATCATAGAGTCAAATGGCATAGCAGCTAGGGGAATCAAGGTGTTACTGTACGTATAGTACCTGTCACACACACCTCTGTCTTACGCAACGGCTTAAGAACAACGATTCAGAATTAACACTCGGGTGTCTCTGATTTATGACGTTTATGACCAGTATGGTTTATCCAGTCTCTTAATTTATACCTCCAATCCGTGTGTGTGTGTGTGTGTGTGTGTGTAGGAGTTTGGGGGTACGGCAGCAGGTGAAGTACAGTATCGAGCGAGTGAAGGCAGCGATGCCCCGGGTGTACGAATTGGGGCAGGTGGCCACCGCAGTGGGTTTACGGGACTGAACACTCGCATCGGCTCGCTGAGAAAGTGGCCGACAAGTGTCAGCGCTCAGGGTACACACACCACACCACACACCCACACAGACACCCACTCTCACACTTTTCTTTAACCCACTAACGCCTTTTTCAGAACCTCGAGAGTGAATACGGACTTTAAATATCTTCGGAAATAAAAGGTGGCTCTGTTGCCTGGAAAACCAATCATAATTAACGCAATAACATGCTAATATTTGTTTTGTTCAATTCTGAGCATAGGTGGTGACCCAAATCAGAAGAAGTTGGGAGTATGGAAAATGTAAATAAATTAATAAATAAATGAAGCGTTTCTTACATTTGACTCATGACAGGGTCATTTTTTGTTCCCTGTATGCTATATACCAGTAATTTAAATGCTGTAGTTGTTAAGTTTTAATAAAATGTCTAATGCTTACTTTGGTGGTATAACCAATGAAAAAAAAATTGACTGGTAGAACTGTTAAAACTTGTTTGCAGTTTTTACGAACGGCAGCCCTTGTGCTATTCCTGGAGTGTAGGGAGTGTGCAATAGACGATATTCCACGTATCGTGATGCGCTTTCTCTGACATATCGAGAACAGGTCAGAGCTTTTAGTGTCATAGGAAATGCAGGGACATTTTGGAATAAAAAAGGTCCCTTTACGAAGGAGGGATAGTATTTGATAGTAAGAGTCTGTCCCTACTGATTCATTTTGTTGTCACATATCATAATAAATATCGTGTATCATGAAAATGTCTTTAAATATCACAATATAATATTTGTACTATGTCAGTATATCGCCCAGTCCTACCTAGAACACCCTTCCTGAGCAGTTGAAACCGGGTTCTGGTGTGTTCACAGGCCTGCCCTTTGTGACGGCGCCCAATAAGTTCGAGGCTCTGGCGGCCCACGATGCCCTGGTGGAGCTGAGCGGCTCGCTCAACACGGTGGCCGTCAGCATGATGAAGATCGCCAACGACATCCGCTTTCTGGGGTCGGGGCCGCGCTCCGGACTCGGGGAGCTCATCCTACCCGAAAACGAGCCCGGGTCCAGCATCATGCCCGGTGAGTGACGGGCCATCCGGCCTATCAGAACGCAGGATTTTGGGGAGACTAGGTTCTAATGTGAGGGATGGATGTTGTGTGTGGGATCGACTTTTGTTTATATTCTGTTAAGTGTGTGTGTGTGTGTGTGTGTGTGTGTGTGTGTGTGTGTGTGTGTGTGTGTGTGTGTGTGTGTGGTAGGTAAGGTGAACCCCACGCAGTGCGAGGCCATGACCATGGTGGCGGCCCAGGTGATGGGGAACCACGTGGCTGTAACTGTCGGCGGAAGCAACGGACACTTTGAGCTCAACGTCTTTAAGCCCATGATCGTTAGTCCCACCCTCACACACGCTCTCACTCTCCATCCTGTGTGGTCTCCACCTGCCAAAGCTCCGCCTCTTTCCCTCCGCAGATCAAGAACGTCCTGAACTCCGCCCGGTTGCTAGGCGACGCCTCCGTCTCCTTCACCGATAACTGCGTGGCCGGAATCAAACCCAACACGGAACGGATCAACAAGCTGATGAACGAGTCCCTCATGCTGGTCACCGCCCTCAACCCGCACATAGGCAAGCGCACCTTCACACCTCTTCCAGCAGGGGGTGCTCTCTCACAGCGTTCAGGTGTCTGTAGTGTGAAGGTCCTCCGTCGCCTCGGGGGTTCATCACTAGTTGTTCTGTTAGGCTGCTGCTTTCCACAATCAGAATACTGAAAGTTTCCTCCTACTGCTTTTGAGCTTCTGTATGAATCTTTGATGAACAGGATCAGGATCTTTGATAAACGTAACGATAGCTGGGTAGATAAACAATTCGTACGCATACGTTTCAGGAACGCTAAAAGACAAAGCCATTAAGATATGGACAGATGGGTGTCTTTCAAATTTAAATATCTAACCAACACCTCAGCAACAACCTAGCAACCACTCACGATCACGTAGCAACCGCTTAGCAACAACCTAGCAACCACTCACGATCACGTAGCAACCGCTTAGCAACAACCTAGCAACCACTCACGATCACGTAGCAACCGCGTAGCAATTATTAGCTGGCTTTGAAAAGCCAAATTATTAAAGTTCGTTCTAAATTGAGCTTTAGTCAGAAGTATTGGCACGCATAAAGCTACAACAGCCTAGCAACCACCTAGCAACCTCTTAGCAACAACATGCAGTCATGTAGCAACCTCTTAATTATTAGTTGGTTTTGATAAGCCAAATTTTTGAAGTTCGTTCTAAATTAGCTTTAGTCAGAGGTATTGGTGCTGCATGAAAGCTATCAACAGCCTGGCAACCATGTACAGTCACATAGTAACAGCCTAGCAACTACTTAGCAACCACGGCCTTGTACCCTCTTAACAATTATTAGCTGCTTTTGGGAATTGAATTTATTAGTCTACTTATTTTAGTTAAATTATTATATTTTTGAAAATGTTATTTCTATTAGCTCCTGTTTATTTAAACTACAGTTAATTAGACCACTTCTAATTAATCAGTTTAATTTTTACATGTAACATCTAGGCTGTAAGCAGGTTTCTGAGTTCTGGCCTTAACAAGGTTTCCTCCTTAGAACACTTAGGGATTTTTCCTTACCACTGTCGCCCTGGCTTGCTCAGTTTGGATTGGTCCTAGATATTGCAAAATTATAAGAGACGATTGTAGAAGTAAATATGACGTTCAGAAGCCAAATTTAAAGTTTGTTCAGACATTTTCCCCCAGTCTGGTTATAATTTTTACCCTTAATCCTGCCGGTGCTCACACCTTTGACAGGACCCCTGGGACTGAGTCTCTCTCTCTCTCTCTCTCTCTCTGGCAGGTTACGATAAAGCTGCTACCATCGCCAAAACGGCACACAAGGAAGGTTCCACATTAAAAGCCGTGGCCGTCAAACTGGGCTATCTGACGGAGCAGCAGTTCGACCAGTGGGTCCGTCCTCAGGACATGCTCGGCCCCAAGTAAAGGCTCCTCTCCTAAAAGTCTCCAAGCTTCAGTCGGTCGTGTCTTTGTACAATAAAACCTGGTTCTGTTATTCTAAACCCAACTCGAGCTGGGCTGTTTGTATCAGTTGCTCTGGGCTTATGGAGTACCTAGGTGTAGAGACAAGCATGGTCCCCCTGAGGAGAAAGTACGGATAATTAACTTAAGTTGGAAGGTGAGACTCGATCTTTCTACCATAAATTACAACATTCTTATACAGGTATGTGCCATTTAAGTTTAAAAATAAAAAAAATCTATCATAGAAATACATTGAGGGAATTTTCAGATTCAAAATCCGACAAAATTCTAATTTTAACCAATAAAAGGTCAAATTTGAACCAAATTGTCTCCATATGCACAACACGTACATATGCATTACCAAACCCACATGTGGCCAAAAGTATTGGGACAGAAACTCGAGCACCGTTGTTGTTGTTCATCAAGAACTGCAGATCTACGTCTTTTAGAGAGATGATGAGAAAGGAAATGGCTAATTAAAGCTCACTTGTTTCTTACTTTTGTTTTTAGAAATTCATGTCATGTTTGCACAGTTGAGTTGCTTGAGCATATAGGATATTGAAAGGTAAGCGCTGTTTGCACAGTTTGATTGTTCTAGAAGGTGCTGTTTATAGCTATATTTATTACATTTTTATTCAAACAATTTAGTTTCCTTTTAGTTGTTATCGAAGAACTAAAAAAACTATTAGTAATCACTTAGCTTTTTTTTCATCAGAATACCGCCGTGCCCTGCCATACAGTAATCCTTATCTTCGTTTCTCTTACAAAACCTGAAACACTTAATGAAAACGAGACTGCGATTCTCTTTTTAGTCAGCAGGTGTCGCCAGAGTTTGCTTGTACTAGTGTGTCAAGTGTCTGTTTTTTAAATCATACTGTTCATTAGATATATAACAAAATAATTAGTATTATAAAATAGACAATATAAAACAATATTGTATATAATAAATGAAATGATCAACAGTATAATATAGAGAATATAAATGGTTATATGTAATAAATAACTAACATTATAAAATGAAGAATATAAAACAATATTATACATAAATAAAATAAATATTATAATGTAGAGAACATAAACAACATATAATAAATAAACAATTTTAGAAAATATCTAAATAATGGAGAATATAGAATGGTTTTATAGTAAATTACAATCTATATTGTAAAACAAATATATATAATAAATTTAAAAAATAGACAGAATATAAAACAACATTATATTCAATAAGTCATCAATATATAATAAATTTTACATACTAAATACATCTATGTATGTATGTATGTATGTATGTGTGTACATATATATAAAACAGTAAATATTATAAAATTATAAAATAGAGAATATAACACAGGGCCTTAAAGTGTCTTAATGTTCTGATGTAAGTTAAATCACGATCTGTTCCTCGAGCCTGTGTAGTTTTTCCCTGATCCGGATAGTTGCTATGAAATAATTAAATTAATGTTATTAACGAAATAACAAGAGCTTATCAGGGAACATGAGCTAACGTTATACAATAGTGAGGTGTGCCCCTAGGTTCTACCTTAGGTCCCCTTAACTTAATCCATATCCAAGCTGTATAATAACCAAATGTTTCAATATAAATACAGGTTCCGTGGTTGGAGGTGCTGAATTGTTTTGCGTGGTGTTTAGTCAGGAGCTCTGTGTTCTGGCACAGCGACCGAGGCTTTCCTACAGCCCACACGTTTCTCTTTTAGCGATCCGAGCAATATAACGCGATGAGTCATGCCATGACTCGTACACGGTGCTCGAACATAAACAGAGCAGGTTTGTTATGATAACGCGACACGATTTCAGGATGAGATTCAGGTCCTTTGGCGAAGCCTTTGGTCGGGCTAACGGAGCGCACTTCTGAGCCCCGAGCTGCAGGTTCAGTGTACACTTGAGTAAAAGGAATACCAATCTGATAAAACTAGTCAAGTAAAAGTGGAAGTGTTTATATTTTACTCAAGTAGAAGAACTACTAAATGTACTTGCAGCAAGAAAGTAAAACTATTTCCTTAAAAAGTTTTTCTAATTTTATTGAGGGTAAGAGGTACAGATCCATGACACTGAGGGTGCAACAACAGAATCATAATATACAAAATCAGTAATGCAGTAAATCCTGATCTTCAACCCAAACTATAGTTCTCATCGACTCTCTGAAACACTCTCACTGCATTTTACCTACTATATATCTATATCTATATATATATACACACTAATTATGTGTATGTATGTATGTGTAGCATGTTGCCAGATATCTGTATTTTGACCTATATACAGCATCTTTAATTGATAGGCGTAAGATAGAAGAGGTCTGTTTTAAAGCTTTCCTTCTATGTGTTAGTCTCTTTTACTTTTACTTTTATGTTTAACTACATACCTTTGCAGAATAAACCCCTGGGTTTTTAACCAGAATGTCCTTAGAGTGCAGCGTTTGGGTTTTTTTCCCCTCAGTGTATAATCTTATTAATTAGCACATGCAAAATGCTTAACAGTCTAACTATTAAAAGTCATGATTAATGATTACTAACATTAAACTATGCATTAAAATGTGCAAAAAAAAAATGTTTTAACTCTATTTTAAAAAGTTTTTGAACAAAAATTTGAATAATGAGTCTGTTTTATTGTCTCAAAAATGCACCGAACTCTTTAAAAGTTGGTGTTTTGTTTTATTGGTGTATTAGGGCGTCTGCTGTCACTCTGCAAAAATTAGGAATGGGTTCTATAACCGTCTGATGGTCTAGTTCTGGATGAACTATTGTCATCCCAAACTTCATCTTCAAACGAGGCACTGACATTTTATTTCCCCTTCCCCTGCCAGCCTGCCATGGTGTGCCCCAGGGTTCAGTTTTAGGCCCTCTCTTATGGATCAATACTGAAGGACACCTGGGAGAGAGAGCATATGGTTCTGTCTGAGCTTCTCCTCCCTAAAGCGGCACTGGTTATGCTAACAGCGGGGATCTACCATTACCTGCAGGCACAGGTGGGTACAGCTGAGAGAAGGAAAAGGGCGACATGTGGGGGCTCGACAGGTGCTGAATATTAAATGGTGCCAGCTGAGAGCTCTCTCATGTTGGGCAAAGTTAGTGTTCATCGGACATCGTTGTTGGAACAATGATTTCTGAATTATAGCAGAAAATTCTAAATAATATATATTTTTTTATTATTTAATTTACTATATATAATAGTGTTATATTCTCTATATTATAATACTAATTATTTAATTTACTATATATATAATATTCTCTATATGTATTAGTATAGAATAGAAGCCTTTTATTGTCATTATTCTTGCGTACAACAACATTAAGTAACTTATTTTATAGAAGTTATATGTATAATATAATACATAATATTTTTTTTATTTATTATATATAATAGTATTTTATATTCTCTATATTTTTTATTTATTTAGTATATATAATATTGTGTTATATTCTCTATATTATATAATTTATTATTTAATTTACTTTGTGTAACATTGTTTTATATTCTCTATTTTATATGTATTATTTCATTTATCATGTATAATATTGTTTTGTATTCTTCATTTTATAATGTTGATTATTTATTAAATATAACAGTTTATATTCTCTATTTCATAATACTAATTATTTTATTATATGTATATATATGTATATATACATATATATACATATACATATATATATATATATATATATATATATATGTTTATAATACTGTCTTTTATATAATTATATTTTATTATATTTAATCATTACAATTAGTATTAGGGTGGATCTGTGTGGCTTACAGTGTTGCCTGAAAGTTTGTGAACCCTTTTCTATATAAGTCGTTCTACTTGAGAATGGTTAAAGAAGAATAAAGTACATGCTTTGGAACGACCCAAGTCAGAGTCCGGACCTTAATCCAGTAGAAATGTTGTGGAAGAACCTGAAGAGAACAGCTCATGTGAGGAAACCCAACAACATCCCAGAGCTGAAGCTGTTCTGTACGGAGGAACAGGATCAAATGCCTCCAATCGGATGTGCTGTTCTGACCAACAGTTACAGAAACATTTAAGGGGGCACACCAGATACTGTAAGCACAGGCTCGCAATAAACAAATCCTTGTAGGATTTGTGTGAAAATCTGATGATGATTTTGCTCATGTTTATGGAGAAATAGAGGACATTCTATATGGTTCACAAAATTTGAAGCACCGCAGTACTTAACTGAGATTCTGTGATGTTATAATGGGAGGAATGATGTTTTATTTCTAAGGTGTCAGCAGGAGGTGAGATGTGTTTGCACAGTACTGAGATATTATTATTATTATTATTATTATTACAGTTCCATATTTCAGGACCATGTCCTCTACTGACAGAGCATTAAGGATAAAGTTCAGAATTATAATGAGTAAAGCAGTGGAGCACACTGAGTTCAGCTCATTAAGGATTAGTTAATTAGTGGCTGTAAGGAATGAGGTGTTAGAAATTAAAGTCCTGACATGTGCAGGTCAGAGTTTCTCCACCGGGACTCATAGACCAGGAACATTTTGTTCTAATACAATTATAGAACCGTTCTTTATTAACGTGGATTTGAGGGACCAAAGGATAGTGCTTTAGGTTGCTCGGGTTTGGACTGAACGTTTCAGGGAAAGCATTTCGATCTCTAATGAACTTTAGGTTCTCAGGTTCCACTTATACTGTAAAATGTTCCACTAGGTGCATCTCCACCCTCTAAAGGCCCTTTGAAGGGTGCTAAAGAGTGAATGTGTGGAGTGATCTGTGATGGACCTGCACCTCATCCATTGTGCAGTGTTTATGGCATAGAACCAGAGTCTTAATTGTGAGATCTAAACCCAGCTTTACCAAGCCACCGTGTTTGGGCTGCCAAGCAAGACCTTTCACTATACTTTTTTTTTCCACTAGTTTTTTCTGAAAGAGGTCCTGTTTGTAGGGTTCTATATAGAATCCTCTAAAGGATCCCCAAGAGGGACAGGCTTCAGGAGATCGCTGTAGGGTTGTAGCTGCTCTAGGCATGATTAAATCGTTCCGTTTACATGTAGCCCACAATCTAAACCATGTTTGAGAGAGTATAAAGGGACAAAAAAATCATTTAGAGCACTAATTAGAACCTGTTTTTCCCCAAAAGTGTAGATGGGCAAACAGAAGACTGCTGTGGGTTTTGGCTGGGAAATAAGTGTTATCTTGAACCCTTTCTAACCCATCAGTTCTGTACTTTGAGACAAGCAGAGCAACATTAATGGTTCTAGTTGTTTTTGATACTAAATGTGATGACAAGGATATGTAATAGATTAATACATCTTTCCTGGTGTGCTTTCTAGAAGTTTATTCTGTCAGAACAGATGGAGAAATATACGGTAATCATTTAGGGTTGTGACTGGTTTTGTTTACGGGTGTAAAAGGACAAACTTTAGAACATTTAAAGGTTCTATGTCAGAGACTGCTTTTTGTATGGCTGCACTTTAAGAAAGTGGGGACATAAGTCGACAAATATGTTTTCTTTATACAGTAATGATGTACTGCAAATATTGCTAAATAAATAAACGATTCAAAATCTCTATGTATCGGGTGGGTCGATCTCTCTAGCTAGCTATGCTAGCTATCTGGGCTCGTCCTAAACTCTTTCTTCTCCCTGTAACGTTTTTATGTAAATACTTATGACACCAAAACAATGTCTAAATGAGTATATGGCCACTTTCAGCTACTTTTTGAGAATATTTTAGCTAGTTTGAGAAACGGTTAAAAACACACTTGTACTTGGGCCGTGACGCTGAAGCGCGCTCCCGTGCTTGAGCTGTGATCTTAGTGCGCGCCGCCGCGGCTGCTCTTGTGGAAGCGGTGGTTTTTCGGTTCGTACGGAGCGCACGGACATCCGAGTTTTCCAATGCACCGTTCTGCTGCTGTCTGAGAACCAGAACCCGGACCAGAACCACAATCAGAACTGGACCGAGCGGAGGGAGAGGGAGAGAGACAGCGCGCGGTAAGGGAAGAGCGATTGATTTTATCAGGGAACGCGCGGCGGTTGGGGTTTGTGGAGCTGTAGGTGCTTCTGAAAACCTGGGGATCCGGAGAAATGCAACACACACATCGGACTGATGCACGAGACAGATGATTGCTGTTATTTACAGCTCATGCATGTTCTACACGTCGGGGCAGATGAGATCAAATAACATAACTGATTCTGCTCGATCCTTTACCTGCATCATCACCTCTGGTCCAGCTGTTCTGCCCGAGGTCCATGATTATAGTTCTGTTAGTTTTTCTTAAAGCTCAATGTCTTCACTCGGGTTCTAAGATTCATTGCTTTTGGTTCTTGCCATTCCGTCCACCAACGCTTAAAGACTGTTCAGTGCCGATGATACAAAGTGGTTTGGTGATTTAGTCTGTTTCCGTCCCGTTTTCTGTTTCTAAATTCTCCACACGTTCTCTGTTGGGGACAGGTCAGGACCTGTACCCTCTTCCTCCACAGCCGTGCCTTTGTAATGTGTGCAGCATGTGGTTTTGTTTTCTGATTTGTCTTGTTGAAAATACATGGATGTCTCGGGAAATTATGTCGACTTGAAGGCAGTTTATGTTGCTCTAAAGGGGACTTTCTGCAGGAGTGGAAATGACCTTTACCAAGGGCCCTGACCCGACCCCATACCATGCCAGAGCCTGGCTTTTGGGCTTGTTCCTCAGAACAGTCTGGATGCTGCTTTTTGTCTCTGATGGGTCTGAGCACAATGCCCGTTCCCACTGTATGATGGTCCATCCCAGATCCTCCGAGCCTGCTGCTGTTGGACCAAATCATGATCATAATCACCTGTTTAAAATCATATTACTAGCCACACATTGCTCTTGTCCCAACCTTTTCTGATGTGGGTTAGTATATTACTAATGAATCTTGTTGGAATGCAATATTTTGGTGGGTAAAATGATCAGATGAGCCACTTGCGTATTATTATGTTTGATACTTGTGATTCTGCTGCCCCTTAGAACCCTCATTATCTCTTTTCTCCTGATTTATGGTGCTGGTTGTGTGTACACTATGTCCAAAGGTTTGTGGACACCCAACCCAAAAAACTACATCCAAAACATTTAATAAGGGGTCCTCTCTCCATCTTTGCTGCTTCAGCAGCTTTTGTTCTTCTAAGAGGGCTTTCTACTAGATTTTGTAACATGACTGTGAGGTCGGCAAGAGCTTTGAAACTTTTTATAGTTCTACAAAACGGTTCCTCCCTGGTGTTCTAAATGTTCTTATGAATGTTCTGCTTCAACAGAGATTTAGGAGTTGTGGGATTCTTTGCAAATAATGAGAATGCAATATTAAATCTTGCTCTGGTTCTCTTTAATCATTGCAGAACCCAGAGACATGGCGCAGAACAGCAGCACTAACGGAGTAGGAGACGAGTCGCCCAACATGCTGGTCTACAGAAAAGTAAGTTCTTACATCGCACAATGAAATAATGAGACATGATTATTTGCACAGTGCAAAGATGAAACATAAAATTGGACGTGCAAAAGATTCCAAATAATCTGTTACTGCTTTTTTAAATGTCTCCAAACTCAAAAAGCAGTTGTTAATATTTCATTACGATGTAGCCAAAAAATGCAAAAGTGGGAGCATGTGCAGCGTCGGGTTGGATTATACGACCTTGTTCATTACGGCGTCTGATGCAGCTGCATGTTTTGAACACCATTGAGACTTGTAATTTATTTTAATTCCAGTGGTCTATAGATTTTTTTTGTTTACATTTTTATACAATAAAAGTACACGTTATTTTGAATTGTTATTCAGGAATAAAAAGGAGCATTTTCACTCAGTTATTTAAAATGCGATGATGCTGCAATAGAGCATTTTGTTTATAATTTTAACCTCTGTTTGTAGTCATTTCTTTGAATTGCAGTTTTATTTTGTGTCAAAATGTATACAAGAAAATGTGCGTTGTTTTGCATTGTTCATTCTTTTTATCCTGTTCTGTTATTCATTATTCATTTCTCATATAATGTTCAAAAGTCTCTAAATATATTAATATATAGTAAATATATATGTGTATATCATACATATATATATATATATATATTACTGTTTTTTTAAATGTTTCAATAATTAAAAAGTGGTTAATATTTCATTAAGATCTCCTACCAAAAAATGCAAAAGTGGGAGCTGTGCATCGTTGAGTTCGATTCTGAATTTCTGTTTATTATCTGATGTAATTGTATTTTTGAACACCAGGGAGCAGACTTTTAATTTCCTTTAATTGCAGGGGACTAAAGGTTATTTTTGTTTACATTTTTATACTTGAGCTATTTTGAATTGCTATTCAGAAATAAAAAGAGCATTTCTTTACTATTTTAAATCTTTGTTTCTAGTCTTTTCTGTAATTGCAGGAGACTAAAGTTTTTTTTTACTTATGCAAGATAACGTCTTGTTTTATATTGTTTTTATATTGTTTACACTTCAGAAATAAAGAAATTGTAAGAAAAGGGAATCGTGAACTCCGTATCAGTTGCATTCTATTCTCGTAGAACGTATAAAATATTATAAATGGTTCTCAGCCTGTGTGAATCTTTCCTTCATGTTTTCATTTAATGAAGAACGATTCCCTTTGAATTCTACCATCACTAAGTGATAGGATTAGTGTGTGTGTGTGTGTGTGTGTGTGTGTGTGTGTGTGTGTGTGTGTGTGTGTGTGTGGCTTCATGTTGTTCAACATGTTACATAAGTGGTCAGAAGCGGCCCTGGCACCGCAGCATGGTGCCAGCGTGCCAGCTTTGGTTTGATATCACAAGGACTCTGAAACGCTCCAAGAACGGCTTTTTCTTTTTTTTTTGGGTCGTTTGCGTTTTCTGGTTTTATTTGTACAGTGACCCTGAGTGTGAGAAATTCACTGATGAATATTTAAATATCTGAAGAGCTGCTGATGGAGTCAGAGCGAGCCTCAGGCCCAGGAGATTAGGGATGGTTTGGGGACCGGACTGGGAATTACATGACTAATAAAGAATATGTGGTCAGATCGAAGGATAGAACCATCCTATCTGTACACACATAATCCAAAACAAATCAAACTTAAGGAGGTTTAATGGCTGTGTGAGCTCGTTTGTTTAAGGTAGAACTTTATTTGGCACATTATGTCACAGTAGTATTTGACAAAACACTCCCAATTTATTTTTGGTTAACTTTTTATGCATCATTTTGAATTGTTATTTTTCAGAAATAATAAACTTTATAATAATGTTTTCACTCATTTTTCAAACTATGGTGAAGCTATAATAGAACATTTTGTTTATCATTTAAACCTGTGTTTCTAGTTTCTTTATTTAAAAACTTATATAAGAACGTTTTGCATTGTTTACACATCTAAAATAAAAGAATTGTCTTTCATTGAATGCAAAATTGATAATTGTGAGAAAATCGGATTGTGAGCTCAGTATCATGAATCAAATCATGAGCAGAAGAAGTTGCACAACAAAGACATGAGAGATGATTATTTGCATAGTGCAAAGATGAAACATAAGATTGGATGTGCAAAAGTTTCCAAATAATCTGTTACTATTTTTTAAATATCTCCAAACTCAAAAAGCAGTTGTTAATATTTTATTAAGATGCAAAAAAATGCAAAAGTGGGACCATGTGCAGCGTCGAGTTGGACTATACGGTCATGTTTATTACGCCGTCTGATGTAATTCTAATTCCTTTTAATTTCAGGGGACTAAAGATGATTTTTGTGTAAATTTTATACTAGAAAAGTAGACGCTATTTTGAGTTGTTATTCAGAACAAAAAGAGCATTTTGTTTACAATTTTAAATCTTTGCTTCTAGTAATTTCAATTAATTGGAGGGGATTCAAGTTTTTAATTTTGTTTAAAAACTTATGCAAGGTAACGTGCACTGTTTTGCATCGCGTATCGTATGTTTCCCTGATGCACACTGAGACTGCTGTGTCGTTACACCCGTACCAGATAACCAAACGTAGCACAAATTGTGAGCTTTACATACAGAAGGGACGTGCACGCAGTGCAGCGCCCCCTGCTGAGTTTGTAGGTGCGTAGTCGCGGTCCGATCAGAGTTCTAACCCTGTCCACCTACACCGGGCTCTGGGGCTCTGCAGGAACACAGCAGGTTTCCTTTCTCCTAAATGATGATGTATCTGGGTCTCGGATCTAAATTTAAAGGAGCTGCTGAATATTTTAGTGTCTTAGACTCTGACACTCACAGCTGTCCTGCTTCTGCACTTCCCTACAACCAGAGTGCAAAAATAAAGCCTCGTCCCTCTCCTCCTCCTCCTCCTCATCATCATCATCATCATCAGTGGTGACGCGTTATGGTCCACATTCATAAATCAGGACCAGCAGACACGTCTGAGCTGTGGGATTTCACTGAATGACGAGAGCAGAGGCTTCATGAATCAAACCCGGTGCCAAGGACAAGCTCGAGCAAGTCGTCTAATCGCACCCGGTTGTAATTGATTCATCTCGTCGTCTGATTTCCTCTCTGAATTTAAATTGCTGATGAAGAGGTTCGAGATCTAACCCAGATCCACAGAACGTATAACAGAGTGTGGATTAGCTCTGAAATCTCAATCAGCGTCACCAGCAAGGATTTAACACTTATCTGAGTTCAAATATGAAATAACTGCATAAAAATGTTTGATTTGGCAACCAGATACCTTGAATCAAGACATTAAACTGGACATAAGACAGTACTACAGTACAAACTAAGATAAACATGTAAACGTAATATAAATGAAAATGTTTGCAAATTTTCTTAATATCGTTTATACAAAATATTGTCTGATCCTTTCTGGGACTAGACTAGACTTTTTTGATTCCTTTTGTGTAGAATTATTTGGGGGAAATTTAACTTGTTACAGCATTACTGATTAGAGTAGGAAATAGAAATTCACAGTCATTGCCAAAAAAAATAACGCACCCTCTCAGAGGCTACTTTTGGGTAGTGTACCTCCTGGTGAGACATTTTGCCCAGTCGACAGATTTTGACTTTGGCGCCCCATCACTGGACTGAGAGAAGCAGGATTGCCTCCATCTGGGCCGTTCTGACCTAGCTGTTATTAGGTGTTGGAAGCAGTGGTTTTATGGGGGCACCCAAGCGGCGAACAGGCTCCGGATTCAAGGGTTTGAGAGTGTGGTTTGCATGTTCACCCAGTGGATGCTTGGAATTCCTCCAGGTCCTCTAAGACCTGTTTTAGGTCAGCTGATGTCTCTAAAGTGTCCCTGTGTGTGTGTGCATGTGACTTATTGGCACCCTGTCCAAGGTTGATTCCTGTCTTGCTGGTAGTGACAGAGTGTGTATTGATTTTGGAAGAAGCTCATGCAGCAGTATTAAGAATGCACCAGGGGGTTCACATACTTTTTCTCCCGCCGAGTGCAAACGAGAGCATGACACGGCTCACAACAGCCACGGCGTGAGCGGCTCGGATTAATTATCGTCACGCTGATGGACGATGACAGGATTTCATTTCTCATTAGTGGAAGTGCCGGCGTGACTCTGCAGCGTGTAGCCCGTCCGCCTCCAGAGATCAAAGCGCCTAAACGAGCCTTTGATCATGACGAGGTCCAGCAGGATGGAGGAATTGAGCTCGGTAGCGATGTGTGGCCTGACGCAGTTCGGACAGAATTGCATATTTTAATTAATAATTGCATCTTGCATATTTAGGACAAAGTTTAAGTCGTGGGGGCATAAGCTAACACCAAATATGGACTTCCTAAAATATAGAAGAACCATCACATTTGGGAGTTTCTCAATACCAAGTATGCAAATGTTATTTATTGTTTATTGGGGCAAACTGTACAAAGACATCCTGCACATATCACTGAGTTGTTAGTGTCCCTCGTGTCACTACTATAGGTGAGCGACCGTGGTAGTCGATGGCTCCCCAGATCATCACACCAGCAGTTGGGGCAGTGTGTGGCTCCACAGCAAAGGCAGGACTGAAGCATCACCACGAGGCCTCCATACTCGAACCCGACCATTATCGGATCCCAAACAGAACCTGGATCCATCATTAAAGACGATACGGATCCATCCATAGCAGTCCAGGTTTCTTGTTCACGACACCACTGCAAATGGCACGTAATGTGCGCCATGACAACAAATTTCCTTTAGTGCCTGGAAAGGGTCCGGGCAGAGGCAGGGGTGTGTAGTGAAGGCGCCCCCTGTGTCTGGATGGTGAATAACCAAACTGTGGGAGCTGCTCGTGCTCGTCGGTGGATCAAATGGTCCTCTCTGCTGGGGGTCTGCCTGGGCCGTCCGGAGCCTGTTCACCACGTGTTTTATCTCCCCATAACACCTCCTAACAGCTGCTACAGGTACAGGTGTGTCTATAAATACCAAAGGTACAGGTACCATAGCAACAGGCAGAGATATCCTGTAGCACCTTTACGAAGCTCAAAGGTTCAAACGGTTTGAGCAGAAGGTGAGGAACGAGAGCATGGGCTCCTTCTTCCTTCAAGCGTTGGGCCTTGTAGTGACCGTGCCCTGAGCATTCGGGGGTCCTTGAGCCCCTGTGGAAGTGCACTTCTGCTAACCCTGGCTTTGAAGTCGGCACTCGCTTTTCTTCTCTCCGTCCGGCCTTTGTGTTTGTACCAGTGTGGACCGCACCAGTGCTTATGTAAACACTCAGTCTGTGTGTGTGTGTGTGTGTGTGTGTGTGTGTGTGTGTGTGTGTGTGTATGTAGGTCAGCTGCAGGCTAGAAAATCCGTAAGAATGTTGAGAAGTCTGAATGAACCTAGCTTTCTGACGATGACTTTGCGTCTCTCTGAGCATTGAAATAAATGTTACTGATCATTTCAGGCCTTATTCTGTTCCTCTTCCTCTAAACACGTCTGAAGGGGTGGAGCAGCACAGGCTCGATTTTATAGCATTTTCCCTTTCTAAATTTTCAACCCATTCTCTATTAGGGACAGGCCGGGGGCCAGTCCAGCACCCGTACCCTCTGCTTCCACAGCTGCGCCTTCATACTGTGTGCAGCATGTGGTTTTGCATTGTCTTGTTTCCCTGATAAAGATGTCTACTTGAAGGCAGCTTATGTTGCTCTAAAATCTCAGGGGACTTTTCTGCAGGAGTGGAAATGACCTTTCCCAAGGGCCCAGACCCGACCCCATACCATGCCAGAGCCTGGCTTTTGGGCTTGTTCCTCAGAACAGTCTGGATGCTCCTTTTTGTCTCTGATGGGTCTGAGCACAATCCCACTGTGTGATGGTCCATCCCAGATCCTCCGAGCCCAGAGAAGCCGACGCCCCTTCTGGACATGGTTATAACATAAGGCTTCTGTTTAGCACAGTAACGTTTTAAGTGGTATCTGTGAATGTAACTCTGTATTGTAGAGCTTGATAAAGGTTTGATAAAGGAATCCCTTGCCCATGTGGTTCTATCAGCTATTGATGAAGGACGGTTCTTGATGCAGTGCCATCTGAGGGAGCAGAGATCACCCCTCTTCAGTTTAGGCTTTTTAGGAAATTCCTCCAGATTCTGAATGGTTTAATAATATTATGCTCTGTAGAGGGAGAAATATATAAATCCCTTCCAGTCTCTCTCTGAGGAACATTGTTTTTAAACATTTGGTGATAAACTGGAGATCCTCTGATCATCTTTACTCCTCAAAGACTCACATCATGGTTTTCAATTTTTGATTTACTTCAGCTTATAACATGGATCGAGGTCCCAAAATAAGATAATGATCATTTCCAGTGGTTTCCAGTGACTGAGATGATTACAGTTCATACGGTTTCTTCTCTCTGAAAATCCATCCCAATTTTGTTTGGTTAATTTGGTGGAAAGAGGGACTCGGACATGACCCCCGGTCCTTAATGGTGCCCTGTAATGTAGACGACGTCATCCTGTGACATCAGCGATGAGGTTTTATGGGGTTCTCAGTTTGGTTTATGACTCTTTGTTATTATGTCATTGTGTTTTCTGTCTGGTTCTGACTCAGTGTTCCTTAATACCTGTGTGTGTGTGTGTGTGTGTGTGTGTGTGTGTGTGTGAGAGAGAGAGAGAGAGAGAGAGAGAGAGAGAGAAAGATTAAGACAACATAAATATGACACTCGTATCCAAAAACAGAATCCATACCGAGTGGCTTAAGCTCTGAGACGTTTCTCATTCCGTCCATTCGTCTCTCTCTGGCTCTGTCCTGTGATGTCTCTCATCATTACACCCTGCTCAGAGTTTATTTTGGTAATCCTAATGACGCCTCTGTCCCGGGAAACAGGCTGCGTCCTATTTCCATTTTCACCTCTCGTCTCGTCCCTAGGGGGGCGTCTCAAAAATGAGAAGGATTTGAATTGTGGTAATGTTGCACTGAGAGGAACTGGCAACATAAAGGCCGAAGAGGACAAGGATATCTGAGGACTGGGACTGGTACCAGAACGTCTTAGTATGAGGACTGGAACTGTGTGTGTGTGTGTGTGTGTGTGTGTGTGTGGTGTGTGTGTGTGTGTGTGAGTGTGAGTGTGAGTGTCCTGAGTGCTGAAAGCTTGACTCTGATGGTTACCAGTGGAGATAAATATTCCAGAGTGGCATCTGGAAGTTGGATCCACGCCCCTTATCCAGAGCGACTTACCGTTGGTACAGTCAATGGTAGGCTAAGGCTCTTGCTCAAGAAACCAAAACAGTGGCCAGCTTGGAAGAGGTGGGATTTGAACCCTGGAACTTCTGGTCCATAGGCCCGGAACCTTATCACTAGGCTACCACAGTCCCCCACTCACAATCACTCCCACTCTACACAACACACACACACACTCTGACACACACAAAACACAAACACTCTCACCACTCTTACACCAGCACACCCACACACACACTCACACTCTCCTCACACACACACACACACACAAACTCTGACACACACCAAACACACTCACACACACACACACACCAGACACACGCAAAACACACACACTCTCACACTCTTACACACCACACACCACTCAGAGGAAAAAAAAAAAGCACACACACATCGAGGAAAAAAAAAAAAAACAAAGCTGAAAAAGGAAAAACAAAAAAACAAGCAAAATAACAAAAAACTATACACACCCAAGAGCAAAAAAAAAAAACAAACCACAATAGACCAACTTGTCTAACACAAAACACTAGAAAAACACTCTCAACACACAAAAAAAAAAAAACAAAAACTATCACAACGATACTGTCATCACACACAAACACACACTACCCAATCACTAACACACAAACCAAAATCTAACACACACACACACCAACTCTCCACTCAACTCACACACACACAAAAACACACAAAACTCTCTCAACACACTCATTCACACAACACACTTCTCACACAACACTTCACACACACACTCACCCAACACACTCACACAGACACTTCCAAAACACACCACCTTCACCCACACACTCTAACACTCTCACACAAACCACTCACACAAGACACACACACACACTCATACCCACACACACTCTCACACCACCAAATTCAATTTACACCACACACACACAGACACACCACCACCACCACACTCAAACGACACCACACACTTGGACACACACACTCTCACACACTCTCACACACACACCACACACAAACTCTTACTCACACCACCACACAACTCATACACACACCACCAGCTCTCACCACACACACACCACTCTCTCACACGCACTCTGACACACTCTATCTCACACACACAAACACACACTCTACACCCCCAACACACACACTCACAACAGGACACTCAAACCCCCACACACACCACCTCACAATCTTAAATAAAACACAAACCACGATTAACAACACACTAACCAACATCAAAAACTCGTGACAACACACACTCACTCACAACAAACACTCCACAATCACTACACCACTCACCACCACTCTCTCTCCCCCCACACTCACACACAACAACTCTCAACTCTTACACACATGCACTCACACCACACTCTTCACACTCTTACACACTCACTCACAACACACACACACACACACACACTACACACACTCTCACCACACACACCACTCTCTCACACACACTGGACATACACAAACACACACTCACTCACACCCACACACTCTACACTCTTAACACCACCCACACACAAACACAAACACACTCTTACACACACACCGATAGCACGATTCTAGCAACTTCATGTGACATCTTTTTTCATAATTTATCGACGGCCGTTACGACGGGTGTGTTGTGTGTTTCCTGGCGTGAGCGTGCTACCACCACCGGGGCGCGGGAAAAGGGACCGAAAACAAAAAACAAAAAAAAAAAACAAACGCGAAACACACCATACAAACACAAGCAAAAAAAAAACCAAAAGAAGGACAAACACAAAAAAGATAAAAAAAAAGGAGCGAAAAACACAAACACGAAGAACAAAAACAAAAGCGCACAAGCAAGCACCCGAACAAGAGGAAAAAAAAACACACGGGAACACGAACACAAAAAAAACAAGCACACAAACGAAAAGCAAGCAACACACCACAAGCGCACACGGAAACTACACACAAAAAAAAAACACAAAAGAACAAACGGGCACACCCACGCAAACACAAACACAACAAAACACGCAAGCGGGCAAAGCACAGAACAAAGAGAAAAAAACGAAAAAAGAAAGAAAAAAAAAATCAGACTAAAAAAAAAACAGAGAAAAAGAAATAAAAACAAAAAAAAAAAAAAAAAACATGAGAGAAAAAAAAAAAAAGAGAAAAACGAGAAAAAAAAAAAGAGAAAAAGAGGAAAAAACAAGAAGAAAAAAAAAAAAAAAAAAGAGAAAAAAGATGACAAAAAAAAGCAATAAAAGACAAACAGACACGAGGAAAAAAAAAAAAAAAAAAAAAGAGAAACAAACAAAGCGCAAGCAAAAAAAATCAAAAAAAAAAAGGAAGAAACACAATCAAAAGAGAAGAAACACAAAATAGAAAAAAAAAAAAGGCAAACAACAAAACAAAACAGAAAACAGAAAAACTCAAGATGCGAGCGAAACAAAAAAAAAAACAAGAGGGAGCGGGCACAACACAACAAAAAAAGTAGAAAAAGAGTACACAAACAAAAGTAGCACAAAAAAAAAAACAATGAAACACACAAGAAAAGAAAAAAACAAGTCACACAACTCTCTCTCACAAACACACTGAGAAAAAGAGGAAAAACAACACAATAACACACACCACAAGTCTTGACACAAAAAAAAACACTCTGACCAAAAAAACACAAATCACTAAACTCAAAAACACACACACTCTTCACACACACTCTACACACACACACTCTCACAATGTACACACACCACACACTCACACACCCACCACACCAATCACACCACACACGTCACAAACTCGTCTCTCACACCACAAATCAAACAACACACACACACACTCACACACACACACACACACACTCACACTCTTACACACAAACTCTCAACACTCTCACACCACACTCACACACACCAACACTCTCACACACCACACTCACACAGACACTCACCCACGGAAAATACCACACACCACACAAGCAAAAACAAGCGAACAAGCGGAAAAAAAAAAAAAAAAGCAAAACGAACAGAAAACACAAAACGCGAACAAAAAACAAACGAAGGAAACAAACCAAACGCAAAACAAAAAGCGCAAACCCAGCAGCACAAACCAAAAAACGAGAACACGCGGGCGACAAAAAAACAACAAGAACGCACGCAAAAAACGAGCACTACCAACGGCACGCAAAAACAACACACAACATCGCGAACACGACAACGCACAAACACACACACACAAGAGCGCACAAAAGCAGGCACACACACACGCGAAAAAACCAGCCACACACACCACCATCGCGCAAACCCACAACACATCGCAACACACACTACACAGGAAACGCACACACACACACAAGCAAACCACAAGCGCAAACTCTTAACCAAAAAACTCTAAACACAAATTCAGACACACACAAAAACATATCAACACGCACACACACACACAACCACACTCTTAATCACACACACAAACACTCATGAAACAACAGCACACACACATAAAAACACAAGAAACACACACACTCACACACACACACACTCAGACACACACACACTCACACACACTACACACACACACACATTTACACACACACTCCAACACACAAACACTCTCACACGCACACAACACTCTGACACCCCACACTCCACCCACACTATCTCACACAACACACACATCTCACACTCTTACACACACTCACTCACACACCACTCAACACACCCACACTCTTACACACAACACACTACACAAACACACTCTGACACACACAAACACACACTCACTCACACACACACAATCTCACACTCTCAAACAAAAACAATAAAGAAAGAACACACAAACAAGCACAAACAAGAAAAAGAGGACACAAAAAAAGAACTGCAAAAAAAAGAAAAAGAAACGAAAAAACAAGCAAACAAGATCTAGGAATAAAAAGCAAAACAATCACTAGAACACTCTGACAAAGGAAAGAAAAAAAAAAAGAGGAACAAACACGTAAAAAAAAACACTTTACCCATAGGATTTGTTTTTCACACACTCTCAAACCAATCAAAAAAAACACACACAAATATCAACATCTTACACACACACACTCTCCAAAACAAAATCACACAAAAAACACTATTCACACTCTTAAACCACAAAAACTCTCACACAACACTCTCACACAAACCACACTCATTACACACTCACACACACACTCACACAACCACACACACACACTCATAACAACAAACAAACACTACCACAAACACTCAAACACCACTAACACACTCTAACACTTCTTACACACACACACACTCTCAACACAAACATCACAAACCCCACTCACACCCAGACCCTCACACCACACTCTCACACATCTTTACACACACACACACACACTCACACACACTCTCACAAACACACCACACACCACTCCATCACACGCACACACACACTCACACACACTTGACACACACACACTCACACACTCTCTCTCCACACACTCACACAGACACTCCACACACACACACTCGCACAACTCTTACACACAAAAAAAAGAACAACGAGGAAAAACAAAAGAAAGAAAACAAGCACAAGCACGAACAAACACGATAAAAAAGAGAGCTGAAAAAAAGAAAAAAAACAAAGACAAAACGAGTAAAAAACAAGGAACGAAAAAACCAAAGAAAACTGCGGAACTACAAAACAAAAAAATCAGAACACTCTCACAAACAATAAAAACACACTCAACACAAACACTCACACAAAAAACACGCATAAACAACTCACACAACAAAGTCCGCAAAAAACACACACACACTCATACACACACACACCACACTCAACACACACACTTTCACACACACTCCACAAACTCTCACACTTTACCACACAACACCCACTCTCACACACACCAATCACACACACTCACACAGACACTCACACACACTCTCACCAAGCTTACACACACACACCACACACACTCACACACCACACTCTCTCCCACACACACACTCACACAACACTCTCACCACCACCACACACAATCATACACACGGCACACCACACACTCATACACACGCACACACACACTCACACACACACTCTCACACCACACACACACACACACTCATACACACACATCGAAACACGCTGGAACACACACCAACAAACAACAACACACACACTTCAAACCCACCCACACACTCTCACTCACTCCACACACACACACACTTCACACACCAATTCAACAACTCACCACACACACCACACCACCTTACACACACTCTCACACACACACTCGCTCAACACACTCATTCACACACACACACTCTCAAAACACACACATCTCAAACCACACTCAAACACTCACACAGAACACAACCACACACACACTCATTAACACACACACCCTAACACAGACACACACTATACACACACTCACACCTAAGTCCACACACACACACACTCACACACACCACTCACACACGCACACACACGACACGCGCACAACAAACAAGCGCACACAGCACTCACACAAACCACACGCACACACGCACACACACAGACACGCACACACAAACACACACCCCCACACGCGCACACGCGGACACACCCACACGCGCACACAACAAACACACGCAGACAAACGCCACAACACACACGCGCACACACACTCACACACGCGCACACAAACACGCACACCACACTCACACAGACACACTTCACAACCAGACACGCGAAAACAAAACACACGCAGAGACACGCACACACACACGCTCACACACACACAAAATAAGACACACACACAACACAACACACTCTCACCACCACACACAAACTCATACACACCACACCACACTCTCCACACTCTTCTGTCAAACAAAAACACAATCACACTCAATAACACCACTTTCACACAAACTAACACCAATCACACACACTCTCACACTCTTCACACGCACTCACACACAAACCAACACACACAAAACACACCACTTACACACACTCTCACACACACACCCACACTCTCTCACACACACTGAAACTACACAAACACACACTCACTCACCCACACAAACTCTCACACTCTTACCACACACAAAAAACCCCACACACTCTTACACACACACACGATAGCACGAATCTGTAGCAACTCATGTTGGACATCTTTTTTCTACTTTATCGGACGGCAGTTCGACGGGTGTGTTGTGATGTTTCCTGGCGTGAGCGTGCTACCAACCGGGGCCGCCATCTTGCCACACACAACACACACACACTCTTAAACAAACACAAACAAAAACTATACAAAAACACAAAAAAAAGAAGAAACAAAAACACACTAGAAAAAAAAAAAGATCCAAAAAAAAAAAAAGCAGAAAAAAAAAAAACACACCTCTAAAAGAAATGCAAAACTCAGAACTCTGAAAACAAACAACACAACAAAAAACTTTCACACTAAAAGAAAAAAACAACACGCAAACAAAACTCCAACGAACTAACAAACAACAATATAAATAAGATTGAAAAAAACAAAAAAACAAAAAAAAAAGCACAAACTTTAACACCCAACTCTCAAAAACAAAACACAAACACCCACTCACTCTCTCTCACATACACTCGCAAACTCAAACCCACTCAACACACTCACTCACAACACACACACAAAACTCTAACACCATCCCAACACACACACACACACACACTCTCTCACACTCTACACACACACACACACACTCACACACACACAATCACACACACACTCTGACACACAAAACACACACTCACTCACACACACACACTCACTCACCACACACACACCACACTCTATCACACACACACAACAACACAACTCTCACACACACACCACAAACTCTCACACTCACAACCCACACAACAACACTTCCACTCACACACACACACACTACACAGACACTCACACACACACAACCACACAACTCTCACACTCTTACACACACACTCTCACAATCTTACACACCCACAATCACACAGACACTTCACACACCACACTCACACAGGACACTCAACACACTCACACACTCTTACACACCACACACAACTCACACACACTCACACACACACCACAAGCACTCTCACACCACACACATAAACACACACACACCTTACAACACACACATACACTCACACACACTCAACAGACACTCTCACACACACACCCACACACTCCACAAGCGGAAAAAAAAAACGAAAAAAGAAAAAAGAAAACAAAAGAAAAAAACGAGGAAAAAAAAATAAAAAGAAAAAAAACTAAAAAATACGATCTAACAAACACAAATGGCGCACAAAAAAAAAGAAACACAACACACAAGTAACACAGCCACACACGCAAAAATCACAAAAAAACAAAAAATAACAACACAAACACACAAAACGCGGTCAAACTCTGACAGACAACAAACACAATCTCAACACAAACACTTCACAAACAACACACAAACTCAACTCTTACACAACAAACGCACAATGTGAACACAAAACACACTCACACTCCCAATCACACCACACTCACACAATCTCGATCACACACTCACACACACACTCTACACTCTTACACAATTCACTCCACACACACTCTCACACTCTTAACACACACACACACACACACACTTACACACACTCCTCACACACACACACACAACTCTCTCACACACACTGAAATACACAAACCACATCACTCACACACCACACTCCTCACACTCTACACACACCAAACAACACACACACTCTTACAAACACCACGATGAGCACGAAATCTGTAGCAACTCAGGTTGGGACACTTTTTCTACTTTATCGACGGCAGTTACGACGGGTGTGGTGATGTTTCCTGCGTGAGCGTGACCAAAACGGAGGCCGCCATCTTGCAACACCACACACACACACACACACACACCACTATACACCCACACACACAAAAGAGAAAAACAAAAAGAGAGAATCAAAAAAAAAAAGAAGACAACTAAAAAACGAGAAAACGAAAGAAACAGAAAAAGGAGTAAAAAAAAAAAAAAAAAAACAAGGGAAAAAGAACGAACACAAAAAAATAATAAACAAAAAGGGAAAAAAAAAGAAAAAGAAAAAACACCAAAAAAGAGAAAAAGAGGAAAAAAAAAAACAAAAAAAAAAAAAACTCACAAAACGGGAAAAAAAAAAAACGCGGAAAAAAAAAGGAATACAAAAACACAAAAAAGAACTCAGTAGAGAACAATACAAATAGACAAGCGAAAAAAAAAGAGAAAAAAAAAAAACAAAAAAAACGCTAAAACAGTCACGAAAAAACACAAAACACAACACACAAGGAGCAAACCGCTGGAAACAAACAAACACACTAAAACAAACAATAAAATAACACACACACTCGGAAAAAACAAAAACACCACGCAACTCACACACAAACACTATCACACTCTCAACACACACACACCACCACTCTCTCACTCACACACAAACACATCTCTCTCACACACAACACACACACACACACATCTCACACACAACACACAACACACTCTCACCACTCAACACAACCACACACACACACTCACTCAACACACACTTACACCGAAACTCACACACACACAAACCACACCTCTCACACTCTTACACACACACACTTCACACTCTACACACACCTCACCACCCACTCACACACACTCACACAGACAATCTCACACACCACACACACACTCACACTCTTACAAAACACACTTCACACAGACCACTCACACCCCTCACACCACTTTACCACACACACACACTCACACACAATCACACAACTCGCTCACACACACACAACACACTCTCACACACACACACAAGACCACACACACACTCTTTACACAACAAACACACACACACTCACCACACACTCACACAGACACTCTCACACACACACACACACTCCCACACTTTACACACACACTCACACAAGACAACTACAACACAAACTCACACACTCTTACACACACACACACACTCCCCACAAAATCACACAACACTTCTCAAAAACACCACCACACCACACACCTAACACACACACATAACAAACACACACTTACACACACACATCTCAAACACCTCACACACACACACACACTCTCACACACACACACTCACACAGACACTAACACACACTCTCAACTCTTACACACACCACCAACACTCACACACACACACACTCTCTCTCACACACACAATCTTCACACACTCTCTCTCACACACACCACAAAACACACATCTCACCCACACACACACACACACACACACTTCCTCACACACAACACAAACACCACACCTCTCACACAACACACCAAACACACACACTTCCTCACACCACACAACACACACACTCTCTCTCTCACACACACACACGCACATTTTTCCTTCCTGAGACTGTTTTGTTTTTTTCTTTTACTTTTGTTTTTTTCTATTTTCCTTTTTCCATTATTTCAGTTAATTTATTCGTCTTTAAATGTCTTCCTTTGTTTATTTGTTTACATTTATTCCTTCCTTCTCTTGTTTTGCTTTTTTGTCCTGTATTTATTACGTTTTTGTTTCATATATTTCTTACTCTTATTCTTTCCTCGATTATCCTCTGTCTTTAAAACAGATCAGCTTTCCACACGTGTGGTGTTTGGCATTTTCTAGGGGAGTGGAGCTGAAATGCTTTCTCTGTCTCTCTCTCAGTCTCTCTCTCTGTCTTTCTTGCTTTCTTTCTTCATTTTTTTCTGTCTTCTTACCTCATTTATTTTGTCTTTAGCATTCATTGTTTTCTCTGTCTGTCTGTCTTTCTTTCTTCTTTTCTTTCCTCCTGTATTTGTCTTTATCATTCATTGCTTTCTTTCTTTCTGCTTTCATCATGACTCGGCAGTCCCAGCAGAGAGATTCTTCTGTAATACGGACGTATTTTCGAACTAATCGCAGCCGTGTGTGTAAAGCCTTCATTCTGGCCCGGGCTGTGGCGTATCCTAGAGTATCCTAGGGTCAGACCGATTAATCATCCTGATTATTGCCATTTTGAGATCATTAGGATCAGGCTGATATTCTAATATAGTGGGGAAATGCAGAGGAACTTTATTTCCTGTATTATAACATGCAGCTCTTAAACTGGAACTGGGATTAGAAACAAACAAAGATGCTGAAACCTGTCTTTACACATTTTATTTTTTCCCTCCAGAGACAAGTTGTTATGTGCAATAAAACTTTTCATTTATTCATTATTTATAAAAAAAAGATGTTCAGCAATTTTCTCAGTTGTCTCATTTATTATTATTTGTTTTAGTTTAAGAAATTGAGATAAAGAAATAGTGTTAATCGGTTTTACATGTCACCCACCGGTCACCCTGCTCTCTCGGGCGCTATCATGGAGAGACACACAAGCCCAGATCAGAAAAGGTCGGGATGCTACAGACAGCAAATATAACAACACACGCAGTGTTTCTCACACTTTCTTTGACTTGTATGTCGTTGCAGGCAGTATGAACCTGAGATATTTCATGCTTTCTTCATTTGCTAATACACATCCATTCCTGCATGTCTGGCCTGCAACACATTCCAAAAACAGTTATGGAAGGGAGCAATATATTGGGGCCACACAGCGGGAACGGGGATTGTGCCCTGAGATTTTAGAGCAACATAAACTGCCTTCAAGTCGGCATCTTTATGAGGGACGTCCATGGCTTCTTCAACAGGCCATCCCTGGCTGCAGTCTGAGTTCGTACCTTCGTTACGTAACGGCATAAACACAGTGTGAGGATTCAGTGGCGCTGATTCAGTCTCGTTCTCCTTTGCATACATTTCAGTGAAGGATTTCACAGAGTAAAACAGCTGCAGTGTTACGCAACGCAGAGCGGCTTCTCCGAGAAAACACAAACACAAATCACACCAGCTCGGATCAGATCTAAACCTGAGCTTCTAATTCGGCCCTCAGGTTTTGTTACACCAACATTTTTCATGTTTAGGTGGCACAAAATGCAGCTAATGCTAGACAGACTGATGATCGCTGGACAGGGAGACCGTGTTGTGTGCATTACAGCAAAGGAGAACATACCAAACACTAACCAGTTCTGATATTTATTAAGTTTCCAGTTTTCACTCTAAATTATATGGTTTAGCGCCCTCATACTTTTGGGTCGTGCTGTGCTCAAGGTCTGTTCACTTTAACGAACGAGGCCTTTATAATAACTTATAATAAATTATGATAAGAAATAAAAATGTCTTTTAACTCTGGATGTTGTGCCATAGACGGCCAATCAGCACTGAGGATCCACGAGCAGAGAGGGGAGTTAAAGTTTAACTGCAAAGTTCTAAAGTTGTCAAGGTTCCCAGGGCTGGTCATAACTGATGTTGGATTTATTTTTCAGTAAAGTCTTTTATAGGCTCTATGCACGCTAGTCTTC